>BSUD01000006.1:81718850-81814568 GCA_033239045.1 Fagopyrum esculentum | reverse complement strand
CCTCCTCCCTAGATAAACCTTCTTCGTTTTGGACATTGTAAATATCCTCATCAAAGATTGGTTCCTTCACTAGAGTGGAAAGAACGAACTCTACTTTCTCCTCCCCAATGTCAAAGGCGAGTCTCCCATTCTTGCAATCGACCATGCAGCCGGAAGTTGCAAGAAACGGTCTTCCGAGTATGATCGGTACCGGACTATCTGCAGGAATGTCAAGCACAACAAAATCAATGGGGACAAAGAACTTGCCTAGCTTGACAGGGACGTCCTCTACAATGCCGACGGGACGAGTAATGGATCGATCCGCCATGTATAACGTCATCTTCACCGGTTTAGGGTCGCCTAAACCGATCTTCCTGCACAATGCAAGTGGTATGATGCTTACACTTGCTCCCAAGTCACATAAAGCGTCGTATGTGACCTCTCCCACTCCTATGGGAATGCAAAATGACCCCGGATCTTTCAGCTTTGGGGGCATTTTCTCCTTCATAGTCTTGATGAGGTCCGAAGAATCCGAACTCATCTTGACTTCTCCAAAATCTTCTAGCTTCCTCTTGTTAGAGAGGAGCTCCTTCAAGAACTTGCCATAAGCCGGCATACCTACAATAGCATCAATGAAAGGTATATTAATATGCAGTTTGCTCATGAGTTCTATGAACTTACCGAATTGCTTGTCTAGGCGCGCTCGCGCTCTAGATTGAGGGAATGGTAGGGTAGGTTTGAAAGCTGGAGGGGGGACATAGACGTCCTCCTTCTCCTTCCCCTTTTCTTTGCCTTTCTCTACGGGGACTTCAACAAACGTAGGCTGCGGATCGGTGGTAGTCACTCCGCTCCTAGTTGTAATCGCCATTACCCTTCCCTTATGGTTGTCCTCCGTCTTTCCTGGAAGTTTCCCTTGATTCCTAGGAACTTCCTCCGCATGGTTGAACATTTGATTTTCCAAAACCTTTTGAGCTTTGTCAACCTTAGAAATTTGATCATCAACCTTGATGATGCGGTTCTCCAACCCTTGAAGCTTTCCCAAGATCGTTTCCAACATGGGATCCGGCTTTTCCTTTCCCGTATTGTTTCCTCCATTTGATGATTGCCCCTGGCTTTTCAAAGGAGTAGAGGAAGAAGAGGGTGGAGTTAGTGAATTGGAATTGGAAGGATAGGAGTTACCGGAATTTTGTTGATTGGAGCGCCAATTGTTGTTGTTCGAACCACGATTGTTGTTCCAATTGTTGTTGTTCCGGTTATTGTTGTTTCCATTCCAATTGTTGTTCCGGTTATTGTTCCGGTTATTGTTGTTGCGGTTGGTGTTGTCACCGCCATTGTTATTGCCCAAATAGCCAACATCCTTCTCTTGCTGCTTTGGGAAGTTGGTCTTGATAGCCTCCTTCAACTCCTTGATTTCATTGTTGAGGGAGAAAATCTGATTTTGAGCTTCATGTGTGAGCTTCGCTCCTTGCTCCACACGATTTCCCTCCACTTTCCGGTGGGAATATTTCTCTATGACTCTTGCTTGCTTCTCAATGAAGTCCCAAGCGTCATCTTCTCTCATGTCCATGAACGTTCTGCATGAGAGGGATTGAAGGTTGAATTGCGTTCCCGCATCCAGCCCCTTATAGTAAATTTCCAGCAAGGCAAGCTTGGATATGCCATGATGAGGGCAATCCAAGAGCAAATCCTGAAACCTTTCCCAAGATTGAAACAAACTTTTGTTAGGTCTCATAGAAAAAGCATTAATCTTACCTCTAAGTTCCGCCGTTTTGGAGGGCGGAAAGAACTTGGTGAGAAACTCTGCGGAGAGGTCTTCCCACGTCTCTAGCTTTCCACTAGGAAGAGCTTGGTACCAAGATAGCGCTTTCCCTTTCAAAGAGAAAAAGAAAGGTTTGAGCTTATAGCTGTTGGTAGTGGCGCTCTTTGGCCTCATCGTCTCCATCATGCACTCAAAGTTTTGCAAGTGTTGGTGTGGAGATTCAGCGCTTGTACCGCCAAACTGACTTTGGCGAACAAGAGTGATAACTTGAGGGTTGAAACTAAACCCTTGTACATCTTCAGCATCAAAGTTCACACCTAAGCGGCGTGGTTGTTGTGTTGGATCCATCCGCTGGCCAAGAGTTCTTGGCTCATTATCCACACGTTCTACTCTCACATTCCTAGGTGGAATGCGGCGGTTAGCAGCTCCTTGTGTGTTGAAAGGATTTATATTGATCGAGGGATCAATCTCTTCTAGCGCGGGCATGGAAGAATCACTATCATCAGCGGATGAGTTACCTCTTCTTCTAGACCTTGTCCTTCTTCTCGAGGACTTCTTTCCCACCTTATCTTCAAGATCGCTCATCTTTATCTTCATTTGAACGATCATGTCTTGTAGACCGTTAACTTGAGTTTGATGACGATCCATCTCATCCTGGAGGAGATTCTCATTCCATCGGAGTTGAGCTTCCTTCTCCGCTAACTTAGTTTGAAGATCGTTTTCGTTTTCTTGAGCCATCCTCTTTTCTTTGCGTTTTTGTCTCAAAGTTTTCTCTAGCTCTTGATCAAGAGGTAAGAGATCTTCGGTGTTCCTAGACCTGCGCATGCACTCAAGAAGAATCAAATAACGAGAGCAAGCTCCCAAGCTTGACAACCGGTTACCGAATTCGGCCGAAACCAAATCCCCGGCAACGGCGCCAAAAACTTGTTCGCCCCTAGAGGTGTGTGCAAATAAGCTTTAAATTTATAAAACTAGAATCAAGCAGCGAACCCGCAGTGTACGGATCGAGGTAGCTAAGCAAGAATTCCAGAGTATCGAACACAGGGATTTGGGTGGGAACAAATTCGATTTCAGATTATCAAGCAATAAATATGGGAGTTTTGCAAATATTGGGAAAACAACAATCCTAAAGATCCGGGTATTCAGTTGTGGCAACAGATTCAAGATATACTAATGATATAAAGACAGAGTAGAGATATGCAAAGGTATACTAATGTAAGGTAATCGTACGGTTGAGGTTCCAAAAACCTTATGTAACTCACCTAAAAGATACTCCTTATACAGGTTGTTGAGGCTCAATATAAAGAGGTTCTAAAAGCAAGGATTAGTATCAAATACCCAAACCTACAATCTAAAGGTCAAGACTAACTTATCCGATTGAGGTTGTTGAGGCTCACAATCGAGGTAGAGGTTGTTGAGGCTTCACTACCACCTAGAAAAGACAAGTCTAAGCTAAGCTAAAGCAAATCTTTAACTTTAGATTAAGGTAAAAGCAGGCTCGTAAACTCATGGAAATTACGGTTGGATCTTGAGGTTCCACGGCCGTGGAACTCAAGAACAACCCGTAATTTAGGGTTGTCGGCGACACTTCTCTAACTCTCAGGGTCTAATCTGTTTGCGATCGATCTATCATCATCTATGCCACAACTATCAACCCTTCACCTTAGAATTGTTAAGGGTTTTTAGCCAATAACAGCCATTTGATATCAATTCAAGATTTATAGGATAAAAGATGGAAACTTTCAAGAACCTTCAATAATCTTTCAAACGAATCTCAAAATCACAATCGAAAACAAGTGTTTGTCAAGAGATTCAAATCAAACAATCAATCACAATCTTAGGAAAGAAAGGAAACGGGATGTCAATCCGATCCTAAGTCAAACCTAAGCAAGAAGAGGAGATTTCTTGCAAAATCCTCCAAGAACTTCAATCTTCCTCAACGCGAAGATCGCTCACAGCAATTCTCCAATCACGAACTTTGATCTTCGATGAGATCTCCCAAAAATCGCCTCCAAGAATGAAGGTTTGTGTCTTGCTAAGCTTGCGTTCTTGCCGCTCCCCTTAGGGTTTTAAATGTCGTAAGCTAGGTAGCAAGGTAAAGCGAGATGATGGAATCTTGCCTCATCCGTCCTTTTTATAATGCAGGGCAAAACGTCGGCCCGGCCCGATCTTCAAAAGATCGTGGCTTCGAAACGTGGCGAAAGGATTCGCCAAGATCACGGTCGTGGAAGATTCCACGACCGTAATTTAGGGCGTGAAGAGGAATACGGTTGTGTTCCACGGCCGTAATATCCCCTGGAATGAACATCGAATTCTGCATCATAATCCACGGCCGTAATCTAGGGTCAAACCGTGATTTTTGCCTTCATTCGTGCATTCCTCAATCTAATACTCCAAATTGCTTCCAAAAGGTGTTCTAAATCTGGAAGTACTTCAACTCAACTCTCCCTTGCTCGATTTCGTTCGGAAATAGCTCCAAATCACCTATAATCAACATAGAACTCGTGTAGACATCCATATCGACAATATAGGTAATACTAGCTCATATATGCATAAAGCTCCATCGAAGACTATCAATATGAATCAAATACGATTATAAACGTGCCTAAAATATCACAATATTTCATGCTAACAATATCCTCATCAAAGATTGGTTCCTTCACTAGAGTGGAAAGAACGAACTCTACTTTCTCTTCCCCAATATCAAAAGCGAGTCTCCCATTCTTGCAATCGACCATGCAGCCGGAAGTTGCAAGAAACGGCCTTCCGAGTATGATCGGGACCGGACTATCTGCAGGAATGTCAAGTACGACAAAATCAATGGGGACAAAGAACTTGCCTAGCTTGACAGGGACGTCTTCTACAATGCCGACGGGACGAGTAATGGATCGATCCGCCATGTATAACGTCATCTTCACCGGTTTAGGGTCGCCTAAACCGATCTTCCTGCACAATGCAAGTGGTATGATGCTTACACTTGCTCCCAAGTCACATAAAGCGTCATATGTGACCTCTCCCACTCCTATGGGAATGCAAAATGACCCCGGATCTTTCAGCTTTGGGGGCATTTTCTCCTTCATAGTCTTGATGAGATCCGAAGAATCCGAACTCATCTTGACTTCTCCAAAATCTTCTAGCTTCCTCTTGTTAGAGAGGAGCTCCTTCAAGAACTTGCCATAAGCCGGCATACCTACAATAGCATCAATGAAAGGTATATTAATATGCAGTTTGCTCATGAGTTCTATGAACTTACCGAATTGCTTGTCTAGGCGCGCTCGCGCTCTAGATTGAGGGAATGGTAGGGGAGGTTTGAAAGCTGGAGGTGGAACATAGACGTCCTCCTTCTCCTTCCCCTTTTCTTTGCCTTTCTCTACGGGGACTTCAACAAACGTAGGCTGCGGATCGGTGGTAGTCACTCCGCTCCTAGTTGTAATCGCCATTACCCTTCCCTTAGGGTTGTCCTCCGTCTTTCCTGGAAGTTTCCCTTGATTCCTAGGAACTTCCTCCGCATGGTTGAACATTTGATTTTCCAAAACCTTTTGAGCTTTGTCAACCTTAGAAATTTGATCATCAACCTTGATGATGCGGTTCTCTAACCCTTGAAGCTTTCCCAAGATCGTTTCCAACATGGGATCCGGCTTTTCCTTTCCCGCATTGTTTCCTCCATTTGATGATTGCCCCTGGCTTTTCAAAGGAGTAGAGAAAGAAGAGGGTGGAGTTAGTGAATTGGAATTGGAAGGATAGGAGTTACCGGAATTTTGTTGATTGGAGCGCCAATTGTTGTTGTTAGAACCACGATTGTTGTTCCAATTGTTGTTGTTCCGGTTGTTGTTGTTTCCATTCCAATTGTTGTTCCGGTTATTGTTCCGGTTATTGTTGTTGCGGTTGGTGTTGTCACCGCCATTGTTGTTGCCCAAATAGCCAACATCCTTCTCTTGTTGCTTTGGGAAGTTGGTCTTGATAGTCTCCTTCAACTCTTTGATCTCATTGTTGAGGGAGAAAATCTGATTTTGAGCTTCATGTGTGAGCTTCGCTCCTTGCTCCACACGATTTCCCTCCACTTTCCGGTGGGAATATTTCTCTATGACTCTTGCTTGCTTCTCAATGAAGTCCCAAGCGTCATCTTCTCTCATGTCCATGAACGTTCCGCATGAGAGGGATTGAAGGTTGAATTGCGTTCCCGCATCCAGCCCCTTATAGTAAATTTCCAGCAAGGCAAGCTTGGATATGCCATGATGAGGGCAATCCAAGAGCAAATCCTGAAACCTTTCCCAAGATTGAAACAAACTTTCGTTAGGTCTCATAGAAAAAGCATTAATCTTACCTCTAAGTTCCGCCGTTTTGGAGGGCGGAAAGAACTTGGTGAGAAACTCTGCGGAGAGGTCTTCCCATGTCTCTAGCTTTCCACTAGGAAGAGCTTGGTACCAAGATAGCGCTTTCCCTTTCAAAGAGAAAAAGAAAGGTTTGAGCTTATAGCTGTTGGTAGTGGCGCTCTTTGGCCTCATCGTCTCCATCATGCACTCAAAGTTTTGCAAGTGTTGGTGTGGAGATTCAGCGCTTGTACCGCCAAACTGACTTTGGCGAACAAGAGTGATAACTTGAGGGTTGAAACTAAACCCTTGTACATCTTCAGCATCAAAGTTCACACCTAAGCGGCGTGGTTGTTGTGTTGGATCCATCCGCTGGCCAAGAGTTCTTGACTCATTATCCACACGTTCGACCCTCGCATTCCTAGGTGGAATGCGGCGGTTAGCAGCTCCTTGTTGATTGAAAGGATTTATATTGATCGTGGGATCAATCTCTTCTAGCGGAGGCATGGAAGAATCACTATCATCAGCGGATGAGTGGCTTCTTCTTCTAGACCTTGTCCTTCTTCTCGAGGACTTCTTCCCCATCTTATTTTCAAGATCGCTCATCTTTATCGTCATTTGGGCGATCACGTCTTGTAGACCGTTGACTTGAGTTTGATGACGATCCATTTCGTCTTGGAGGAAAGTCTCATTCCATCGGAGTTGAGCTTCCTTCTCCGCCAACTTAGTTTGAAGATCACTTTCGTTCTCTTGAGCCATCCTCTTTTCCTTGCGTCTTTGTCTCAAGGTTTTCTCTACCTCTTGATCAAGAGGTAAGAGATCTTCGGTGTTCCTAGACCTGCGCATGCACTCAAGAAGAATCAAATAACGAGAGCAAGCTCCCAAGCTTGACAACCGGTTACCGAATTCGGCCGAAACCAAATCCCCGGCAACGGCGCCAAAAACTTGTTCGCCCCTAGAGGTGTGTGCAAATAAGCTTTAAATTTATAAAACTAGAATCAAGCAGCGAACCCGCAGTGTACGGATCGAGGTAGCTAAGCAAGAATTCCAGAGTATCAAACACAGGGATTTGGGTGGGAACAAATTCGATTTCAGATTATCAAGCAATAAATATGGGAGTTTTGCAAATATTGGGAAAACAACAATCCTAAAGATCCGGGTATTCAGTTGTGGCAACAGATTCAAGATATACTAATGATATAAAGACAGAGTAGAGATATGCAAAGGTATACTAATGTAAGGTAATCGTACGGTTGAGGTTCCAAAAACCTTATGTGACTCACCTAAAAGATACTCCCTATACAGGTTGTTGAGGCTCAATATAGAGAGGTTCTAAAGACAAGGATTTGCATCAAATACCCAAACCTATAATCTAAAGGTCAAGACTAACTTATTCGATTGAGGTTATTGAGGCTCACAATCGAGGTAGAGGTTGTTGAGGCTTCACTACCACCTAGAAAAGACAAGTCTAAGCTAAGCTAAAGCGAATCTTTAACTTTGGATTAAGGTAAAAGCAAACTCGTAAACTCAGGGAAATTACGGTTGGATCTTGAGATTCCACGGCCGTGGAACTCAAGAACAACCCGTAATTTAGGGTTGTCGGCGACAATTCTCTAACTCTCAGGGTCTAATCTGTTTGCGATCGATCTATCATCATCTAAGCCACAACTATCAACCCTTCACCTTAGAATTGTTACGGGTTTTTAGCCAATAACAGTCATATTGATATCAATTCGAGATTTATAAGATAAAAGATGGGAACTTTCAAGAACTTTCAATAATCTTCAAGCGAATCTCAGAATCACAATCAAGAACAAGTGTTTATCAAAAGATTCAAATCAAATAAACAATCACAATCTAGGAAAGAAAGGAAACGGGATGTCAATCCGATCCTAAATCAAACCTAAGCAAGAAGAGAAATCTTCTTGCAAAATCCTCCAAGAACTTCGATCTTGCACAAACGCAAAGATCGCTAGCAGCAATTCTTCAATTCCAAACTTTGATCTTCAATGAGATCTCCCAAAATCACCTCCAAGAATGAGGGTTTGTGCGTTGCTAAGCTTGCGTTTTTGCCGCTAAACTTAGGGTTGAAAGGTCGTAAGCTAGGTAGCGAGGTGACGGAATCTTGCTTCATCCGTCCTTTTTATAATGCAGGGCAAAATGTCGGCCCGGCCCAATCTTCAAAAGATCATGGCTTCGAAACGTGGCGAAAGGATTCGCCAAGATCACGGTCGTGGAAGATTCCACGACCGTAATTTTGAGGCGTGGAAACAAACACGGGTAACTTCCACGGCCGTAATATCCCCTGGAATGAACATCGAATTCTGCATCACAATCCACGGCCGTAATTTAGGGTAAAACCGTGATTCTTGCCTTCATTCGTGCATTCCTCAATCTAATACTCCAAATTGCTTCCAAAAGGTGTCCTTAATCTAGAGGTACATCAACTCAACTTCCCTTTGCTCGATTTCGTTCGAAAATAGCTCCAAATCACCTATAATCAACATAGAACTCGTGTAGACATCCATATCGACAATATAGGCAATACTAGCTCATATATGCTTAAAGCTTAATCAAAGACTATCAATAAGAATCAAATACGATTATAAAACGTGCCTAAAATATCACAATATTTCATGCTAACAAATAACCCCATACTTAACACTTGCTTGTCCCTAAGCAAGGTCTTTCAAAAAGCTTTAAACAAGAGTTAGGATGAAATATGTGTACCTTCTTTTGGATGAAAGTGACTTCTAAAGAATAGATCATTCTCAAACCTTGCTTCAATCGTTTTCAAACTTTCACACACTTAATTAGAGAGTAAGAGGTAAAGAGAGCTCATGAAACAATTTAACTTCCAAACAAGCATTATAACCTTCAAACATTATCAAAATCAATCATAAGAACTTCAATTTAGATCACCAAGCCATATAACATTCTTTTGATCTTAAGGACTTTCAAAGAAAAAGGTCTAGAGTATGGAAGGGAAGGGATACTTTAAGGGAGAGTGGTGCATAAATCCGGGAAAATGGATTACTACCTTCTTCTTCTTTTGCGATTTCCGCAACTCTTCACTTAGAGCTTCGCTCTTACTTTTCATTTTTTTCGACTTTACTTTTGGAGTTATGGATAGAGGTGCACAAAAACCAAAGCCTAGGAGATTGGCGTTTCTCATTTTTGCGAGATGCCTCAAACCCTTAGCGCACATACCATAATCCGCTAGGAATATCGCTCAATCCGACTTTGGCAAGACACAAACACCCGGCTATGTGAATGGTGCCGAGTTACTCATCGTCATGATTGACTTCCCCAAACCTATAAATTCTTTCTATTCAATTGATTGCAATTATATGCTCTCATGGCCCTCCCACATCAAACATGCCTTTTTCTCATTCACTTTCCAAGTTCCCGGATGGGTAAGGGAGGCTAATATTTCAATGAGGAGTTAGATGATCAAAGAAAAGAAGAAAGAAAGTATGGAATTGCCTTAATCATTTCAAAAAGAAGCATAAGAACTTATAATGTGATTTCAACTTCGATTTCTTACATGATTTAGGTAACATTTTCACATTATAAAACTTGCAAAAGAGGTAAAATTTACTCATTCAATTTCTTTTCGAATTACTATCCTTTCAAGCATGCAATTGTTATCAACTTAATTCACAAGTAGTGTTTATCATAGAATTCATCTCAATTCATTAGAAGCATCAAATTTTTCAAAAATTTTCAATTTTTATGGGTTTTTAAAGTTCTTTTTCATGCAATGCAAGAATGAAACGTGTGACATATGATGAACATGCAATAATAGTCTCGGAATAGAAGAAACATATAGAGTAGAGTTATTACAAACATTTAGTACATCCCACCCCATACTTAGGACGAACATTGTCCCTAATGTTCACAAGAAAGAACAAAAGAAAGAAAGTAAAAAGAAACTCACAAATGGTGGCGGGGATGTCTAAAACGAGCAGTCCGGTCATCGATCACTGCGGTGCCGGTGGAGGTGGAAATGGAGAGAAACTCGGGTCATAGTACCGCCCAAACTGCTGGCGGTAGACGTCCCTCATCATGTGGTCGAGGTCGTCCAAACGTCCATCTCTCGCGTCTGCCCGGATCTCTAATGCTCCGACTCTCTCTGAAAGTCCAGTAGCCCACTCCGGCATCCTCTCATACCATCCCGGAGCGCGATCATACCATCCGGGAGCATCTGCTGGTGCTGGCTGTGGTGGTGGTGGTGGTGCTGCTGGCTGCGTCGTGGACCAAGGAGGGGGTGTCTCGTACCAGGTGGGAGGTGTAGTCATCCACGTGGGCCTCTCGCTCACGCTAGCGCGGCGAGATGACGAGCCTGGAGCTCTAGCCGGACGCAGAGAGCGTCTAGGTACATCCTGCTGATCCGGCTGATCCGGAAACGAGCCGAACTCCTGCTCTGCTCCTCCACCACTCTCATACGGCTCTCCCATATCCTCCTCATCTACAACCGGCGGTGGAACGTAAGGGGGAGCTACAAGCCTGTTCGCATGCATCGCAGCGAACGTCTCCTTCCAGTTGTGGCGTCCCGCCACAATGGAATACTCCGGCAGCCACTCAATACCCCTGCCGGTCCTACTCTCCCAGGGCATGCCCGCGTAAGGCGGACCTCTATGTGTGGGGAAGATGAGTCCCCTAACCATGAAAGCGTGTAGCCCTAATGGAACTGCTGGTATACGCGTACAAGCTGAGAAATCCACTCCAAGAGCCCTAGCTATGTGGGTCACTATCCCACCATATCCGATGTTCCCTCTCGATTTGTTCTTCAATTTACTCATAGTCGCCGCCAGAAGGGTAGCACTATCGGCGCGGCATCCGTGAAGCATAGCATAGAGCAAGAATAGCTCATCCGTCTTGATCTTTTGGGGCGTCTCCGTCCTAGGGAAGAGACACTCCGAAAGAACACGGTGAGCTATCTTCAAGGCCAAATGGTACATCAATTTGGCCTTGGTGTCAGCTGGATGCCAACGGTCCTCGTCGGCATAGACCATAGCTACATCTCCCCAAAAGTCCTTAGCGGACACGTTCCTAGGGATGCGACCGTTGTAGGTCTCGTGGAACCCAAAAATGGTCCCAAACTCAACTATACTCAACTGGTAATCTTGGTTCATGAGGCGGAAGGAGACGGTTCTATCAACAGGGCTGTGCTCGAAAGACGTCACAACCTCTCGGGTGATCTCCTCATAAGCGTCTTCACGAATATTCGTGAAGACAATCAAACCGGCTCTATCCAAGAGCCATGTAAGGTCTTCTACAATGTTGACAATCAAAGTTTCCATCTTCTATCTTATACCCAAAAATGGTCCCAAAAACTTGTTCGCCCCTAGAGGTGTGTGCAAATAAGCTTTAAATTTATAAAACTAGAATCAAGCAGCGAACCCGCAGTGTACGGATCGAGGTAGCTAAGCAAGAATTCCAGAGTATCAAACACAGGGATTTGGGTGGGAACAAATTCGATTTCAGATTATCAAGCAATAAATATGGGAGTTTTGCAAATATTGGGAAAACAACAATCCTAAAGATCCGGGTATTCAGTTGTGGCAACAGATTCAAGATATACTAATGATATAAAGACAGAGTAGAGATATGCAAAGGTATACTAATGTAAGGTAATCGTACGGTTGAGGTTCCAAAAACCTTATGTGACTCACCTAAAAGATACTCCCTATACAGGTTGTTGAGGCTCAATATAGAGAGGTTCTAAAGACAAGGATTTGCATCAAATACCCAAACCTATAATCTAAAGGTCAAGACTAACTTATTCGATTGAGGTTATTGAGGCTCACAATCGAGGTAGAGGTTGTTGAGGCTTCACTACCACCTAGAAAAGACAAGTCTAAGCTAAGCTAAAGCGAATCTTTAACTTTGGATTAAGGTAAAAGCAAACTCGTAAACTCAGGGAAATTACGGTTGGATCTTGAGATTCCACGGCCGTGGAACTCAAGAACAACCCGTAATTTAGGGTTGTCGGCGACAATTCTCTAACTCTCAGGGTCTAATCTGTTTGCGATCGATCTATCATCATCTAAGCCACAACTATCAACCCTTCACCTTAGAATTGTTACGGGTTTTTAGCCAATAACAGTCATATTGATATCAATTCGAGATTTATAAGATAAAAGATGGGAACTTTCAAGAACTTTCAATAATCTTCAAGCGAATCTCAGAATCACAATCAAGAACAAGTGTTTATCAAAAGATTCAAATCAAATAAACAATCACAATCTAGGAAAGAAAGGAAACGGGATGTCAATCCGATCCTAAATCAAACCTAAGCAAGAAGAGAAATCTTCTTGCAAAATCCTCCAAGAACTTCGATCTTGCACAAACGCAAAGATCGCTAGCAGCAATTCTTCAATTCCAAACTTTGATCTTCAATGAGATCTCCCAAAATCACCTCCAAGAATGAGGGTTTGTGCGTTGCTAAGCTTGCGTTTTTGCCGCTAAACTTAGGGTTGAAAGGTCGTAAGCTAGGTAGCGAGGTGACGGAATCTTGCTTCATCCGTCCTTTTTATAATGCAGGGCAAAATGTCGGCCCGGCCCAATCTTCAAAAGATCATGGCTTCGAAACGTGGCGAAAGGATTCGCCAAGATCACGGTCGTGGAAGATTCCACGACCGTAATTTTGAGGCGTGGAAACAAACACGGGTAACTTCCACGGCCGTAATATCCCCTGGAATGAACATCGAATTCTGACTCACAATCCACGGCCGTAATTTAGGGTAAAACCGTGATTCTTGCCTTCATTCGTGCATTCCTCAATCTAATACTCCAAATTGCTTCCAAAAGGTGTCCTTAATCTAGAGGTACATCAACTCAACTTCCCTTTGCTCGATTTCGTTCGGAAATAGCTCCAAATCACCTATAATCAACATAGAACTCGTGTAGACATCCATATCGACAATATAGGCAATACTAGCTCATATATGCATAAAGCTTAATCAAAGACTATCAATATGAATCAAATACGATTATAAAACGTGCCTAAAATATCACAATATTTCATGCTAACAGTGGCTAGCGGTAGAGAACCAACAGCTTAGTACCTAGCTTACCCGATAAAGTCTTCCAAAAGTAACTAATAAATTTCACATCCCGATCACTAAAAATGGTTCTAGGAACTCCATGTAGCCTAACTACTTTTCTAAAGAAGAGGTTTGCAACATTAGTGGCATCATCCGTTTTGTGACAAGCTATGAAGTGTGCCATCTTAGAGAACCTGTCTACCACCACAAAAATAGAGTCTCTTCCTCTCTTAGTCCTAGGTAACCCCAAAATAAAGTCCATACTAATGTCTTCCCAAGGAGCTGCGGGAATGAGTAAAGGGGTATACAAACCATGGGGCATGAATCTAGACTTTGCTTTCAAGCATTCTAAGCATCTTTTCACAAAATTCTCAACATCCCTCAGCGTGTGTGGCCAATAAAAATGAGTATGCAGCATATGATATGTCTTATCTCTACAAAAGTGACCCATCAAACCTCCTCTATGGGATTCATCCACAAGTAATAGCCTAAGAGAACACCTTGGAATGCATACTTTATCAATTCTAAACAAGAAACCATCAAACAAGTAAAACTTATCTACAACCCCTTTTTCCACACAAGCTTTATAAATCTCTCCAAAATCATCATCCTTTGCATATAAATCCTTAATGTAAACAAAACCAAGAACTCTAGCATCCAAAATAGCTAAAATACTAGGGGGTAAATAAACTAGGGTCGAGTTGCTTACCAAATTCAGCCCTTTACACAAACACACGAGCGCAACATCAAGAGGTAGGTAATCTGTGATGTACTCACTCTTGGCTGCGAGCAATGTCCTCGGTGGTGGCTGGACGGCTGTTGCGAGCGTTTTACCTTTGGTGGCGGTCCTTGCTGCAGCGAGGTGGTCCATGGCGTCGGCTTCCTTGGCGGCTGCAGAAAACGCTCCTCCCTTGGCCGGCGTCGTCTCGGTGTGACCGTTGCTTGCTTGGACAGCTTCTCTTGATTTCTTCTCAAAAGCCTCCGCAATCTGCATAGGAGTCATAGGCTTGAGAGTAACAAGTTTATCTTTAAAGGTAAAAGCATACTTGTTAGTAAAACCGTTATGCAACACTTTCCTATCATATTGCCAAGGTCGGCCTAACAAAACATGACAAGCTTGCATTGGAACCACATCACATAGAATAGTGTCTTCATAATGTCCTAAGGTAATGTGAATTTTAGCTTGCTTGCTTACCTTAAGCTCACCACAATCATTCATCCAATGTAGTTTGTAAGGCCTAGGGTGGTAGAAAGTTGTTATTTGCAATTTAGAAATCAATTCCGTGCTAGCTATGTTGCAACAACTCCCACCATCAATTATAACGTTACAAGCCTTCCCCTTTACTAAGCATCTAGTGTGAAATAGATTTTCTCTTTGATTATCTTCATAAGGAGTAGGTTGTAAGTGTAAAGTCCTCCTAGCTATCAAAGTTTCCCCATGTTCATACCCTATATCCTCATCATCATCATTATCAAAAACAGGATTGTCAATAATATTGATTGTCAAATTCATTTTCATCATTGTCGGATTCCGACTCATATTGACCTAGATGATTGATTATAAGTACTCTTTTGTTTGGACATTCTCTCATCATGTGCCCTTTACCTTGTCACTTAAAGCAAGTCACATCTCTAGCTCTAGAATTAGCATTTGGCACAAGGGGGTTAGAATTACTTAGCTTGGATCCCGAAGGAGCAGCCGGGTTTGCTTTGGGAGGATACGAAGAACCGGGGTGTATGGCACCACGCCGAGCAGTGGCGTCGGCTCCTTGTGCAGCGGCTGTCCCTCCCTTCACAACGGTGTTCTCCTTTCCGTAGGACGAGTTCTTCCACTTGTTCACTGCGTTTGGTGCATTGTATCCCGCTCCTTGGTACCTACTCTTGGACTTCCTTTCCACTTTTATCGCTAAATGTAGCAATTCTGTCATAGAACCATATGGAAACAAGTCCACCTCATTAGCTAAAGAAGGAAGCAATACTCTAAGATACCTTGCCATTGTAGCCTCTTCATCCTCCGACACATTGGCTCGGGCCATTGCAACTTGCATGGCATTGAATGTTTCCTCGGCGATCAGATTGCCTTGCCTCAAATTCTCAAGGCGTTGTCGAAGCTCCCTATCGTAATGGTGAGGTATGAACCGAGCTCTCATCATTGCTTTCATTTGTTCCCAAGTAGTCACGGGAGGATCAAGAGCAAGCCTCCTTTCCCGTACTAACTTATCCCACCAAATAAGGGCAAATTCCTGAAATTCCAAGGCCGCCAAATGCACCTTCTTGTGCTCGGGAAAATTGTGGCAGGACCAAATTTGCTCTATCTTGGTCTCCCACAACATGTATGTATCCGGATCACACTTGCCCTCGAAGACGGGGATTTTCACCTTTATCTTACCAATCCCGTCTTGTTCGGGTTCCCGGTTCCTAAGTTGATATCCTTGATACCCTTGCTGCGGTGGGGGAGCCCAAGCCTCTCCCGTCATTGATTGTTCCTCTTCCTTATTGTACATGTGCACATTAATGGGAGGGACAACGTTTCTAGGTAAAGGAGAGTTGGGACGAGGATCATACCCATATCGGTGACCCGGGTGGCCTTGAAAAGGCGGCTGCAAAAGCTCCTGCGGTGTATTGCCTCGCTGCACCATGGTAGTGGCCTCAAATGCGGCTCGTTGGTTGCGCAAAGGACCTCGGGGCTGCGGTTGCTGCTGTGAATGGTCTCCTTGCTCAAAGGCTGAAGCTAATGGCTGGCGAGCTTCTAGAGCCCTCATCCGAGTGGTCAAAGCGGCAATGTTGTTGTTCATTTGCTTCAACAAGCTGAACGTTGTCGGATCTGTCGGCTCGGGGCTCGTTGTCGAATCACGACTATGGGTAGACATTGTCACAAAGAAAACAAACACTGAATATGTTAAGGTTAGAAATCAAAACACCTCTTAAGTATTTCACTCCTTTTTCCGCTCACACTCTTGTGATAGTCGGGCTTGTTGATGGATCGCTTCGAATGAGTCAAAAACCCCACTTGAGTTAAGGTGTCTAGGTATCCAAAACAACCAAAATTGATTAGGACTCAATACAATTCATTTCAATGCGAAATCAGCTCAAACTCAACAATACTCACGAATGGACAGAATTGAATCACAAGGACTTAAGAAGATCACCAAACATAATGTTTGAAGAGAAGAAAAGAAGAAGACTCACCGATTAAAGCTCTACTTGTTGCACTTCCGGACTGCCTTGGAGTGTGAGTAATTCGAGGCTAGGTTAGAGGTAGCAAGGTGAGAGGGAAGACGTGGTGAGAGATGAGGGTGCAGGCGATGAGGGTGTGGGCGATGAGGGTGCGGACGATGAGGGTGCGGAGCTGGCTAAGGGCGATGGGTTGCTGATGGTTAGCCGAGCGTATGTTCTTGCTGAAAGTCTCGAGAGTGCTTGGAGATAATGACGTGATTAGGCAGTTTGCACCACAAGATAACATACAAGACTAAAGATCACAAAATCAAATAAAATGTAACAACACTTCTCTTTTTTTTTTGAATGATCATCTTCTTTTTTTTTTTTCAAATGATCAACTTCCTTTTTCTTTCTTTTTTTTATTTGAATGATATGCTTTTTGTTACCTAAATTGTAGGAACTTCCTTGACCAACAAATCTGGCCAATAATTACAAAATAAATTAAAATTGAAACAAAAAAAGATCTTCTCCTAGTGCTTGAACGTGGGTTATGGAGTTTGAAGAATAACAAGTCCAATGGTAGCCGTTTTAGTTGCAGTCGATTAGATCACAGCCGGTTATGGCACAACCGAGTAGAGCACAGCCGGAAGCAATGGCGATTAAGGTTTGTGGGCGGCAGGGTGTGTGTAAGCAAAGGCCGGCGGCAGTAAGGTTTGTCGAGGAGATGGTGATGGCCAGCCTAGGATACTCACAAAGCAACACAACCTTCAACACAACAAGCCAAGCACAATCAGTTTCAAGAACACAAGAAGAAAGCTCGCAGAATTCAAAACTGACACGATAAGAAGGAAAGACACAAAATCGATCCGTCGTCAACCCTTGAGCTCTAATACCAATTGATAAGGGGATGAACCGACGTTGGCTCGATCTAGACGACGGAAGGAAGGAAAGAACGCAGAACAACAAGATTAGGGCAGCCGACTAGGGCTGTTCGTGTGCTGCGTGGCCTGCGAACAAAGGGAACAAAAGAAGACGCTAAACTGAATACGAAGGTACGGAAATTAAAGGAAAGGTACGATGTAGATGAACCTGACACAAACGACGTGGAAACCCTTGATCTCGGGATCAAGAACCAGCAAGAACGATGCAACGAACTCAGCCCCTTACAACCTCACACAGCCGACTTAGAACATCGACAACACGAGGAGGATGCTTATGGAACCCACGAACACCAAGAACCCAAGAGCAATTGACACACGCGAAACAACTAAACCAAATCTGATTACAATAATTCTTCAATCAAAACTCTCCTTTGATTGAAGATGAAATCTGAAAACAAGTGTTTTTCACCAATAATAATCTGCCTAAAAAGTAAAAGAGCGTTTAAATAGTTTCATCTCTTTAAACAGAAGACATAATAAAAATTGGAAGTTAAGCCCAATGGGCTACTTAGAACACACAATCACTAAGCTGGCCTTAAAAATCCTCATTCCTCAATGAGAGACATGGAACGGTGCTGGAAATGTGGGGATGAGCAGCGCGTCATGTGCGGGGCTGGCCGAGTCCTGTACCTTGGCGTCGTTGCTCTCTTGCTTACTTAGGAGCTAAGCCTCGTTATGAACACTTGTAGCCAATAACATTAGCAAACCCTCGGTCTCATGCTCAATCTTCTTAGCTCTGGAACGTGTGATATCTCCCTCATACTCCGGAGATACTAGCTCGGATGGTCCCTCATCATTGGGCCGCCCCTGCGGCTCGGCATCAGAAGAGACAGAAAGTTGAAGAGTTGGGCGTTTTGAAGATCATTAATGATCCGCCCCTACGGAACTGCCAGGCCGCCCCTGCGGCCACGAAGAAGATCAAATGTTTTCGCCTGAACCGCCCCTCCGGATCTGATGGCCGCCCCTGCGGTTCAACGACAAAGACTTTACTCCGATTGTTTACACCACCTTTATGGCATTAAAGGTGGCTGTTTTGGCCGGCCATTTACTCCCATTTAGTGCCATTTGTAGTATAAATAGACCCATGGTTGATTGCTAGAATCATCCATCATTTCCCTCTTTTATTCTCTCTTGCTTCCTTTGTAATGAGCTTCTAAGTTTCCTTGCTACATTAGGTTGATTTGAGGCTGCATTATTACTTTGGTTGTAAGTTCCCTTTTTAATATAAAGTTTTATTCAGTAATGTTTTGTGTTTCTTGGGCTTCATTTATCTAAATTGCATGTTTTCATTATCACTTAAGATTGATCACCTTAGGTTTTAAGTACATGCAAACAACTAGGATTAATAGATTCCGGGTTCGGGTCTTTAGTCTAGTAGTAACCTTTAAATAATAATGGGTTGTAATTGCTTGAAGGAAAAGAAACACAATTATAAAGATTAGTTTAACGGTTTTAAACTTCTCTTTATATCCCTTAGTCTTTGTTTGAAAGCTAACTTGTGACTTGTTCTTGTAGGTTTACGGAACACTAACTTGTTAAGTTGTGTTGATGTTTGTTGGCTCAACACATACATATGATTAAGACGGGAACATTGCTTGAAACTTGTAAACGGAACTCATCAAAATAGTAATCGCATGCTAAAAATCAACCTAGTGTAGATTCATTCATTATCATCATATCAATCTCTTTTACTTGCTTCTTAGTTTTCTGTGCATCAATTCATTCCAAAACCCCCCTTTTTGTTACTTTGTCTCATAATCAATAATTGAATTTAATAAAAATACAAACTCTCTTGGGTTTGACCCTTACTTAGACACTATACTTGCTTTAGTGTTGAGTTCGAAAATTTTATTTGTATTATTGATTATTGGTTTGGACCATTTTTACGGTCCAAACCCGTGCTACTAACTCCGGTTTTGTTCCCTTTGATCTAGAAATTGAGAGGACACACATCCGGTGACGTAGACAACAACAACTTCAACAAGAAATGGATGATCGTACTCTTCGTCAACTCACTCAGCCAACTTTGGCTCAACACCCTCTTGCGGTTATTATACCCGCATTAGGAGAAGGAATCAACTTCGAGCTCAAGCCAGGTGTCACTTGCTCCCATCTTTCCATGGGTTAAGTGGTGAAGACCCCATCAAGCACCTTGGGAAGTTCGATACCGTGTGTATGAAGCCGGCCAACATTACGGAAGAGCAAATCAAGATGAGGGCATTCGGCTTCACACTCAAAGATGCAACGGATGATTGGTATTACTACCTTCCATCCGGGAGCATTGACACTTGGGAGATTCTCCACAAGGCATTTTTTGAGAAATACTTCCTAGCCAAGAAGGCCAATATCTTGAAGAAAGCTATAAGCAACATCGAGCAAGAGGCAGACAAGACTCTTTATGAGTACTTTGAGCGGTTTGCACGCCTCCGATCCAACTGTCCTTTCCATGGATATTCAACTCAGGATCTAGTCTTGTACTTGTACAATGGCTTGCTTGACACCTAAAGGAGGATCGTTGAACCCGGAACTTTGCACGTTCCTACTTTGGAAAAATTGGGCATGTTGGAGAGCATATAGGCATTCCTCAACAATGTTGGGCTCGGTGAATTTCTGGACATGAATGCCCCAACATACCCCGAGCTCAACCGCCAATTCATCGCGACCTTCACCATGGAAAATGAGGACCATATATGTGTTGGACTTTCATTCATGTTCAACAAGAGGAAGTATACACTCGATTACACCCAGCTGTAGGAGGCATTTGGGGTAACTATTTGTGCCTCCGAGAACTGGTAGGAGCCCGTTCCGACACCCAACTTGTGCGAGTTCTGGCAGGCCGCCACCGGATCCGAATTTCATGCCGGGGGAGAGTACTCCAACAAACTCACTCACCCATGCTTGAGGCTCCTGTCAAAGATCTTCATGAGTGTCTTATGTGGACACAAGGAGGAGAACAAGGTCGCTCTCAAGGACCTTCCACTGTTGTACGCCTGCCTCCCCACGAACGACAAGGTGCCGGATTGGCCATATCTCTTCCTTAGCGCTTTGAAGCGGATTAGGAGGAACGAGCTACGTGACATTGTGGGTGGTGGGGTGATCTCCTTGATCGCTGCACAGTTGATGAAACTCTCCGACTTGGAGGATGGGTTAGAGGCCCCACTTTACACGGAGGGGATGTTGAGGAGGTGCAAGCTCCTATATAGAGACGGGGAAAACTTCTTTTGGCTCTCATTGGCAGATGGGAGTCACATTACATACCTCCCCCGGCCGCTTCCACTTGGAGACGAGCTCTCCGAGCTATACATACCGGCTGACCTTTTCGTGCCGAGACGGCCTTAAGGGGCCATTGTTGAGAGATATGCTGCGAGCTCCAGCCGGGCTCCTGTTGCTGACCACATGCCCATACCGGATGATGAGGAGATGCCTACTGCAGCACCGGACGATTGTCCCGACATGGAGAGCCTCCAGGCTCAGATGACAGCCTTGACCACCCAGCATCAGGCATGGTAGACCGAGTACCAGCGGTCCATGCTTGAGCAGCAGCAGGCGTGGCAGTCCAGCTTCGCTTCCTCTATGACCATCCATTTTGACCGCCGGCAGGATGCTTGGCAGGTGGCTCATCAGCAGCAGCTAGAGGTTCAGCAGCTGGCTTGGCAAGCCAACTTTGAGAGTTCATTTGGGCAGAGGATGGATGCTCAAGAGGACTGCATCGACACGCTCTACCGCCGGCAGGAGCACTTCTTCAGCCACTTCCCGTACCCATCAGAGGAGGGTCCGGATGGTCCAGTCGGACCATCCCACTAGTGGTATCATCATTTCTCCCTTTCCCAGATTTATCTTTGCTTCATTTTGCACTTTGAGGACAAAGTGTGCTTCAAGTATGGGGGAGAGAATTATCATTACTTGTGTAGTTGCTTACGTTGTGTGTTTACTTTTAGTTCTTTTGAGTTGTAATTCAGTTTGTTATTCATTAAAAGAAAAAAGAAAAAGTCAAAGAAAATGAAAAAAGGAATGAAAATCCTTGGATAAACCGAAAACCCGAAAGGGCGGTTTAGGCAAAAAGAAGGTAGTCCGACCAACCTTAGGTTGGTGCAAAATTGGACTTGAGGGATGTGAGTTCCAAGTGAGATCATCAAAGAAAAGAAGAAGAGTGGCAAGGTGAAAACCCGAAAGGGCACCTTGGCAAAATGAGAGGCACCGAGTGTAGGTTTCCTTTTCGGCGTTTGGCGGCATAAGAAGGGGTGTCATAAGGAGGTTGTCCGGGTAGGTCACTCTTGGAGCAATAAGTATGGTAGTTTTCTCACCTTTTTCTCACATTTTCTCTCTTTTTCCTTCTTTCTTTCTTTCTTGGCTTTTCTTTTCCATTATCTATGCCTCTTACCATGCTTCCTGAGGCCTTTGAGTCTAAAATACTATTGTCATGTGTTTTACTCGGGACGAGTAAAAGGTCTAAGTATGGGGGAGTTTGATAGGTGATGGAATCACTATCATTTAGGTTAGTTTTTAGAGTCTTTTTTATCACATTAGTGTCGGTTTATGCTACTAACTACTTGATCCAAAAGAAGAAGAGTAAAAGAAGATAAAAGAGGAGTTTTAGCACTTGGGAGTTGAAGACCACGCACGAAGCAAAGCTTCTGTTGCCTCACCGCCCCCGCGGAGCAGTGTCACCTCCCCTGCGGGTGACACCACGTTCCGAAGCGCAGTCTGCGCCTTCGCCAGCGCCAGGAACAAAGACTGTCGCCGCCCCTGCACCACTCCCTAGCGCCCTTGCGGTGACTTATCCTGAAGAAGCGAAGACCGGCGCCCCTGCGCCCCTACCTGCGTCTCACCCTGTGGAGTTGTGAAGCTGAAGAGTTAGTGTCACCTCCCTTGCGTTAAAGAGTTAGACGTTTTGAAGATCATTAATGATCCATCCCTACGGAACTGCCAGGCCGCGCCTCCGGCCACGAAGAAGATCAAATGTTTTCGCTTGAACTGCCCCTGCGGATCTGAAGGCCGCCCCTGTGGTTCAGCGACAAAGACTTTACTCCGGCTGTTTACACCACCTTTATGGCATTAAAGGTGGCTGTTTTGGCCGGCCATTTACCCCCATTTAATGCCATTTGTAGTATGAATAGACCCATGGTTGATTGCTAGAATCATCCATCATTTCCCACTTTTATTCTCTCTTGCTTCCTTTGAAATGAGCTTCTAAGTTTCCTTGCTACATTAGGTTGATTTGAGGCTGCATTATTACTTTGATTGTAAGTTCCCTTTTTAATATAAAGTTTTATTCAGTAATGTTTTGTGTTTCTTGGGCTTCATTTATCTAAATTGCATATTTTCATTATCATTTAAGATTGATCACCTTAGGTTCTAAGTGCATGCAAACAACTAGGATTAATAGATTCCGGGTTCGCGTCTTTAGTCTAGTAGTAACCTTTAAGTAATAACGGGTTGTAATTGCTTGAAGGAAAAGAAACACAATTATAAAGATTAGTTTAACGGTTTTAATCTTCTCTTTATATCCCTTAGTCTTTGTTTGAAAGCTAACTTGTGACTTGTTCTTGTAAGTTTACGGAACACTAACTTGTTAAGTTGTGTTGATGACGGTTGGCGCAACACATACATATGATCAAGACGGGAACATTGCTTGAAACTTGTAAAAGGAACTAACCAAAGTAGTAATCGCATGCTAAGAATCAACCTAGTGTAGATTCATTCATCATCATCATATCAATCTCTTTTACTTGCTTCTTAGTTTTGTGTGCATCAATTCATTCTAAAACCCCCCCTATTGTTACTTTGTCCCATAATCAATAATTAAATTTAATAAAAATACAAACTCTCTTGGGTTCGACCCTTACTTAATCACTATACTTGCTTTAGTGTTGAGTTCGGAAATTATTTTGACAGGATATAAACGACCTTAGAAAAAAGTCTTAGTCATCCCTCCTCATCAGATTCAAGTTCTATGTCTTCTGAGACCTCATCTTCACTACTAGCGTTGTTCGCCCCTAAACGTGTGTGCAAATAAGCTTTAATTATAAAACTAGAATCAAGCAAGCGAACCCGCAGTGTACGGATCGATATAGTTAAGCAAGAATTCCAGAGTATCGAACCTAGGGATTTGGGTGGGAACAAATTCAATTGCAGATTATCAAGCGAGTAAATATGAGAGTTTTTGCAAGTATTGGGAAAACAACAATCCTAATGATCCAAGTATCCAGCTGTGGCAATCGATTCAAGACTTACTATTTATATAAAGACAGAGTTGAGATATGCAAAGGTATGCTAATGTAAGGTAATCGTACGGTGAAGTTCCAAAAACCTTATATGACTCACCTAAAAGACACTCTCTATATAGGTTGTTGAGGCTTTAATATAGAAAGGTTCTAAAGGCAAGAACTAATGTCAAATACCCAAACTTATAATCCAAGGATCAAGACTAACTTAACCGATTGAGGTTGTAATACTCACAATCGAGGTAGAGGTTGTTGAGGCTTCACTACCACCTAAAAAAGGCAAGCCTAAACTAAGTTAAAGCAAATCTTTAACTTTGGATTAAAGTAAAAGCAGGTTCGTAAACTTAAGGGAAATTACGGGTGGATCTTGAGATTCCACGGTCGTGGAACTCAAGAACAAACCGTGATTTACGGTTCGTCGACGATTCTCTCTAACTCTCAGGGTCTAATCCATTTACGATCGATCTATCATCATCTAAGCCACAACTATCAACCCTTCACCTTAGAATTGTTAAGGGTTTTTAGCCAATAACAGTCATATTGATATTAAATTCAAGAATTAAAAGATTGAAAGATGAAAACTTTCGAAAACCTTCAATAAACTTCAAACTAATCTCAATATCACAATCAAGAACAAATATCGTCACAAGATTCGGAATAGAACAACAAACACAATCGTAGATAAGAAGGAAGAACGGGATGTCAATCCGTCTTATAAATCAAACCTAAACAAGAAGAGGAATCTTCTAGCGAACGATCTTCCGAATCTTTGATCTTCCGTCAATACGGAAGTCTCCACAGTAATCTCCACCAAATGTGCGAGAGTAGGGCAACTCCAAAGATGAGCGCAAATTACGTCTTTTGCAAGAATCGCTGAAATCTCCAAGTCCCGGCGTAGGCAAAAGTCTCTAAGCGATGATGCAAGCAAGCACGTAAGCGGGGGTGTAAGCGAGGGTGACGGAATCTCCCTTCGTCCGTCTTTTTATAGGGCAAGATAAAATGTCGGCCCGGCCCAATCTTCAAAAGATCGTGGCTTCAAACTATGGCGAAAAAGATCGCCAATATCACGGTCGTGGAAGGTTCCACGACCGTAATTTAGAGCGTGGAAATCAACACGGTTTAGACCATGGATTCCACGACCGTAAAAGCCTCTGGAATGAACCACGCTTCTCCTACAGGGTTCCACGGCCGTGGAACTGAACGTGGTTCATAGTACGGCCGTATTTTAGAGCGTGGTTTAGGGCAAGAACGTGATTCTTCCCTAGCCTCGTGCATTCCTGAAGTTGACATCCATTTTGCTCTTAAGAATGCCCTCAATCCATGGACATACTCAATCAACTCATCTTTGCTCGATTCTGTTCAGAAATGGCTCTCAATCACCTATAATCAACATAAATCTAGTGTAGACATCCATATCGACAATATAGGCAAACTAGGTCACAAATGCAACAATGTTCAATCAAAGACTATCAATATGAATCAAATACACTTAGAAAACGTGCCTAAAGTATCACAATATTTCATGCTAACAAATAACCCCATACTTGAAACTTGCTTGTCCCTAAGCAAGGTCTCTCAAAAAGCTTTTAGAACAAGAGTTAGGATGAAATATGTGTACCTTCTCAAAGCAATACTTCTTTTGGATGAATGTGCCTTCTAAAGAATAGATCATTCTCAAATCTCGCTTCAATCGTTTATAAGACTTTCATACACTTAATCAAAGAGTAAAAAGCAAAGAAAACTCATGAATCAATTAAACTTCTAAACAAGCATCATAACCTTCAAATATTATCGAAATCAATCATAAGAAACTTCAATTTAGCCCACAAAGTCATATAACATTCTTTTAATCTTAAGGGCTTTCAAAGAAAAGGTCTAGAATGTGGAGGGGAAGGAAGTTTTTAGGGAATGTGGTGCATGAATCCGGGAAATTAGACAACTACTCACTTCTTCTTCTCTTGCGGTTTCCGCGCACTTTCAACTTAGAGCTTCGCTCTCTTCCTTTCATTTTTCAACTTTACTTTTGGATTTATGGATAGAGGTGCACAAAAACCGAAGACTAGGTGATTGGCGTTTCTCAATTTTCATGAGATGCCTCAAACCCTTAGCGCACATACCATAATCCGCTAGGAATATCGCTCAATCCGACTTTGGCAAGACACAAACACCCGGCTATGTGAATGGTGCCGAGTTACTCATCGTCATGATTGACTTCCCCAAACCTATAAATTCTTTCTATTCTTTTGAATGCAAATAATTGCTCTCATGGCCCTCCCACATCAAACATGCCTTTTTCATTCACTTCTCCAAATTCCCGGATAGGTAAAGGAGGTCAATATTTCAATGAGGAGCTAAATGGTCAAAGAAAGAAGAAAGAAAAATCGAATTGCCTTAATCATCTCAACAAGATGTATAAGAACTTATAGTGTGAATTCAACTTCAATTTCTCAACATGATTTAGGTAATATTTATCACATTATGAAACTTGCAAAAGAGGTACAATCCATTCATTCAAATTCTTTTCAATTCACTATTCTTTTAAGCATGCAATTGTCATCAAACTCAATTCACAAGTAGCGATTATCATGGAAATCATCTCAATTCATAAGAAGCACATGATTTTCAAAATTTTTCGTCTTTTATGGGTTTTTCAAGTTCTTTTTCATGCAATGCAAAAATGAAACGTGCAACAATATAATGAACATGCAATGATAGTCTCGAATAGAAGCAACATAGTGAGTAAGAGTTATTACAAACTTTTAGTACATCCCACCCCATACATAGGACGAACATTGTCCCTAATGTTCAAAAGAAAGAAAGAAAAGAAAGAAAAGAAAAAAAAACTCACAAAGTGGTGGTGGAATGGCTAAAGCGAACTGTCATGCCATCAATCACTGCGGCGCTGGTGGAGGCGGGAATGGAGAGAAGCTGGGATCATAAAACCCCAAACTGCTGGCGGTAGACGTCTCTCATCATGTGATCGAGGTCGTCCAAGCGTCCATCTCTAGCATCGGCTCGGATCTCCAATGCTCCTACTCTCTCTGAAAGACCAGTAGCCCTGTCCGGCATCTGCTCATACCATCCCGGAGCCTGACTGTACAATGTTGGAGCGTCGGATGGTGCTGGTGCCGCTGGCTGCTCTGTGGACCAAGGAGGGGGAACTCCATACCATGTAGGAGGTGTGGTCATCCATATGGGTCTCTCACTCACGCTAGCGCGGCGAGAAGACGAGCCTGAAGCTCTAGCTGGACGTGGAGAACGTCTAGGGACATCGGGGGCCGCATCCGGCTGGTCCGGAAACATGCCAAACTCCTGCTCGGCTCCCCCTCCACCCTCAAACTGATCTCTCATATCCTCCTCCTCAACAACTGGTGGTGGGACATATGGGGAAGCTACAATCCTGTTCGCATGCATAGCAGCGAACGTCTCCTTCCAATTATGGCGTCCCGCCATAATGGAGTACTCCGGTAACCACTCTATACCCCTACCCGTCCTGCTCTCCCAAGGCATGGCCGCATAAGGCGGACCTCTATGTGTGGGGAAGATGAGGCCTCTAGTCATGAAGGCATGAAGTCCTAGAGGTACAACTGGTATGCGGGTGCACGTAGAGAAATCAACACCCAAGCTCCTAGCAAGGTGGGTAATTATCCCACCATATCCAATGTTGCCCTTCTTCTTGTTCTTGAGCTTGCTCATAGTAGCAGCCAAGAGGGTGGCGCTGTCAGCTCGGCGCCCGTACAACATGGAATACAGCAAAAAGAGCTCATCCGTCTTGATCTTTTGGGGCGTCTCCGCCCTAGGAAAGAGACACTCCGAAAGGACACGGTGAGCTATCTTCAAGGCTAGGTGGTACATCAACCTAGCCTTGGTATCAACAGGTTGCCAACGGTCCTCGTCGGCGTAAATCATCGCTACCTCCTCCCAAAAGTCCTTGGCGTAAACGCCACTAGGAAATCGACCGTTAAAGGTCTCCTAGAACCCGAAAAAGGTCCCAAACTCACGGATGCTAAAATGATAGTCTCTTTCCATAAGACGGAAAGAGACGGTCCTGTCTACATGGCTGTGCTCGAAAGACGTCACAACCTCCCGTGTAATCTCCTCATAAGCGTCTTCTCGGATAGCCGAGAAGACAACTAGTCCGGCTCTATCCAAGAGCCAAGTAAGGTCATCTATAATGTTGAGAGGAGCTAGATCCTCCAACAATAGGTACCTAGGACCAATCACAGCCCTCTTCTTGATCCTCTTGAGTGCGTA
The DNA here is from genome assembly GCA_033239045.1 of Fagopyrum esculentum. Classification (NCBI taxonomy): domain Eukaryota; kingdom Viridiplantae; phylum Streptophyta; class Magnoliopsida; order Caryophyllales; family Polygonaceae; genus Fagopyrum; species Fagopyrum esculentum. The sequence goes on along the minus strand of BSUD01000006.1, from coordinate 81,786,890 downwards.
GAGGTGGTCCTCGTGTATGGTCGGGACTCTAGGGCTAGGAGGTGAGGGTGACAAAAGTGAAGATGGAGGTGAAGGGGAAGAGGGTGGTGGTGCTCTAGAGGATGAAGAGAAAGAGGGATTACCCTTCCTCTTCTTGTTCTGGTTATTCTTCTTCTCCTTAATCCTCCCCAAAACTCTCCTCACAAAGTCCATTCTGTCAGAAATTACGGGCTGTTCTACAGGTTCCACAGCCGTGGTTCTCCCAGGAACCGTGATTCGTCTCAGAAATTCGCAAATCTCAGCAAATCAACACTCAATCTCCACAAACAGGCAGTCCTAATCTAATTTCTTCCAATCTCAATCAGTTCTTCCAAAAATCTCTAACAAAAACGAACCAAATCGACAAAGATCAAGAAGAGGGGAAAAACCTATTTTTCGGATTTAAAAATCCGAATTGCGCGTTCCTTGGTGAATTTCCGCTCGATTCGTCGCTTGGATCTTGTTGGTGGTCGAATTTGCTTCAGTTTGGGAAGAAGAACCGTTAAAAACGATTAAGAAACGAGGAATTGGAGGAGGAGGCGTGGATTCGGCTTTTAGGTCGTGGAAGAGGGGTTTTGTGGGTGATTTTTGTGAAGAACGTGGTTTATATAGTCACAGGCAAAATTTTGAAAATCACGGTCTGTCGGGGTGTTCCACGGCCGTGGAATTGTATGGAACCGTGGTTTTGGTGATTTTTCAAAGGCTTTTGGAAATTACGGGCACTGTAGCTGTCACGACCGTGGTTTAAGCCGTGGAACTCTTTGTAAAGCCCCAAAGTCCAAATTTCGTCACTTTTCTTCAACATTATCCTTCCCTTTTCCTTTTCCATCGTTCCTACATCCAAAAACATGAACATACCGGAAGAAATAGAGTCAAAATAAAGCGAAAAACGTCTAAACTAAGCTAAACTATGAATCGAAAGCAAAAACAAAAATGCAATACCTTGGGTTGCCTCCCAAGAAGCGCTTTGTTTAAGGTCCATAGCTAGACCAATCTCGCACTTATTCGATTGCGGTAGGCGCGAACTCTTCAGTTTGGAGTTCCGGCGTATACTTCTTGAGTCGTTGGCCGTTCACCTTAAAGCTTCCGCTCGTTTCACCCCATACTTCAACTGCACCATGGGGGAAAATACGCTTAATTAGAAAATGTCCAGTCCAACGAGATTTAAGCTTACCTGGAAAGAGACGAAGCCTTGAATTGAAGAGGAGAACTTGATCTCCTTCTTTGAAGTCCTTTGGAATGATGTGCTTATCATGCCAACGCTTTGCTCTCTTCTTATAGATCTTAGCGTTTTCATAATCGTTCAAGCGGAGTTCATCCAGCTCATTAAGGTCTAGGAGACGCTTCTCTCCCGCTTCCTTCATGCTGAAGTTTAGCCACTTGATAGCCCAAAACACCTTGTGCTCCAACTCCACCGGCAAGTGACAAGACTTCATATACACAAGGTTGTATGGTGTGGTTCCTATGGGTGTCTTGTATGCAGTCCGGTACGCCCATAATGCATCATCAAGCTTCAAGGACCAATCCTTCCTAGTCCTTGAAACCGTCTTCTCTAAGATTCCTTTGATCTCCCTATTTGAGATCTCAACTTGTCCACTTGTTTGTGGATGATAAGGGGTGGCGACCTTGTGAGTAACCCCATACTTAGCTAGAAGAGCTTCAAAGCGCCGGGCAATGAAGTGAGAACCTCCATCGCTAATGATCGTCCTTGGCGTCCCAAATCGCGGGAAGATGGTCTTGTTGAAGAACTTAACCACTACCATGGCATCATTGGTGGGAGAGGCAATTGCTTCCACCCATCTAGAAACGTAATCCACTGCCAATAGTATGTATTGGTTTCCACAAGAGGATGGGAACGGTCCCATGAAATCAACTCCCCAAACGTCGAAAATCTCCACCTCTTGGATGTTGTTGAGGGGCATCTCGTTCCTCCTAGAGATATTGCCTGTTCTTTGACAAGCATCGCAGCAAGAAACAAAGGATTGCACATCTCTAAATAAAGTAGGCCAAAAGAATCCAGATTGCAATACCTTCGCGCTAGTCTTGTTCGAACTAGCGTGTCCTCCACAAGGTAGTGAATGACAATGACGGATGACACTTTGCATCTCATCTTCCGGCACACATCGCCGTATGATGCCATCCGGACCTCTCTTAAAGAGGAGAGGCTCGTTCCAATAATATTCCCGGACGTCCTTAAAGAACTTCTTCCTTTGTGCATAGGATAGTCCGGGTGGTATCTCCTGGCAAACCAAATAGTTAACAAAATCAGCAAACCATGGTTCGTTACCTTTGGAGATCACATCGATGCACTCTTCAATAAGGTGTAGGTGTTCGTCCGGGAAGGAGTCATCGATGGGTAAATGGTCGTCCTCTAGATGTGTTAGGCGACTCAAATGATCCGCAACAGAATTTTCTGAACCTTTCTTGTCGCGGATCTCTAGATCGAATTCTTGTAGGAGAAGAATCCATCTAATTAGCCTTGGCTTCGCATCTTTCTTCGCAAGGAGGTACCGGATCGCAGCATGATCCGTGTAGACAATCACCTTTGCACCTACAAGATAAGAGCGAAACTTGTCAATAGCATAGACAATGGCTAAAAACTCTTTCTCGGTAGTGGCGTAGTTGAGCTGCGCTTCATCTAGCGTCTTGCTAGCATAGTATATGGCGTGGGTTCGCCCTTCCTTTTGTTGTCCAAGAACAGCTCCAATAGCTACGTCATTAGCATCGCACATAACCTCAAAGGGAAGAGTCCAATCCGGGGGTTGGATAATAGGTGCTGAAATTAGAGCTTGCCGAATTGTGTTAAACGCATCCAAACATTCCTGCGAAAACTCAAAAACTGCATCCTTCATCAATAGATTAGTGAGCGGTTTTGATATCTTAGAAAAGTCCTTAATGAAACGTCTATAGAATCCAGCATGTCGTAGGAAACTTCTTATCCCTTTCACCGAAGTTGGGGGAGGAAGTTTCTCTATGGTCTCTATCTTAGCTTTATCTACTTCTATCCCTCTACTAGAGACTAAGTGACCTAATACGATTCCTTCCTTAACCATGAATTGACACTTCTCCCAATTAAGAACTAGGTTGGTGTCTTCACACCTTTGCAAAACAAGAGAAAGGTTAGAAAGACAATCGTTAAAAGAGGAACCGTATACGGAGAAATCGTCCATGAAGACCTCCATGATTTCCTCTATGTATTCGGAGAAGATGGCCATCATGCACCGTTGAAAGGTGGCTGGGGTGTTGCAAAGCCCGAACGGCATTCTTCTATAAGCGAACGTACCCCATGGGCACGTGAATGTGGTCTTTTCTTGATCATCCGGATGTATCGGGATCTGAAAGAAACCACTATAACCGTCAAGGTAGCAAAAATGTGAATGTTGTGCTAACCTTTCAAGCATTTGATCAATGAATGGCAATGGTAAATGATCTTTCCGCGTTGCATTGTTGAGCTTGCGGTAGTCTATGCACATTCGCCATCCCGTCACAGTTCGGGTAGGAATGAGTTCGTTGTTCTTGTTGGTGATGACCGTCATTCCTCCCTTTTTCGGAACTACTTGAACCGGACTCACCCACTTACTATCGGATATAGGGTAGATGATACCTGCATCAAGAAGCTTAAGAATTTCCTTCTTGACAACCTCCTTCATGGTCGGATTTAACCGCCTTTGAGGTTGTCTTGAAGTACTAAAATCTTCCTCCATTAGTATCTTATGCATGCATGGGGAGGGTTTAATTCCTACTAAGTCCTCTATAGTGTAGCCTAAGGCTTTCCTATGTTTTCTAAGGACAATCATGAGCTGATTATGTTCATCTATGCTTAGTTCGGAACTAACAATAACCGGAAAGGTAGAATTAGGTCCTAGAAAAGCGTACCTTAGATGAGTAGGAAGTGGTTTTAGTTCCATCGCTTTCGGAGCTTCCAACGATCCTTGAGGAGCATCCGATGTCTCCTTAGAAGTTTCTAAGGGTGTTGAGTGTGTGGGAGAAGAATTAGAAGAAGTTGAAGAAGTGTCTCGATCGCCCCTTTCCACGGCCAAAATTACGGGTGCATCATGTCCTCCACGGCCGTGGTTTAGGGCGTGGAAGGGAAATACGGTTGTCACATCTTCTCCATGACCGTATAACTCTCTGGAGTGGGATACGGTTTTGGTTGTGAAATCCACGACCGTGGAATATAATGTATGGCCGTGGATTCTCACGTTTTCAGCCTCATCGTGGAGTTTCTCAAACTCCTCTTCATGCATCTCTTCTTGTGCTTCTAAGGCTTCAATTGCCTCACTGCACTCTTCTTCTTCCCCTACATTGGTTAGACTTATAGTGATAACTTTTTGTAGAGGATCGTTAAAGAGGATCGCATTTACCTCCTCCCTAGACAAACCTTCTTCATCTTGGATATCGAAAATATCCTCATCAAAGATTGGCTCCTTCACTAGAGTGGAAAGAATGAACTCTACTTTCTCTTCCCCTATATCAAAAGCGAGTCTACCATTCTTGCAATCGACTATGCAGCCGGAAGTTGCAAGAAACGGTCTTCCGAGTATGATCCGGACCGGACTATCTACAGGAATATCAAGCACGACAAAATCAATGGGAACAAAAAATTTACCTAGCTTGACCGGGACGTCTTCTACAATACTGACGGGGCGAGTGATGGATCGATCCACCATGTATAACGTCATCTTCACCGGTTTAGGATCGCCTAAACCGATCTTCCTGCACAATGCAAGTGGTATGATGCTCACACTTGCTCCTAAGTCACATAAAGCGTCATATGTGACATATCCCACTCCTATGGGAATGCAAAATGACCCCGGATCCTTCAACTTTGGGGGCATTTTCTCCTTCATGGTCTTGATGAGATCCGAAGAATCCGAACTCATCTTGACCTCACCGAAATCTTCTAGCTTCCTCTTGTTAGAGAGGAGCTCCTTCAAGAACTTGCCATAAGCCGGCATACCTACAATAGCATCGATAAAGGGTATATTAATATGCAGCTTACTCATGAGTTCTATGAACTTACCAAATTGTTTATCTAGGCGCGCTCTCGCTCTAGATTGAGGAAATGGTAGGGGAGGTTTGTAAGCTGGAGGAGGAACGTAGACATCTCCCTTCTCCTTCCCCTTCTCATTGTCTTTCTCTACGGAGACTTCAACAAATTTAGGTTGTGGATCGGTGGTAGTCACTCCGCTCCTAGTTGTGATTGCCATAACCCTTCCCTTAGGGTTGTCCTCCGTCTTTCCTGGAAGTTTCCCTTGATTCCTAGGAACTTCCTCCGCTTGGTTGAACATTTGGTTTTCTAAAACCTTTTGAGCTTTATCAACCTTGGAAATTTGGTCATCAACCTTAATGATGTGGTTCTCCAACCCTTGAAGCTTTCCCAAAATCGTTTCCAACATGGGATCGGGCTTCTCCTTCCCCGAGGTGTTTCCTCCATTAGATGATTGCCCCTGGATTTTCAAAGGAGTAGAGGAAGAGGAGGGTGGAGTTAGTGAATTAGAATTGGAAGGATAAGAGTTACCGGAATTTTGTTGATTGGAGCACCAATTGTTGTTGTTGGAACCCCTATTGTTGTTCCAATTGTTGTTCCGGTTGTTGTTGTTTCTATTCCAATTGTTCCGGTTATTGTTCCGGTTATTATTGTTGTTGTTGCGGTTTGTGTTATCACCGCCATTGTTGTTGCCCAAATAGCCAACATCCTTCCCTTGTTGCTTTGGAAAGTTGGTCTTGATAGCCTCCTTAAACTCTTTGATCTCATTGTTGAGGGAGAAAATCTGAATTGAGCTTCGTGTGTGAGCTTTGCTCCTTGCTCCACACGATTTCCCTCCACTTTCCGGTGGGAATACTTCTCTATGACTCTTTCTTGCTTCTCAATGAAGTCCCAAGCGTCATCTTCTCTCATGTCCATGAATGTTCCACATGAGAGGGATTGGAGGCTGAATTGCGTTCCCGCATCCATCCCCTTATAGTAAATCTCCACCAACGCAAGTTTGGATATGCCATGATGAGGGCAATCCAAGAGCAAATCCTGAAACCTTTCCCAAGATTGAAACAATCTTTCGTTAGGTCTCATGGAAAAAGCATTAATCTTACCTCTAAGTTCCGCCGTTTTGGATGGCGGAAAGAATTTGGTGAGGAACTCCGCGGAAAGATCTTCCCACGTGTCTAGTTTCCCACTAGGAAGAGCTTGGTACCAAGACAACGCTTTCCCCTTCAAGGAGAAGAAGAAAGGCTTGAGCTTATAGTTGTTGGTAGTAGCATTCTTCGGTCTCATTGTCTCCATCATACACTCAAAGTTTTGCAAGTGTTGGTGTGGAGATTCACCGCTTGTCCCGCCAAATTGGTTTTGGCGAACAAGAGTAATAACTTGAGGGTTGAAACTAAACCCTTGTACATCTTCAGCATCAAAGTTCACGCCCAAGCGGCGTGGTTGTTGTGTTGGATCCATCCGCTGGCCAAGAGTTCTTGGCTAATCATCCACACGTTCGATCCTTGCGTTCCTAGGTGGAACACGGCGATTAGCAGCTCCCCGTGGATGGAAAGGATTCACATTGATCGTGGGATCAATTTCTTCTAGCGGTGGCATGGAAGAGTCACTATCATCAGCGGATGAATGACTTCTTTTTCTAGATCTTGATGCCCTTCTTGAGGATTTCTTGCTTCCCTTATTCTTAAGGTCGCTTAGCTCTATCCTCATTTGGAACATCCTATCCTTTAGATCGTTAACTTCAGATTGATGACGATCCATTTCATCTCGGAGGATGTTCTCATTCCATTGGAGTTGAGCTTCTTTTTCAGCTAACTCCGCCTGAAGATCGCGTTCGTGTTCTTCAGCCATCTTCTTTTCCTTGCGCTTTTGCCTTAAAGTTTTCTCTAGCTCTTGATCAAGAGGTAAGAGATCTTCGGTGTTCCTAGACCTGCGCATGCACTCAAAGTAATATCAAATAATGAGAGCAAGCTCCCAAGCTTGACAACCGGCAACCGAAATCGGCCGAAACCAAATCCCCAACAACGGCGCCAAAAACTTGTTCGCCCCTAAACGTGTGTGCAAATAAGCTTTAATTATAAAACTAGAATCAAGCAAGCGATCCCGCAGTGTACGGATCGATATAGTTAAGCAAGAATTCTAGAGTATAAAACACAGGGATTTGGGTGGGAACAAATTCAATTGCAGATTATCAAGCGAGTAAATATGAGAGTTTTTGCAAATATTGGGAAAACAACAATCCTAATAATCCAAGTATCCAGCTGTGGCAATCGTTTCAAGACTTACTATTTATATAAAGACAGAGTTGAGACATGCAAAGGTAAGCTAATGTAAGGTAATCGTACGGTGAAGTTCCAAAAACCTTATATGACTCACCTACAAGACACTCTCTATACAGGTTGTTGAGGCTTCAATATAGAAAGGTTCTAAAGGCAAGAACTAATGTCAAATACCCAAACTTATAATCCAAGGATCAAGACTAACTTAACCGATTGAGGTTGTGATACTCACAATCGAGGTAGAGGTTGTTGAGGCTTCACTACAACCTAGAAAAGCCAAGCCTAAACTAAGTTAAAGCAAATCTTTAACTTTGGATTAAAGTAAAAGCAGGTTCGTAAACTTAAGGGAAATTACGGGTGGATCTTGAGATTCCACGGTCGTGGAACTCAAGAACAAACCGTGATTTAGGGTTCGTCGACGATTCTCTCTAACTCTCGGGGTCTAATCCATTTACGATCGATCTATCATCATCTAAGCCACAACTATCAACCCTTCACCTTAGAATTGTTAAGGGTTTTTAGCCAATAACAGTCATATTGATATTAAATTCAAGAATTAAAAGATTGAAAGATGAAAACTTTCGAAAACCTTCAATAAACTTCAAACCAATCTCAATATCACAATCAGGAACAAATATCGTCACAAGATTCGGAATAGAACAACAAACACAATCGTAGATAAGAAGGAAGAACGGGATGTCAATCCGTCTTCTAAATCAAACCTAAACAAGAAGAGGAATCTTCTAGCGAACGATCTTCCGAATCTTTGATCTTCCGTCAATACGGAAGTCTCCACAACAATCTCCACCAAATGTGCGAGATTAGGGCAACTCCAAAGATGAGCGCAAATTACGTCTTTTGCAAGAATCGCAGAAATCTCCAAGTCGCGGCGTAGGCGAAAGTCTCTAAGCGATGATGCAAGCAAGCAGGTAAGCGGGGCTGTAAGCGAGGGTGACGGAATCTCCCTTCGTCCGTGTTTTTATAGGGCAAGATAAAATGTCGGCCCGGCCCAATCTTCAAAAGATCGTGGCTTCAAAATGTGGCGAAAAAGATCGCCAAGATCACGGTCGTGGAAGGTTCCACGACCGTAATTTAGAGCGTGGAAATCAACACGGTTTAGACCATGGATTCCACGACCGTAAAAGCCTCTGGAATGAACCACACTTCTCCTGCAGGGTTCCACGGCCGTGGAACTGAACGTGGTTCATAGTACGGCCGTATTTTAGAGCGTGGTTTAGGGCAAGAACGTGATTCTTCCCTAGCCTCGTGCATTCCTGAAGTTGACATCCATTTTGCTCCTAAGAATGCCCTCAATCCATGGACATACTCAATCAACTCATCTTTGCTCGATTCCGTTCGGAAATGGCTCTCAATCACCTATAATCAACATAAAGCTAGTGTAGACATCCATATCGACAATATAGGCAAACTAGCTCACAAATGCAACAATGTTCAATCAAAGACTATCAATATGAATCAAATACACTTAGAAAACGTGCCTAAAGTATCACAATATTTCATGCTAACAAGCGTCCAGCTTCTCTTCTTCATCATTAGCTTCGGACACTTCATCATCATAGGACGTCAAGGGAGGATCTTCTTCTATAATTTTAGCCTTACCTTTGTCTCCAGGGACAGCCTGCTTAGCTACCTTTGGTTGCGCCTAGTGATTGCCCTCCCTGATGACAACACCTTGGCTTGGCTTCCTTGGCTCGTTTTGCACTACTTGTGGCTTAACAATCTCATCTACCACTGCCTCTGGAGGTGCAGGTGTAGCAAGCTGGGGAAGCGTAGCCTCCACAAGTTGTTTCTCCTTTACTCCACTAGTAGAGGCAACATTCACTTTCTTAGTCATATTCTTAGGCCGGCTAGCCCTTGGCTTTGGCCTAATGTCCTTCCTTGTCACATGGAACGTGCAATCTTCTCCTTTGTGGCCAAATTGCAAGCACCGCCGAAAATATGTTGGTTCATTCTCATACAAAAGGGTGCAATCAAGTGAGACGCCTTCATCAAAGTCAAGTGAAACTTCACGAAGAATCACTTTAGCAAAGTTCACTTCCACAAGCACACGAGCATACAAGCCTCGCTTCCTGTCCTCAGTCACATGGTCCATAAATAATGGATTGCCAATCAATGAGCCTATCCTCCCTAGAATCTCCAGAGTCCAAAATTCATTAGTTAGGCCGGTGATTCTCACCAACAATGGCATTGTAGCAACATCCTTTCGGTTAAAAGCAAACTTGTCCGAAACATGTTTGAGTAGCAATGGTCTATTATGGATGAAATAGGGGCCACCCTTTAGAACATTATCTCTATCATCATCATTAATGAAACTGAAGATCATCTAGCCGGCTTGGACCTTGAACTTAGCCTTGACTCCCCATAACTTCATCATTTCATTTATAGCAAAGTAGCCCGGGTAAAAGCCAACATATTGGCCAAGCAAAGTGCTTCCCCATACTTGGTGTTTAGGCATACCTTCCGAGCACTTGATGGCAACTCAGGTGGACGTAGGCTTGGTGTACTCAATTTTTCCTCCAAACCATGAGTTCATGAACACCTTTGGTGGCGCGCTAGTCCATGCTTTCTTTGGCCCTGGTGGTTGGTTAACCTTGCTCAAAGCAGGGTACTCTGAAGGCGGCTTTCCCCCCACGAGGACCTCCTTTTCAATGACCGTATCATCTTTTCCATCATCTGGGACAATGTCATTGTTCTCATTCACCACTTCCAGATCACCTTTACCACCGGTCTCACTATTGTCGAATGCCAAAGTTTGAGATTTACCAGGTTTTTGTGGCCGTTCTTCCGTCCAGGTGGAGGCTTTGAGGTCCCCAAAGGGACGGAACCAGGCGCTAAAGTATCGGCCTTGGTGATCGTCATGTCCAGATTTGACAAAGCGGACGTCCCCTTTGTTCCTAAAATGGTCTTGCCAACGTCGGGATCAACAGTAGCATGCACCCCATCAGAATTCTGTAAAGCAGATGTCCCCTTTGCGCCGACCCTAGTTAAAGACAAAGCGCGTGTCCCCTTTGCTTGCGAAAGCGAACGCTGAGCGTCTCTGACAAGGTTATCGCTTGTCCTAGTGTTGTCGGCCTTGTCTCCGACACCATCATACATGCCAAATGGAACAAGTTGTGTGTCGGCCTTGTCAAAACTTGTCAATGGCGCCTGAAAAGTGTCAAGATTTGTGCTTCCTATACCCGCCTTGTCCTTAGCCATTGTTTTCTTGTTCTCCACGTCCGGTGCCTAGGCCCGAACTTTTAACGCCGATGACGACGCCGCTTCATGAACAGCGTTCGCCATGCCATCTCTGCCACCAACCTTGGAAGGAGATTTCTTTTTCTTGACCATGGCGACAAGCGCCGCCAAAAACCCTAGATTCAAACCTTGAACTTACGTGCCTTTGTAACACAAAAATTTGCTTGTTGATTGAATGTGTGCACATCAACAGGCCAAGAGAAGAGGTAATCGGTGTGATTCGTGAGGAATCACAACGAAAAGGAGGGAACTTGCGTGAGAAACGAAGGCCGAAGCCTCGTGTCACCCACGAATCGCCTAGAGAGAGAGAGAGAGCGCTAGAGAGAGGAGCGTATTATTGAGGCCAGAAAACGCACACAGATCCACAAAGAGAGGGTCTTTATTATAATCAACCAACCTTATCAATAATGATGCATACTCTGCGAAACAGATCTTCTGGAACATTGTTGCACCTCAACACCTCTTATAAAACCTAGAAGCAAATAACTCAATTTAATGGAAGAGACAAATTTTTTGGACATAAGAAACATGACGATCAAATTTCTGGCTTCTACACATAAAAATCATGAATATATTAACTGTATAAGAACTTCAGCAGCTAAAAACGGAAATTCAGCAAAAGGACTTCAAATTTAAGTTCCAAACCTAAGTGTAAATGCCTATATTATGAGTCTACATACCCTTTTTGTATCACTAGTCTTGCCAAAGATGGAGTGAGTTCAGGCCTTAAAAGGAGAGTCAGAATCATTGTTGTCATGAGTATGTTGTCTATATTTTGGTTATGACTTGTCATAATCCGCCCTTTGCTAGAAAAGGGTGCAAGTTCTTGGACATTGAAGAAGAGTCAGATTTCAATAAAAGGAGAGTGAGAAAAAGGTCCAAGTGTTGTAGCCAACAAGTTTTGGTGTCTATATTTTGGTTATGGAAATCAAATGAGAAGGGCATTAATCACAGTTTGCTGTCTATAATCAAGATACCATTAATCACAGTTTGCTGTCTATATTTTTGTTAAATGTACACGTGCCCTATTAGGAAACAATACACATGTATTATCAAAGCAGAAAATCATACAGATACCATTAATATTGGTACAAGAATAAACTAAGATTCGGCTAATCAAGACATAACTTCCTACCAATCCACTTGACAAAAGATGGGAAACATCTACCATCCCACAATCGATATATCAAAAATAGGTACTCTCCCACAATCCTTGTGCAAAACCATCTCTAACACTACCCATCCCACCAACACTTGCATCATCACATTCTTCTCTTGTAACCCTATTGAATAGTCCTTCGTAAACTGTAAGGTTGGACTCTAGTGTGTCAAAGTACTCGTCATTCTCTTTATGCAGCAAGAAAAAATTATGAAGAGCAAAGCATTCCAGTATAATGTCGATTTGTGTCTCGATGTTATAGCTAGGAATCACCATTAATATCTTCCATCTTTTCTTCAAGACACCAATCGCACGTTCAATTGCGCTTCGAATACTAGAATGCACCCTATTAAATCCTTCTTTGTAGTTTTTAGGAGCAACGCCTTCAAATTGTGATTGGTGATACTTCACCCTAGAGTACGGTACCATGTATCCTTGTCTGTCTGGATAACCTTTATCGACCAAATAGTATTTTTCTACATTAAATTTCATATAGTGGTATCACGTACATTTTTTCTTAATGTATGTAACAACTAAAACCAAAATGATCTAAATACTCATACCTTCAGGTGGATGGGGAAAGTTGAATGATTTTGTCTTAAGAGTATTTATTGAAAACACGGGCATTATGAGCTGAATCCTCTCAACCAGCAGAAACAAGTGTAAAGTACATATCAAGGTCGCATACAACCATCACGTGAAAGGTACACGTGCCCTTCCTTCCTCTATATGGAAGCTGCTCTTTTGTAGGGATCGTTGCATCAATGTGTGTTTCGTCTTATGCAACCTATACACCCCTGCATTTACGGTCACATATCACCAAAAAGGGCTTAAACTTAGCATCTTATAGCCCCTAAAAAATCTATTGTACATATTATTAAGAAGATGTAGTCGATACCTAAAAAAAACTATACTTTTTATTTTCCAATATCTGTGTAGGTGTACTGGAAAACGTTGGGTCACGTGGTTGTAGAAGTTCCTATGCAAGTTCTGAGTACCCCCTTGACCTTCCTGTGATTGCATCTAGAACCTCGTGTATTGTTCGACTGATTACTTCCCCTGATCATTGAAATCTCTCACAAACGTCTCGATTTGATATCCCCAAAGCTAAAGTGTATAACAAAACACCCACCTTCTCCAACATAGTCATGTCATGCCCTTGTTTTAGACCGTAATTTGACTCCAAATTTTCACATAAATGTTGCAGAACTTTGGGCTCCATCCTAAAGGCTGTCATACATCTAAGCCCCGAGTATGCATCCATCACTCGCCTCATCCATCTGTAACGTGTAAATTTTGAATTATAACATGGTTCTTTGTGTATGCGATTGAAGTAATGCATGGAGGACAATGAACTGTTCATCTTCAACCATAACTTCGCCAACATCATTTATTTTTGGCATCTTTTGAGCCTTTTCTGCCCTTCAGCAATCAATTAAAAATCATGACAAAATTCAGGATTGACCATAACATATACACACAATTAAATGATAGAAAACATAGTGAAGAACCGTAAGGTGAATATAAAGGATATAAATACTCTAGAGGGGGGTTGAATAGAGTATGAGAAGTTTTCGCAAAAATCTATCACAAGGCTTTGAAACTGATTTCAAAGGCCTTGATGTCGATATGAGCTCTTTGTGACACAACTTGATTTCAAGGGCATTGAAAGGGATTTCAAGGGCCTTGACTTTGTAAACCAGCAAAACAAAGTTAGTCTCAATAAAGCAGGATATGGTGCAAAATTGAAAAGATCGACACGAGGATATGTTCATGAAGTTCGGCTCTAAACAACCTATTCTCCGTCCTAGGGTATACCCGTAGGATCTAACTGTCTATTATCAGCTTCAAAGAGTTCTAGATACAACCTAGAAGAAATCCCCTTCTTCTCTCATTGTAGTCAATGCTACGATCTAGCTCCAACTCTTAACCTAGCTATAATAGCCTAGTTACTTCGCAGAGTAACATACACTCGAGTATAACACTCTTTAGATATGCCAATGGAGCTCTCGAGTTTATCTCTCTCTAAGGAATAAAACTTGTGTATAAAGAGAGAAAGAAAAACTTCTTGGATCGAATGAAGATGTATTGGATCGCTTGAAGACTTTTGATATTTCCGTGTAAGCTTCCGTGTCTTCTTCTTCAATCGACACTTTATTTATAGTCTTCGATGAAGAAGTCTTCTAGCCGTTAGGAAGATGACCTTTTGTGTTTCTTCTTCTCCATGGAAAACGCTTCTTGGTTGAGATGAGATAGCCGTTGTAGATATGCCTTTATCTTCTTCATCTCCTTAAAGAAAGTTGATTCTTCTTCTTTGTAATCTTCTCACGTTGTTGAATATCTTTGTCTTTTAATCATCGAGATCTTCAGGTTTGTTGGGATTCATTGAGAAGATCTTCAATATCTGTTGAGAAGAAATCTCGCGCTTTTGTTGAGGATCTTTGCAAGATCCTATTTTGACCGAATCTTCTTGGTCGAGATCTTCTAGTTTGGCGTATCTCCTTAGAAAATCTTCTCTTGATCCTTGGTTGATTTGGTTGATAGGGATTTGAATTCCTTCCAGCCGTTATGTCCTTTGAAACTTGTTTCAAGGCTTCGGCTTTTGATATCTTGAAATGCCTTTCAAGGTCCCTTGAAATGGCTTTGAAGGCCTGCGTGTTGAACCTCTTTAAACTCTACGCTTGTCCCTTGTGTTTTATTTCAAGGCCTCCATCTATCCCTTGAAATGCTTTCCAAGACCTGCATACATTTAGACAAACACCAAAATAAACCAAGCAGACTAGAAATACAATCGATATTTTGTTAGTATAAAAAACACTTAATTGTGTTAAGTCTTCCATCATCACATATTCAAATATATACTCAAGGTGGAGTTTTCAATCTCTCCCATGATGGAAGACAACACAAATATCACACCTGCATTTTAGAGTTCGTGATGCATATGTCAACATGCCCTTCTCCTATGTTGAAAGACAATGTGGCGTTCTTGCAATCAACCATGCAACCGGAAGTTGCAAGAAACAATCTTCCAAGAATGATCGGAATTGGATAATAAGCAGAGGAATGTCCAACACCACAAAATCTATAGGAATGTATAACTTACATAGCTTTCCGGGAATGTCTTCCAATATGCCAACTGTTAGCATGAAATACGGCGATATTCTAGGCACTTATTTTGGTTGTTTTCCCCTTATTATTGTGTACATGGATAATGTTTTGAAGCAAATGCTAGCTTGTTCATCTATTTTGTCGATATGGAAGTCTACACTAGCTTTGTCTTGATTATAGGAGAATAGGAGCTAAAATCGGAGCGTTTGAGAGAGGAAAGGGAGTAATCGATCATGTTCGAGGATTAGGAGATACATTAAAGAAGCTAAGGAAGGAGCTAGGATAATGAATGTCACAAAACAAAGGCAACAACAAGCAATATACACTTCCACGCCCTGAATTACGGCCGTAGAGAAGATGATCTGAAGTCCACGCTCTAAACCACGGCCATGGACTTGGCATCATGAACGTGGACTTGAGTTTGGAGCACTCCAGTAAGTTACACGGCCTAAATTACGGTCGTGGAAGTCGCAAGGCACCGTAATCTATTTCCACGCTCTAAACCACGGTCGTGGAAAGCTATGAGACCGTGATTTAGGCGATCTTTTGACATGTCATTATCTACCATGTCATTTACGTATTGGGCCTTGACGACAATTCTTTCTCGTCTTATAAAAAGGTCGGAAAAGAGAGTTTCGGGGACGGCCACTTACCCTTGTTTTCAGCACTCTTAATTAGGGTTGATTGAAAGTCGCCGAGAGTTGCGGAAACGCCGGATTGTTGGAGATTGGAGATTGCTTACATTAAGGTTTAGCCTTATTTCTTAGGTTTTGATATTGAAGACGGATTGGCATCCCGTCCTTCGTACTTGCCTTAGATCATTGTGAGGTTTCGTGTTATATATTCTGAATCCATTAACATTGCCTCTTGTGTTTCGGATTTGAGAATTGGTTTTGAAGTTTTATTGAGTATTGGAGGGTTTTCATCTTTCATTCTTCTTAAATTGAATATTGATATCATGACAATGGTTATTCGCTAAAACCCTTTAGCAATTCTAAGGTGAAGGGTTGATAGTTGTGGCTTAGATGATGATAGATCGATCGTAATTTATTTGGACCCTGAGAGTTTGAGAAACTTCGTCGACACCCTAAATCACAGCGTGTTCTAGGGCTTCCACGGCCGTGGTTCTCAAGATCTACCCGTGATTTACCTTAGTTTACGAACTTTGCTTTTACTTTAATCCAAAGTTAAAAATTAGCTTTAACATAGTCTTGGCTTGTCTTTTCTAGGTAGTAGTGAGACTCAACATCCTCTATTTCGGTTTCGAGTGTCACAACCTTAACCGTTTGAGTTTATCTTGATCCTTAGATTACAAGTTTGGATATTTGAGATCAATTCTAGTCCTTAGATCCTTTCTATACTACAGCCTCAACAACTTTTATAGAGAGTTCTTTTGGTTAGACATATAAGGTTTTGGACTTCACTGTACATTACCTTACCTTAGCATACCTTTGCATTTCTCAACTTTGTCCTTATATCTATAGTATGTCTGGAATCGATTGCCACAATTGGATACGTGGATCTTTAGGGTTGATGTTTTCCCCAATATTTGCAAAGCTTTACACTTTACTTGCTTGATTACTTGAAACTGATTTTGTTTCACCAACCCCTTATGATCGATATTCTAGAATACTTGCTAATCTACGCCAATCCGTACACTGTGGGTTCGCTTGCTTTCATTCTAGTTTTATAAATTTAAGACTTGATTGCACGCACATTTTAGGGCAAACACCAACCGATGAGTTATGGACCGATCCGCCATGTACAATTTCATCTTCACTGGTTTTGGCTCTCCCAATCCGATTTTCTCACATAAAGAAAAGGGAATGGAAGAACCGGTAGGTGAAATAAAAGGTTAAAAGATACTCTAGAAGGGGGGTTGAATAGAATATGAGAACTTTTTGCAAAACCAATCTCAAGGCCTTGAAATCAATTTCAAGGGTCTTGATGTCGATCTCAGCTCGTTGTAAAGCTTTGATTTAAAGGGCTTTGAAACAACTTTCAAGGGCCTTGACTTTGAACTCCTGCAAAACAAAGTTAGTCATAATAAACAAGATATGGTGCGGAATGTAAAAGATCGACACCAGGATATATTTACGAAGTTCGGCTCCAAATAGCCTACTCTCCGTCTGAGGGTATAGCCTTATTATCTAACTATCTATTATCAGCTTCAAAGAGTCCTACATACAAACTAGAAGAAATATCCTTCTTCTCTCACTTGTAGTCAATGCTACGATCTAGCTCCAACTCTTCACTTTGCTATAATAGCCTAGTTACTTCGCAGAGTAACACACTCGAGTATATCACTCTTTAGATATGCCAATGGAGCTCTCGAGTTTTATCTCTCTCTAGGGAATAAAGCTTTTTAGAAGGAGAGAAATAAAAACTATGTTTCGAAAATGAAGATAGCTTTTGTTTGCTTGAAGACTTTAGACGTTTCTGTGCAGGCTTGCTTCTCGTTCTTCAGATGCTATCTTCATTTATAATCTTCTATGGAGAGATCTTCTAGCCGTTGGAGAGATGACCGTTCGAAGATAATTTTTCTTCTCCATGTAGATCGCTTCCTGGTTGAGATGAGATAGACGTTGTAGATCTTCATCTCCTAAGAACACGTTGATCTCTTGGCTCCTTAATCTTCTCGTTGATTGTTGTAACAATTGTTAATTCCAGATCAGAGAATCTTCGTGCTTTTTGTTTTAAGGATCTTGTAAGATCTTCTTTGTTGGTCGGTTGAGATCTTCTCCTGATCAAATCTTCATATCTTCTCAAATCTCTCGAAAAAGATTTTCTTTGTTATTTGAAATCTTTTCGTTGTCCAGCCTTGTCGTCCTTGTTCCTTTGAAATTTACTTCAAGGCTTTTGAGATGGTTTTCGTTGTGCGTCCTTGTCTTCTTTGTGCCTTTGAGATTCATTTCAAGGCCTTTGAATTCTTTGACAAAACCTACACTTAAAACCAAACCAACCAAGCATCTCGAAATATAATAATTCATTGGTTAGTGTATCAAACTACTTTATTTGTGTTTAAGTCTTCCATCAACAGCACCTGTAAAACCTTTATAATCAAGGTGGAGTTTTCAATCTCCCCCTTAATGGAAGACAACACACAAATGTTTTTTCGTACCTGCATTTTGTTAGTTTAGCAATGCATATGAAAATCAAAAACTAAAATGCAGAATGCAGAATATCGAATATCGGATCACATTCATTTCTCCTCCTTTGTCTTTCAACAAGGGAGCAAAATAGTTAAAGCACAAGAGTTTTAAAAATGATTACAGATCCAAGAGTATTTTCACAAAGACCACAAAAAGAAATTTTCAAACAATATGCTCAATTCTCCTCATAGAACTTCCTTTTGCCTTTGGATGAAGACTTCTTATAGCGCCAATTATCCATTTCAACTGCTAAACGTCTTCGCTTTTCTTCAGCTCTTCTCTACTTAACTACTTCATACTCAATTGCTGGCAGAAACATTGGCTCCACGTGAGTTGGATACAAAATTGATTTATTCTGTACACGTCTTTTGCAATTCATCAACACATTCTCAACTTTCTCTTGAGTATGTTGAGCTACATCTTCAGGCACGGGCAAAATACTTCCCATTGTAGTCAGTGTAAGAGCATTCATCAAATACATTTCATTGACTTTAGCATTTATGGTAGATACCAGCTCGAATTTGCATTCATTCGTCTATTAGTGTCAAGCTGAAAATCAGATACTTCACGATTCAGACATACTATTTCTTTTTCACAACCGTCTAACCTGATTTTTGGAGTAGGAGAAGGTTTAGCCTCTTCAGTCAGAATTTGAGTAGTTCCTTTTCCTTTTAAAGTCCATGTGTCTGCAATGGTTTTCTCAATTCCTAATCTTTCTAAGCAGTTCTCATCAATTTTACCAAAAATTGACTGTCGATCTTCAGAGGATGTATCAATTTTAAAATAGTCAAAGATCTTAGGCAGCAAGTTTCCGTAAGGAAGAGGAATGGGTCGCTTAGAATTGATAAAATGTATCATATGGTTGAGAATCAGATTAGGTACATTTATGTCTAGATCAGACATAATCAGATGAATTAGTTCCAAAGATTGATCAGTTAGTATTTCTCTTGAGTTTGCACGAGGAACAATACATCGAACCAGTATAGTAAACACTATTTTAGCCTCTAAGATTAGAGAGGTATGAGTAAGTTGACGTGATGTTGAATTCGGAACCAGAAATTTCTACTTAGCCATATGAACACTCTCTGATCTCGAAGGGTGATTGAACACATTATCGGTAGGAATTTCAAATATCTCACTTAAAACAGAAGAAGTGAGTGAAATCGGAGTACCTTTAACTGAAGATTCAAGAGTGATACATCCTTTGTCCCTTTTTGTGATGAGATAAACATAGAGTAGTCTCGTGAGTCGTGGAAAAGCAAAATCTCCAGGGTTTAGAACCTTCTAGATAATCGAACTCTTGAGCTTGTTTATGCAAGGAATCTTAAGAGTATCGAGAAAGTCAGTGTCCACCAGATCACACATACAGAACGGTCGATTGTGAAAACCATCAAGCCAAGATCCAGAAGCTTGAAAATTTATAAACCATGATGAGGGAAGACCAGTCGTCTGAGATATATCCAAATCCTCAAAAAGTATTTATTCTTTAGCGATTGAGGGGCTATGGCGCCTTTATTTTTGGGGAGCGCGAGGAGCGGATTTCTTGCTTCTGGGTGCCATGAGGGAAGTTTGAGAGAGAAATCAAGGGATTTTGGAATAGGGTTTCTGTGATAGAATGAAAAAGATAGGAAAAATAGGTCCTCTTTAACAGTGATATAACAACATCTTGAGAAAATCAAGCTTTTAAAAGACCAATTTGAATACCAATAAAACAACAGCAAATCTTTTTCAAATTTTCAAACAAAAGACTTCATAAAAACATTTTTAAGAATTAAAATTTCTAAAAGATATTAATTCTTAAAAAGATCCGTAATATTAATATACCCTTTGAAACATGTTTTAAGGCCCTTGAATTTCATTTCAAGGCCCTTGAAAACATCAATTGGGCTGCATACGTAGGAACAAATAAACTCGTTTACTCCCCCTACGTTAATGCTTCCTTGTTCAACATACCAAGCTCCAATCTAATAAAATTAAATTGTTCCTCAAGAAGAGGCTTGGTAAAAATATCTGCAAGCTGCAAGTTAGTAGATATAAAAGAGATCGAAATATCACCTTTTTCAACATGATCACGTATGAAGTGATGCCTTACATCAATATGCTTAGTCCTTGAATATTGCACAAGATTTTTGGTTATCGAAATAGCACTAGTATTATCACATTTTATAGGGATACCTTTTAAATCAAAGCTAAGGTCACGAAGTTGTTGAGCAATCCATAGAATTTTTGCACAACAGGCTCCCGCAGCGATATATTCAGCTTCGGTTGTGGATAAGGCGACAAAATTTTGCTTCTTGGAGTGCCAACTAATTAGGGATGACCCTAAGAATTGGCAACATCCAAAAGTTCTTTTTCTATCGACCTTATAACCTGCAAAGTCTGCATCTGAATAGCCAACAAGATGAAACGAGCTTTGACGTGGGTACAATAACCCTAGATCCTTAGTGTCATTGAGATACCGAAAAATTCTTTTCATAGCTATCAAGTGTGATTCTTTAGGATCAGCTTGAAATCTTACACACATGCACACGCTAAACATAATGTCCAGACGAGTAGCAGTTAAATACAATAATGAACCTATCATACCTCGATACTCCTTTTGTACGACACTTTTGCCATCCTTGTCATGGTCAAGCGAAAGTGTTGAACTCATAGGAGTCTTTGCAATCTTAGATTGATCCATTTTGTACTTTTTAAGCAAGTCTTTAGTATACATGCTTTGATTGAGAAAAATTCCTTTCTTTGCTTGTGAAACTTGAAGTCCAAGACAAAAATTAAGCTCTCCCATTAGGCTCATTTCAAATTCCCTGCACATAATATCTGAAAATTCCTTGCAAAGGGAATCATTAGTAGCACCGAATAAAATATCATCGACGTAGATTTGTACTACTAGAATGTCGTTGCCTCTGGTTTTGATAAATAATGTTTTATCAATCAAACCTCTTTTGAATTTATTTTCAAGAAGATATTTAGACAATCTCTCATACCAAGCTCGAGGAGCTTGTTTAAGACCATAAAGAGCTTTGTCCAATTTAAAAACGTGATCTGAAAATTCATCATTTTCAAAACCAAGAGGTTGAGCAACGTAGACTTCTTCTTCTAAGAAGCCATTTAGAAAAACACATTTTATATCCATTTGAAAAAGTTTTATGTTCATAAAAGATGCAAATGCAAGTAGCATACGTATGCTTCTAACCTGGCAACTGGAGCAAAAGTCTCCTCATAATCAATATCTTCCTATTGGTTACATCCTTGTGCTACAAGTCGTGCTTTATTTCGTATGACTTTGCCACTTTCATCCAACTTATTCTGAAAGACCCATTTTGTGCCAATGACGGATTGATATTTTGGTCTTGAAGTAAGAGTCCAGACTTTGTTTCTCTCAAATTAGTTTAGTTCATTTTACATGGCAATAATCCAATCAGGTTCTTGAAGAGCTTGGACGTAGTTCTTTGGCTCGACAAGAGACACAAAAGCGGAGAAGGCACATAGATTGTTCACTTTACAACGAGTTTGAACTCCAGCGTTTGGTTCAGAGATCACATTCTCTTGTGGATGATATGAGGAGTGTTGAACTTTTCTTCTTTTGACAGATGGAACAGATCCAGAAGGTTGAGCCTCATATGTTTGACTAGATTCAGGTACCGTTGATATATTACCCGTTGATCCAATCTCAAGCCCTTGAAGCGGAGTTCTGTTATCACAATTTTCTGTTTCAAGGTCTTGAGGGTTTTCTTCGGTATCTTGAATCTTTTCCTACATATTCTTTTCTTGATCTTTAGGATCTTCCTCTTCATCCAAATTATGATCTTCTCGTTGATTCAGATTTAGATATGCAAGACTCTCACTGAAAGTACCATAATTGCTTTCATCAAAAACAATATGAATGATTTCCTCAACAATTTTGGTACGTTTGTTATAGACGCGATAAACTTTGCTATTTGAAGCATATCCAATGAATATTGCTTCATCACTACGTGCATCAAATTTCCAAAGATTATCTTTGCCATTGTTATGAACAAAACTAGTACACCCAAAGGGTTTGAAATATGAAATATTTGGTTTCCTTCCTTTAAAGAGTTCATAAGGAGTCTTTTTCAAGATAGGGCGAATTAAACATCTATTAAAAATATAATTTGCAATGTTCACTGCTTCAGCCCAAAAAGGTTTTGGCAAATTGTATCTAAAAGCATCGTCTTAGACATATCCTCAAGAGTGCGGTTCTTACGTTCCACAAATCCGTTTTGTTGAGGAGTTCTAGGAGCTGAAAAGTTATGTGAAATACCATATTTTGCACAAAACAAATCAAACTTTAGTTGATCAATATCTCTACCATGATCACTTCTTATAGAAACAATTGGTAGGTTTTTCAAAGATTGTAACTCCTTACATAATTTTGAAAACTCAAATAACGCTTCAGACTTTTCTCGTAGAAACGAAATTCATGTAAAACGAGAAAAATCATCCACAATAACAAGGATGTACTCCTTGCCTTTGGGAGATTTTGATGAAGGATCATCTGAGCTAACTCGTTTTTCACCACCTCAAGGGACTCTAACAAGAGCGCAAGCTAAACGTCAAGCTGAGATGGATGCTCTTTTCCTAAACATTGTCCATGAAGCTCAACAAAGTCCACCTTCATCAAGTCTAAGGACCATCTTGTGGATCAGCCACGAACACATCCCAGCCAAGATGATTAATGGAGCTTAAATTGTATATCTAGTTGCTAGACAAGCCTTGGGACACATTTCAAAGGACAGACGGAGGCCTTGAAATCAGATACAAGGTGTTTTACATGTGTGCATGTGCATGGTTCGAACATTTAAGTATGTGGACGTGAGAGGCTGAATAGAAGAGTTTATTTAGGCCCAATTGTGTTCTATGTTTGCTGGGCTTTATTTAACTCTCTCACTCCATATAATTATTGTAATTAGTTTCTTTTTTTCTTTTTTAGAAGAAAAGGCCTAGGATGTATATAAAGCCTTTTCTCTCTTATTTTGTAGAGACAAGTTTTATACAAGTTTTGTAGAGAGCATTTTAGAATTGAATCCAAGAGAATTCATTCATTATTGTCTCGTGAGTTTGTGTGTGTGATCTGGCTTTCTCATTCTTGTGTATGTCAATCTCCCTCGTGATTGGTGTTGCAAGTCGAACAAGGCACCCTTTTCATACTCTTGATTCTAAGAGCGATTGTGTGGAGTTTTAAGAAGCGGGGTCGAATCGTCACTAGTTCAGTTCTTGGATCTCGAATCCAAGGGTTCTATCATTGTTCCTTTCCGTTCTTCTTATCCCTTTTTGTTTTCTCGTTTTCATTGCTGTCCATGTTTGATAATTTTGTGTGTTCTTCATTCTTCTGAACAGGTTGTTCGTCTAGATCCGTTCCTTAGCAAAACTTGAATTAAGGATACGAAGATACCTAGCCATTGTTGATTCTTCATCTTCTCGCACATTGGCCTTTACCATGGCCATTTGCATGGCATTATAAATCTCCTTAGCAGTCATGGGTCCTTGCCTCAAGTTTTCCAACCTTTGCCTCAATTCCCTTGTATAGTGTTGGGGAACAAACCGAGCTCTCATCAATGCCTTCATATGCTCCCAAGTATCTACTGGTGCATCCAACGTTCTTCTCCTTTCCTTCACCAAATCATCCCACCATATCATAGCATAGTCAATAAATTCAAGGGTTGCGTAGTGTACCTTTTTGTGTTTGGGAAAGTTATGGCATGACCATATTTGCTCTATCTTTGCCTCCCATGCCATATACACACCAGGATCACATTTTCCCTCGAAACTAGGGACTTTCACCTTCACTTTGATAAGACCGTCATGTTCCTCACGTCTCCATTCATCATTACGTCGCCCTTCCTGATGCCTCCTTGGCTGATCTCACCTCCTCCGTCCATTAGGCATCCATTTTGGTCTCCATTCCTCATTCTCCCCATTGTCCTCCTCTTCCTGGTCATAAACTAGATTCTGAAATTGGTGAGGATAGTTAGGCATATTATCATAAATTGGATTCTGAAATTGGTGAGGATAGTTAGGCATATTATCATAAACTGGATTCTGAAATTGGTGAGGATAGTTAGGCATATTATCATAAACTGGATTCTGAAATTGGTGAGGAGAGTTAGGCATATTATCATTAATAATTGGAGAAGGGATAGAAATATGCTCCTCAAAAGCAAGGTTTCTCCAACCAAGTTGGGAAGCAATGTTGCCGAAACCATGGGCATGCCTAGAAGGTTGCGGAACTTTTGAATTCCTTGTTGTTTGGAACGCAACTTGCTTACTTTGAAGGGGAGCTCAATCTTGTCCTTGGTTTTGCGCCCTCGAGTTGTCCCCTATCTCCAAGTTACCTCCTAGTGGTCGGGAATCCGGGGTCACCTTAGAGGTCTCCAAGGTAGATATCCTTGTAGTTAGCCCCTCATTTCATTCTATTTTTTTTTGTTTTATTTCATTCTTTCAATTGGTATCGGAGCACAGTTGACGTCCAACTACCAAAAAGAGTCGGTAAATCAATCATAAAATCACAAAAAAAAAAGTCTGTTTTGA
This sequence comes from Fagopyrum esculentum, assembly GCA_033239045.1. Lineage (NCBI taxonomy): Eukaryota > Viridiplantae > Streptophyta > Magnoliopsida > Caryophyllales > Polygonaceae > Fagopyrum > Fagopyrum esculentum. Next base: position 81,762,377 of record BSUD01000006.1, on the reverse strand, counting down.
TCATTGCAATTGATCATTGTCTTTTGTTTGAGTCTATTTCTGTTTCTCTCTTCTACTCTAAGCTTTGTTTGAGTCCAACAAGTTTGTTCCTTTGATTGTGAGTTCTGGACACCTGGAACCACTATAGCACCAACCACCACCACACCACCATCAACCACAATTTTCCCTCAACCACATTATCCTCACTTGAACCAGTTGAACAAAAACCAAACGTGGTTGTTTCTCTTCCTGCATCCAGTACACGCAGAATTGAAGTTGAAGTAGATTGTTTCCCTACATTCAATACACGCCAAAATTAGAGTTGAATCAGCGTGTTTCCTACAAATCCGGCGCAGAGCTTGAAGCAGTTGTTTTCCTCCTACAGATCTGACACATTGAATCAGTTGCAACAATCTAGGAGCTAAGATTTGATCTTATCTAAAGATTTGCAATAGCTTGGCCCACGTTTATCAACAAACAAGAATTTGTTTTTTATTTCTTTCGATTTTTGTTTATTCTTCTTTTCTGATTTCCTGAATCATAAAGTCAAAAAAAAGAGATAAAAGAAAAAGAAAGAAATAAAAAAATCAAAAAAAAGAAGAAGAAGAAGAAGAAAAGGAATAAGAATTTTTTTTTTTATTTCATTCTTTCTTATTCATAGTTTGTAATTAGCCTAGTGTTACTACATTTGTTTTAGTGTTATTCAGCAACAAAGAGGACTTCAAGAGAGGATTTAAGTCAAGTATCTCGTCTCAGTGGAGGAAGAACCAAGCATCTCGTTGAACCTATCTAGCCACACCTAGCTATTGTCTATTTTTGGCCATCAAACACCATAACTCAGCATTTCTTAACCTCATCCTACGGTGTCTAGGGTTCACTTCTTGGGTCTTACGAGTAAGTTCTTTCAAAGCTTATCTTGTGTTCTAAATTTTGAGTCATCTATTTGCATATAACATTCGTGCAATATGTCCCTTCCGTTTCAGTCTTTTCTTCTATTTTTGTTGAGTCAAACACGTTGTTGAAGTGACTGAAATCGAATCTTGTTTCTAACTAAAGGCTTTAGTTTGACTAGGCATCGAACTCACGTGAGGTTTTTGATTAATACAAGATGAGCCATCAACAAGCTTGTATCACACCACTAGAGAGTGAGAGAAGCTTTTTTTCTGAGTGATACACTTGCGAGGTGATTTTTGTTTTATATAACCTAACTCGTTTATTTGTTGTGTTGAGTGTTTGGAATTATGTATAGGTCATCAAGTTCAGCAGGTGCAAAGAGCTTAGAACCGATTCACACCGAGTTGTTCAACCTTTTCAAGAGCTTGCAAGATGGAATTGATGGTCTAAGTACAAAGTTAGCCACACTTGAGGCTGGAAGAAGTTCCAATTCTATGCAGCCTTCAAGGCCAAATCCACAAGGCCAAAGACACCATGCTTTCCAAGAGCCTTATGTCCCTTCTACTCCTAATAATCATTATTATCCTAACCAATATCAGAATTATGTGTATGAGCCATGGGATTATTCGGAGGATGAAGAATGGAGACATGAGCCACTTTGAGAACCAATACAAGACGGCATTGGCAAGATGAAAATGCCCAACTTCGAGGGTCAATGTGATCCTGATGTGAACACTGCATGGGAGGCGAGGATGGAACAAATCTGGTCATGCCACGACCTTCCCAAGTACGATGATTCACACAACTCGCTATCAGCCATTAGCACACCTTCATCATCAATTGGGGTTACCACAACTCCAAAGGGAAGTGATTCAAAACCTTGTACTTTAATGTTTAACCACGTAGACTTGTTAAAACCAGAATATGAGATTATGTTGCATGCTATCATCAGTGATGAAACAGTTGGGCATGAATCTGAATTATTGGATGATATTGAAAGTGATAAGCATGAAATTGATGACTATGAGTTGTTTGCACATAAATCTGTTTACATGTGCATGAGCCTGAGCATAAGAAATGCCCCAATTGTGTTACCAAGCCTGTTTTGAGTGTTATTGGGTGTAATGACTTTATTTGCAATGAATTGGCTTGTGTTAGTAATGAATCTGAGCACATTGAGCCTTTGATAGCTAAAGAGGTTTTAGATGCACCACATGACCCTTTTGAGGATCTACAGGGGAGCCTTTCCATACCCTTTGGCACTTCATTGCCTATAGGTTGTTCACTTGCTGATTTGTGTGATAACTCTAGTTTTAGACCTGGTAAAGACATAAATGAACATGAATCTGATTTAGGTCTACACATTGAGCTTCTTGAGGATGAAAGAGATGGGTTTGAGTTATATCTGAAAGGCTTTGATTGGGATATTGAATTGGACTTTGAACAGGAAGACACTACTTGGAGAAATGCATCAGATTGTGACTTTAATGACTTAAGTTTGAAATCTGATGTAGCCATGTCCTTAAGGAGTCATTTCGATTATCATATGCTTGGAAGTCTTTTGTGTATTTGGAGGATGGAGAACATCTAAGGGAAATTGTTTCTACCCTTAGGGTTGAACACTTGTATTGCAACATAAAGAAATGTAGCTTTTGCACTAATGAAGTTATATTTCTTGGTTTTGTAGTGATTGCACAAGGTCTACAAGTGGATGAGGAGAAGATTAGAGCTATTCGAGATTGGCCATCACCTACATCCATTAGCCATGTAAGGAGTTTCCATGGACTTGCACGTTTCTATAGGCACTTTGTGAGAGACTTCAGTACCATTGTTGCACCCTTGACGGAGATTTGCAAGAAACATGCACCGTTTGTGTGGGAAGCAGCTCAAGAACGTACTTTCAACAAGCTGAAGTTGGTTCTCACCGAGGGACCCTTACTAGCTCTCCCTGACTTCACTAGGCCTTTCGAAGTGGAGTCTGATGCATCGGGAATTGGCATAGAAGGTGTGCTTATGATACGGGGATGACCCGCCGTTGGCTCGATCTAGACGATGGAAGAAGAGAAAGACGCAGAAAATGGATCAAACAGCCGGCTAGGGTTTCGTGATCTGCGTGACCTGCGAATAAAAGGAACAAGAAGACGCTAAACTGAATACGAAGGTACGGAAATTAAAGGAAAGGTAGATGTAGATGAACCCGACACAAATGACGTGGAAACCCTTGATCTCGGGATCAAGAACCACCAAGAACGATGCAACGAACTCAGCCCCTTACAACCTCACACAGTCGACTTAGGGCTTCGACAGCACGAGGAGGATGCTTATGGAATCTCACGAACACCAAGAAACCGAGAGCAATTGACACACGCGAAACAACTAAGCCAAATCTGATCACAATAACTCTTCAATCAAAACTCGCCTTTGATTGAAGATGAAATCTGAAAACAAGTGTTTTTCACCAATAATAATATACCTAAAAAGTAAAGAAAAGAGCCTTTAAATAGTTTCAGCTCTTTAAACAAAAGACACAATAAAATTTGGAAATTAAGCCCAATGGGCTACTTAAAACACACAATCACTAAGCAAGCCTTAAAAAGCCTCAGTCCTCAATGAGAGACATGGAACGGTGCTGGAAACGTTGGGAGGAGCAGCGGCGTCATGTGCGGGGCTGGCCGAGTCCATGCCTTGGCGTCGTTGCTCTCTTGCTTACTTAGGAGCCAAGCCTCGTTATGAACACTTGTAGCCAATAACATCAGCAAGCCCTCGGTCTCATGCTCAATCTTCTTAGCTCGGGAACGTGTGATAGCTCCCTCATACTCCGGAGATGCTAGCTCGGATGGTCCCTCATCATTCCCCCTCTCTTGGGAAGGATTCATCCACGAATCTTCAAGCTCTACATCCATAGGTGGGAACGGACTGAGGTCTCTAACATTGAAGGTTGGGTTGACCCTGAATTCCTCCGGAAGATCCAATACATAAGCGTTGTCACCGGCTTTGTGAAGCACCTTGAAAGGACCGGTACCCCTAGGTGATAGCTTGGACTTTTGAAGCTCTTGGAAACGCTCCTTCCTAAGATGTAACCACACGAGATCTCCGAGCTCAAACAACAACTTCCTCCGTCCCTTGTTTGCCTTAGCTGCGGTCCGAGCGGCTTTCTCCTCCATGCACAGCCGTGTCTTGTCATGTAATCCCCTAATGTACTCAACCTGTTTACCTGCATTGAAATCTACTCGCTCCTTTGAAGGTAACGGCATAAGATCAAAAAGGGTTAAGGGATTCAAACCATACACACACTTAAAAGGGGTCATGTTAGTGGAAGAATGGATGGTCTCGTTATATGCAAACTCAACATGTGGTAACACATCCTCCCACTCTTTCAAATTCTTCTTAGTTAGAGCCCTTAAAAGTGTCCCTAAAGTCCTATTAGTTACTTCGGTTTGGCCATCAGTTTGAGGGTGACTAGCGGTAGAGAACAACAACTTAGTACCTAGCTTACCCCATAAAGTCTTCCAAAAGTAACTAAGAAATTTCACATCCCGATCACTAACAATGGTTTTAGGAACTCCATGTACCCTAACTACTTCTCTAAAAGAAGTGGTTTGCGACATTAGTGGCATCATCCGTTTTATGACAAGCTATGAAGTGTGTCATCTTAGAGAACATGTCTACCACCACAAAAATAGAGTCTCTTCCACTCTTAGTCCTAGGTAACCCCAAAATAAAGTCCATACTAATATCTTCCCAAGGAGCTGCAGGGATGGGTAAAGGGGTATACAAACCATGGGGAATTACTCTAGACTTTGCTTTCAAGCAATCTAAGCATCTTTTCACAAAATTCTCAACATCCCTAAGCATGTGTGGCCAATAAAAATGAGTATGCAGCATATGATATGTCTTATCTCTACCAAAGTGACCCATCAAACCTCCCCTATGAGATTCATCCACAAGTAAGAGCCTAAGAGAACACTTTGGAATGCACACTTGATCAACTCTAAACAAGAAGCCATCAAACAAGTAAAACTTATCTACAACCCCTTTTTCCACACAAGCTTTATAAATCTCTCCAAAATCATCATCCTTTGCATATAAATCCTTAATGTAAACAAAGCCAAGAACTCTAGCATCCAATGTAGTTAGCAAAACATGTCTCCTAGAAAGTGCATCGGCTACTACATTATCTTTTCGTTTCTTGTACTTAATCACATAAGGAAATGTTTCAATGAACTCCATCCACCTACCATGCCTTCTATCAAGTTTATCTTGGCTCCTAAAGTGTTTTAATGATTCATGATCAGTATGCAATATAAACTCTCTAGGCCAAAGATCATGTTGCCAAGTCCTAAGCACTCTAATCAATGCATAAAGCTCCTTATCATAAGTAGAATAGCTTAGAGTTGGACCTTTCAATTTCTCACTAAAGAAGGCGATGGGTTTGCCCTCTTGCATAACTTAGTCCACCAATTCCTATACCCGACGCATCACACTCCACCTCAAATGGCCTCGTGAAGTCCGGGAGAACAAGCAATGGGGCATGGGTCAACATCCACTTGAGCTTTTCGAAAGCTCTCTCTTGGGCCTCCCCCCACACGAATGGTATATTCTTCTTAGTGATCTCGGTTAGAGGAGCGGCTATGGTACTGAAATCTCTCACAAATCGCCTATAAAAGCTAGCCAATCCATGAAAGCTGCGCACATCACCAATAGACGTCGGGGTTGGCCAATATCGAATAGCTTTGATCTTTTCCTCATCTACTCGCAGCCCTTGAGCACACACTACAAAGCCAAGAAATATAACTTCATTTGTGTAGAAATCACACTTCTTAATATTAGCATATAAGTGTTCAAGTCTAAGAGTAGAAACAACCTGACGGAGATGATCCGCATGCTCCTCTGCGGACCTGCTATAGATGAGTATGTCGTCGAAGTAGACAACGACAAACTTCCCTATGAACCTCCTCAAAACATGGTTCATGAGGTGCATGAATCTGCTGGGAGCATTAGTCAAACCGAATGGCATAGCAAGCCACTCATAGAGCGCAAACTTGGTCTTGAATGTCGTCTTCCATTCGTCGCCCTCCTTCATTCGAATCTGAGGATAGCCACTTCTAAGGTCGATCTAGGAGAAGGTAGTTGTTCCATGAAGCTCATCCAACATGTCATCAAGGCGGGGAATGGGATGACGGTACTTGATGGTGATGTTGTTGACAACTCTACAATCAACACACATCCGCCAAGTTTTGTCCTTCTTAGGGACTAGTAGAACCGGAACCGCCATAGGACTAAGGCTCTCTCTAATGTATCCCTTATCAAGGAGCTCTTGTACATGCGTTTGAATCTCTTCACTCTCCTTTGGGTTCATTCTATAGACGGGTCGGTTTGGGAGAGTAGCCCCCGGGAATAAGATCTATTTGGTGCTCAATATCACGAAATGGTGGCAGCCCCGGGGGTATTTCATTTGGAAACACATCTGCAAACTCATCCAAGATAGCTAAAATACTAGGGGGTAAATCAACTAGGGTCGAGTTGCTTACCAAGTTCATCCCTTTACAAAAACACACGAGTGCAACATCAGGATGGAGGTAATTTGTGATGTACTCCCTCTTGGCTGCGAGCAATGTCCTCGGTGGTGGCTGGACGGCTGCTGCGATCGCTTTGCCTTTGGCGGCTGTCCTTGCTGCAGCACGGTGGTCCATGGCGTCGGCCTCCTTGGCGGCTGCAGAAAGCGCTCCTCCCTTGGCCGGCGCCGTCTCGGTGTAACCGCTGCTTGCTTGGACAGCTTCTCTTGATTTCTTCTCAAAAGCCTCCGCAATCTACATAGGAGTCATAGGCTTGAGAGTAACAAGCTTATCTTTAAAGGTAAAAGAATACTTGTTAGTAAAACCGTTATGCAACACTTTCCTATCATATTGCCAAGGTCGGCCTAATAAAACATGACAAGCTTGCATTGGAACCACATAACATAGAATAGTGTCTTCATAATGTCCTAAGGTAATGTGAATTTTAGCTTGCTTGTTTACCTTAAGCTCCCCACAATCATTCATCCAATGTAGCTTGTAAGGCCTAGGGTGGTAGAAAGTTGCTATTTGCAATTTAGAAATCAATTCCGTGCTAGCTATGTTGCAACAACTCCCACCATCAATTATAACGTTACAAGCCTTCCCTTTTACTAAGCATCTAGTGTGAAATAGATTTTCTCTTTGATTATTTCACAAGGAGTAGGTTGTAAGTGTAAAGTCCTCCTAGCTATCAAGGTTTCCCCATGTTCATACCCTATATCCTCATCATCATCATTATCAAAAACAGGATTGTCAATAACATTGTCAAATTCATTTTCTTCATTGTCGGATTCCGACTCATATTGACCTACATGATTGATTATAAGGATTCTTTTGTTTGGACATTCTCTCATCATATGCCCTTTACCTTGGCACTTAAAACAAGTCACATCTCTAGCTCTAGAATTAGCATTAAGCACAAGGGGGTTAGAGTTACTTAGCTTGGATCCCGAAGGAGCAGCCAGGTTGGCCTTGGGAGGATACGAAGAACCGGAGTGTATGGCACCACGCCTAGCAGTGGCGTCGGCTCCTTGTGCAGCGGTTGTTCCTCCCTTCGCAGCGGTGTTCTCCTTTCCGTAGGACGAGTTCTTCCACTTGTTCACTGCGTTTGGTGCATTGAATCCCGCTCCTTGGTACCCACTCTTGGACTTTCTTTCCACTTTTATCGCTAAATATAGCAATTATGTCATAGGACCATATGGAAACAAGTCCACCTCGTTAGCTAAAGAAGGATGCAATACTCTAAGATACCTTGCCATCGTAGCCTCTTCATCCTTCGACACATTGGCTCGGGCCATTTCAACTTGCATGGCATTGAAGGTTTCCTCGGTGCTCGGATTGCCTTGCCTCAAGTTCTCAAGGTGTTGCCGAAGATCCCTATGGTAATGGTGAGGTATGAACCGAGCTCTCATCATTGCTTTCATTTGTTCCCAAGTAGCCATGGGGGGATCAAGAGCAAGTATCCTTTCCCGTACTAGCTTATCCCACCAAATAAGAGCAAATTCCTGAAATTCCAAAGCCGCCAATTGCACCTTCTTGTGCTCGGGAAAATTGTGGCAGGACCAAATTTTCTCTATCTTGGTCTCCCACAACATGTATTTATCCGGATCACACTTGCCCTTGAAGACGGGGATTTTCACCTTTATCTTACCAATCCCGTCTTGTTCGGGTTCCCGGTTCCTACGTTGATATCCTTGATACCCTTATTGCGGTGGTAGAGTCCAAGCCTCTCCCATCATTGATTGTTCCTCTTCCTTATTGTACATGTGCACATTAATGGGAGGAGCAACATTTGTAGGTAAGGGAGAGTTGGGACGAGGATCATACCCATATCGGTGACCCGGGTGGCCTTGAAGAGGTGGCTGCAAAAGCTCCTGCGGTGTATTGCCTCGCTGCGCCATGGTAGCGGCCTCAAATGCGGCTCGTTGGTTGGGCAAAGGACCTCGGGGCTGCGGTTGCTGCTGTGAATGGTCTCCTTGCTCAAAAGCTGAAGCTAAGGGCTGGCGAGCTTCTAGAGCCCTCTTCCGAGTGGTCAAAGCGGCAATGTTGTCGTTCATTTTCTTCAACAAGCTGAATGTTGTCGGATCTGTCGGCTCGGGGCTCGTCGTCGAAACACGGCTATGGGTAGACATTATCACAAAGAAAGCAAACACTGAATATGTTAAGGTTAGAAATCAAAACACCTCTCAAGTGTTTCACTCCTTTTTCCGCTCACACTCTTGTGATAGTCGGGCTTGTTGATGGATCGCTTCGAATGAGTCAAAAATCCCACTTGAGTTAAGGTGTCTAGGTATCCAAAGCAACCAAAAATCGTTTAGGGCTCAATGCAATTCAGTTCAATGCGAAATAAGCTCAAACTCAACAAGACTCCCAAATGGACAGAATTTAATCACAAAGACTCCAGAAGATCACCAAACAGAATGTATGAAGAGAAGAAAAGAAGAAGACTCACCGATTAAAGCTCTACTTGTTGCACTTCCGGACTGCCTTGGAGTGTGAGTAATCCCGAAGCTAGGTTAGAGGTAGCAAGGTGAGGAGGGAAGAACGTGTGCGAGAGAGGTAGAGTGGCAATGAAGGGTGCGGCGATGGGGTGTGGAGCTGGGCTAAGGGCGATGGAGCGCTGATGGTTGGCCGAACGTATGGTTTTGATGAAGGCCTCGAGAGGGCTGGGAGATAAAGACGTGAATAGGCAGCTTGCACCACAAAATAACATACAAGACTAGAGATCACAAAATTAAATAAAATTTAACAAGACTTCTCTTTTTTTTTTGAATGATCAGCTTCTTTTTTTTTGAATAATCAGCTTCCTTTTCTTTTTTTTTTTTGAATGATATGCTTTCTTTTTGTTACCTAAAGTGTAGGAACTTCCTTGACCAACAAATCTGGCCAATAATTACAAAATAAATTAAAATGGAACAAAAGAGATCTTCTACTAGTGCTTGAACGTGGGAATGTGGAGTTGGAGAAGAACAAGTCCAATGGCAGCCGTTTTAGTCGCATTTGATTAGGGCACAGTCGGTTAGGGCACAACCGAGTAGGGCAGAACCGAGTAGGGCACAGCCGGTTAGGGCACAGCCGAGTAGGAATGGTGATGGCCAGCGGCAGGGCGTGCGTAAGCAAGGACGGCGGCAGTAGGGTATGTTACGTCGAGGAGATGGTGATGGCTGGCCTAGGATACTCACAAACCAACACAACCTTCAACACAATAAGTCAAGCACAATTAGTTTCAAGAACACAAGAAGAAAGCTCCAAAAATTCAAAACTGACACGATAAGAAGGAAAGACACAAGATCGATCCGTCGTCAACGGGAGCTCTGGTACCAATTGATACGGGGATGATCCGACGTTGGCTCGATCTAGACGACGGAAGGAGGGAAAGACACAGAAAAGGGATCAAACAGCCGGCTAGGGTTTCGTGTGCTGCGTGACCTGCGAATAAAAGGAACAAGAAGACGCTAAACTGAATACGAAGGTACGGAAATTAATGGAAAGGTAGATGTAGATGAACCCGACACAAACGACGTGGAAACCCTTAATCTCGGGATCAAGAACCACCAAGAACGATGCAACGAACTCAGCCCCTTACAACCTCACACGGTTCACTTAGGGCTTCGATAGCACGAGGAGGATGCTTATGGAATCTCACGAACACCAAGAACCCGAGAGCAATTGACACACGCGAAACAACTAAGCCAAATCTGATCACAATAACTCTTCAATCAAAACTCGCCTTTGATTGAAGATGAAATCTGAAAACAAGTGTTTTTCACCAATAATAATCTACCTAAAAAGTAAAGAAAAGAGCCTTTAAATAGTTTCAGCTTTTTAAACAAAAGACACAATAAAATCTGTAAATTAAGCCCAATGGGCTACTTAAAATACACAATCACTAAGCAGGCCTTAAAAAGCCTCATTCCTCAATGAGAGACATGGAACGGTGCTGGAAACGTGGGGAGGAGCAGCGGCGTCATGTGCGGGGCTGGCCGTGTCCTGTGCCTTGGCGTCGTTGCTCTCTTACTTACTTAGGAGCCAAGACTCGTTATGAACACTTGTAGCCAATAACATCAGCAAGCCCTCGGTCTCATGCTCAATCTTCTTAGCTCGGGAACGTGTGATAGCTCCCTCATACTCCGGAGATGCTAACTCGGATGGTCCCTCATCAGCTTATGCAAGAAGGTAAGCCTATTATCTTTTTCAGTGAAAAGCTTAAAGGGGCATGTCTTAACTACTCTACATATGATAAAGAGTTGTATGCATTATTTAGAGTACTTAAGACATGGCAACACTACTTGTGTGGCCTAGAGAGTTTATTTTGCATTCTGATCATGAATCTTTGAAACATTTTCGGAGTCAAGATAAACTAGATAGGAGGCATGGTAGATGGATGGAATTTATTGAGACTTTTCCCTATGTTATCAAGTATAAAAAGGGAAAAGACAATGTAGTTGCGGATGCTCTATCTAGGAAGCATACATTGCTAACTACATTGGATGCTAGGGTGTTAGGATTTGTTTACATTAAGGAGCTCTATGAATCTGATCTTGAATTTGGAGAAACATAAAAGATTTGTGTGCAAAAAGGTTCCTTAGATAAATTCAATTTGTTTGAGGGATTTCTGTTCGAGTAGATAAGGTGTGCATTGATAACAAGATTTATGACTTAGGATTAGGTAATCATTTAGATAGATTTCTCACTCATTCATGCACGTTTTGGCATTGGTTCATGACGTCTTCGCTCAATTCAAGTATATTTCTAGAAAAGACGTCTACACTACCTTTTATCGGTTTTGTAGGTAATTCGGGGACCTATTGGACATTAATCGATACATTTGAGGGCCAAGCCTCATGGTGGTACACATCCAAAGCTAAGGAGGAGCATAATTGGAGCAACAAAGGACACAACGACCCCTATTGGTGCAAGCAATGGATCAACTCATGGCTAAACGAGCATAGCATGTTTCTACTGAAGAAAATCGGACCAGCTAGCAGCTAAATCGGACGATTTTCTCCTACTGGGTCGATTTTTGGGCATTTGACAGCTTAAGCCACGTGTCCCACGATCTCTTGTCCGTCCTTGCTCTTGGTGGAGAATATAAGTGGTCCTGCAGGTGGTTGCTGAGCATCTCTCCTCTCCCACACTCTCATTCACAGCTCATTGATTCGAGGCAAGGATTGGAGGAGAAGAAAAGCTTTCAAGGATTGAAGGAAGAAGAAGAACACCATTTTAGGAATTGAGTGAGATTTTGAGTGACTTTTGAGTGATTTTTGTAATCTTGGCTTGAAGAACTATTGCAAGGGTTGTCAAGAACGTTTTGAATCTTCATTTAAGAGTTTGTAAGTCTTGCTACAACTTAGATTCAGCTGGGATTTATTGATTTTGCTTGTTTATCTTTCATTATCCATCTATGAACACCATGTATGCTTGTTTGATGATTTTGGATCTTGACATGCATATTATTGGCTAGTTTGTTGTGATTCTGGAGTGATGGATTGATGGTTATGGCTAGGGTGATGATAGGATGGGCTTATATGTTAGTATAGGATGATTAATATGCACGAAACTCACAACAGAAGGAAAAATCGTCCTGTTCATCAGATAAATCAGCCGATTTATTTGTAGAACAGCCCGATTTATTCTTCTGCTGCTCTTTTAATGATAAATCTGTGTGATTGGGGTGTTAGGTTGTCAAATCCTAGTGTTTATTAAGCCTAATTTAGCTTAGGATCACCTAATGCTATCAACCTAAGTGAGGGAAGAGATTTACCCGATGATTTCCGATCTTAGATACCTTAGAAGATGAATTCTAGGTAGTAGCGAGCCTCACAAGCCGCTATTGGATCGAGTGTGCTAGGATTATTGCTTGAGATTTCCCTATTCCGAGACTTACCCGGTAAGGAGAGGGTTACCCCTTAAGTAGTATCTAGTTTGTGTGGAATTCCTTAGTCTAACACCTTGAGACCTACCCGGTAATAGGAGTTTGATGCGGGATTAGTGAAGTGAGAGACCTACCCGGTAATTGCTTCCATTAGTGAAACACTCTTCCCCCAACACCGCATCTTGTCCTTAGAATCTTTAGAACCTTGAGTCCGATGCCATAACCGGAAATCTTGACCTCTAGAATCTACTTTTCTCTCTTGATCATATACTTGTGCTTTGTGTTACTTGTTCGTTTGCTAGCTCGAGTTGTTAGTTGTTTTATAATCTTGATTGACTTGTGATCTTTGTTTGATCACCACAAAAACCAACAAAAACATTGTGTTTTCCATTTTCTTTGTTCCTCATCTTATCTTAGTCTAGATTCACACTATCTTTGATCATTGTTTGACTCGATTTCACCTTAGTCTTTGTGTTCGACCTCGGAATACTATCCCTACTACAAACGTGCCGTACACTGCGGGTTCGCTAGGAGTTAGGATAAATATAACGAGTATAAATTTAAGACTTATTGCGTGCACATCACACGATCTTAGCGTAACATGCATACCTAGGTGTTCGCTTCGTTTGCTGTTAGTGGAAGAAGCCCATAAAAGAGGTTTAATGGGTCATTTTGGGAGGGATATGACTTATGCTATGCTGCACTCACATTTTTATTGGTCACATATGCTTAAGGATGTTGAAAATGTGCTTAAAAGGTGTTTAGAGTGCCTTAGAGCTAAATCGAAAGTGAAGCCTCATGGATTGTATACACCTTTGCCAATACCCACAGCTCCTTGGGAAGACATTAGCATGGATTTCATAGTGGGATTGCCTAGGACTAGAAGGGGTAGAGATTTGATATTTGTGGTTGTAGATCGATTCTCTAAGATGGCTCACTTTATTGCTAGTCACAAAACTGATGATGCAGCCAATGTAGCTAATTTGTTCTTTCGAGAAGTACTTAGGTTACATGGTATTCCAAGGACAATAGTGAGTGATAGGGATGTTAAGTTCTTGAGTTACTTTTGGAAAATTCTTTGGGGAAAGCTAGTAACTAAGTTGCTATTTTCTACATCAAGCCACCCCCAAACTGATGGGCGAACAAAAGTAACTAATAGGACCCTAACAACACATCTAAGGGTTGTCATCAAGAAGAATTTGAAAGAATGGGAAGATGTCTTGCCACATGTTGAATTTGCCTATAATAGAGTCGTCCACTCATCTACTTCTATCTCTCCCTTTGAGTGTGTTTATGGTTTTAATACACTAACCCCTTTTGATCTTACACCGTTACCTAAGAAGGAGCGATTGGATTTAAGTGCTAAAATGCAGGTTGAACACATCAAGGATCTACATAGTAGGACAAGGATCAAGCTCGAGGAGAAAGACAAATACAACACAGAAAAGGCGAATCAAGGACGCAAGAAGATTATATTTGAACCCGGCGACCTTGTATGGCTACATTTGAGGATGGAGAGGTTTCAACAACTTCGGAAATCCAAGCTCTCCCCAAGAGGAGATGGGCCTTTCAAGGTGTTACACAAGGCGGGTGACAACACCTATGTGCTTGACTTGCCGGATGATTATGCTTGTGGTCCCACATTCGATGTGAGGGATCTAAGTCCTTTTCCGCTCCTAGATGATGATCAAGGCAATTCGAGGTCGAATTCTTCCAAAGAAGGGGAGAATGATGAAGGATCATCTGAGCTAAATCCATCTTCACCACCTCAAGGGATTCTAACAAGAGCACAAGCTAAACGTCAAGTTGAGATGGATGCTCTTTTCCTAAACATGGTCCATGAAGCTCAACCAAGTCCACCTTCATCAAGTCTAAGGACCATCTTGTGGATCAGCCACGAACACATCCCAGCCAAGATGATTAATGGAGCTTAAATTGTATTTCTAGTTGCTGGACAAGCCTTGGGACGCATTTCAAAGGATAGAAGGAGGCCTTGAAATCAGATACAAGGGGCTTCACGTGTGTGCATGTGCATGGCTGGAACATTTAATTATGTGGACGTGAGAGGCTGAATAGAAGAGTTTATTTATGCCCAATTGTGTTCTATGTTTGTTGGGCTTTTTTTAACTCTCTCTCAATGTAATTATTGTAATTAGTTTCTTTTTTCTGTTTTAGAAGAAAAGGCCTAGGATGTATATAAAGCCTTTTCTCTCATCTTTTGTAGAGACAAGTTTTATACAAGTTTTGCCAAGAGCATTTCAGAATTGAATCCAAGAGAATTCATTCATTCTTGTCTCGTGAGTTTGTGTGTGTGATCTGGCTTTCTCGTTCTTGTGTATGTCAATCTCCTTCGGGATTGGTGTTGCAAGTCGAACAAGGCACCCTCTTCGTGCTCTCGATTCTCATATCGATTGTGTGGAGTTTTATGAAGCGGGGTCGAATCGTCACTAGTTTGGTTCTTGGATCTCAAATCCAAGAGTTCTATCATTGTTCCTTTCGGTTCTTCTTGTCCCTTTCTATTTTCTCGTTTTCATTGATGTCCATGTTTGTTAATTTTGTGTGTTCTTCATTCTTCAGAACAAGTTGTTCGTCTAGATCCGTTCTTTGCGGCTAATCCCCGTATCATATTTGACACGCATAGGTCCACAAAGATCCATATGTAACAGTTCAATGGGTCGAGAAGAACTTACAACTTTCTTAGGTTTGAGTCATCAGTCAAGGCCTTTAGACATTTTAGCTTAGTTCTTGAAACTTGGTTAGTACTCATAGAATGAACATTGTTACATCTAGGAGCAGTAAGCACAATTTCTTCAAACCGTCAACCAAATAGACATCATCAATAAAGTTAGATGAATTGTAACAAATTTTACCAATGCCAATAATGTCACACTTTCCTTTATCACCAAGAGTAATGGTTCCATATGATTGCTTCTTTAAATCTGAGAATAAAGAGCTTTTTCCACTCATGTGTCTTGAGCAACCACTATCTAATATCCATTTGTGCTCCATTACCTTGGTGATATCCTGCAAAACAGCAAACATCAACCTTTCCGGGTCGACCAAATGGCATATTTTGGTCCATATTCAGGTTCGATCATGTTTGGTGGTCTAGTACCTTTAGGAACCCAGACTTGTTTGACCTGTTTCTTTAAACCTAAAGGATAGGTGTTTCTAATGATATAAGGATCATTTCTCCCATAAGGACATGTAGATTTAACATGACCCTTTTTACAACAATAGAAGCAAGTAGGCATATGAATACTTTATTTGGCTTTGACAAAAGTGGTGGTAGGTTTTCTAGGAAAGCTCCTATGATAACCTATACCGTTTTTGTTAAGGGAGGACTGTTGTTCACCCATCATTCTCTCAAGATTAGTTTTTGAACGAGTAAACTTAACAAGTGCAGCCTTCTTGTCTTGACACATCAAAGTTAGATCAACTTTCTCTTTCTCTAGATCGATATAGTTTTGATGAATAGAGGAGAGGTTGTCCTTGTGAATCATGTTCTCTGATTCCAAGGCCTTGATATTGTCATCAAGGTCTACTTTTTCTGTGTTAAGATTTTCAATCTCCAAAGACATTTCACTTAGATGGTTTTCTTGTTCCAGTAGCTTCTCTTTTAAAGAATTTATCCTTATTTTATATTCCTTATCACATATGATAATATCCTTAAGGAATTGTTTCACGTCAGATTCAGGTTGAGACTTAATTGTACTTACCACATTGTCAACATACAGATTTGAATCTTCTTCATGATCGGCCATGAGACACAAGTTTGCTTGTTCTTTTTCGTCTTCTGATTCATTTGATGATTCTGAATCACTCCATGAAGCAACCATAGCTTTCTTCTTTCGATCATTTTTCTTGAAGTTGGTCCTCTTCTTTTGTGGATAATCCTTCACAAGATGATTTGTTTCACCACATTCAAAACAAGTCAGTACTCTAGTTTTTTTTGTTAGAGTTAGAAAACTTACCTCGGGGTTTTGATACTCGTGGATATTCTCTATTGTTAGCAAATTGTTTCTTTAACTTGAGAATTCTTGCGAGACCCTTAGAAATCATGGCAATTGCATCTTCTTCATCATCATCACTATCTTCCTCGTCTGATGATAACTCATCATTTCTTGATTTTAATGTCAAATTCTTGGAGTTGGATGGGAGCTCGCCATCTTCTTCACCAAGAACCATTTCGTGTGTGATGAGTTTTCCAATGTGGTCATCAAGAGGAGGGGTTGAGAGATTCTGAGCTTCTTCGATAGTAGTCATCTTTGGTCCCCACTTAGCTTTATGTAAGCTCCTTAGAACCTTCCTAACTTTTTCTTCATTTGTGAAGATCTTTCCTAGTGAGTCCAAGTTGTTCACAATCTCGGTGTGTCTTTTGAACATTTCCTTGATTGTTTCATTTGGATTCATCTTGAATAGCTCGTATTGTCTGAGGAATATGCTAATCTTTGTTTCTTTGACTTGACTTGTTCCTTCGTAAGTGACAACAAGCTTGTCCCATATTTCTTTAGCACTCTTGCATGATGAGATGTGGTTGAATTCATTTGCATCTAATCCGCAATATAGTAGGTTCATTGCTTTGTAGTTCTTTGACACGCTGTCCAAGTCAGCTTGTGTGAAGTCAGCTTCCTTCTTTGGCACTTGGACACCTTCAACAGTTGTAGTAGGGATTTTAGGGCCATTCTGAACAATGCTCCAACGTTCCATGTCCTGATCAATAATGAACATACGCATGAGTCCTCTCCCATGAGCAAAGTTGTTGCCACAAAAGAGTGGTGGTCGAGATAAGGATCTTTCTCGAGCAAATCCACCATCACCTACAAGATTCATGATTAGTCTCACTGATGGTTAAATCAATTTACGTGAGTCTAGCTCTGATACCAATTGAAGAACCGGTAGGCGAAATAAAAGGTTAAAAGATACTCTAGAACGGGGGGTTGAATAGAGTATGAGAACTTTTCGCAAAACCAATCTCAAGGCCTTGAAATCAATTTCAAGGGTCTTGATGTCGATCTCATCTGGTTGTAAAGCTTTGATTTCAAGGGCCTTGAAACAACTTTCAAGGGCCTTGACTTTAAACTCCTACAAAACAAAGTTAGTCACAATAAACAAGATATGGTGCGGAATGTAAAAGATCGACACGAGGATATGTTTACGAAATTCGGCTCTAAATAGCCTACGCACCGTCCCAGGGTATAGCCTTAGGATCTAACTATCTATTATCAGCTTCAAAGATTCCTAGATACAAACTAGAAGAAATCTCCTTCTTCTCTCACTTGTAGTCAATGCTACGATCTAGCTCCAACTCTTCACTTTGCTATAATAGCCTAGTTACTTCACAGAGTAACACACTCGAGTATAACACTCTTTAGATATGCCAATGGAGCTTACGAGTTTTATCTCTCTCTAGGGAATAAAGTTTTTTAGAAGGAGAGAAAGAAAAACTATGTTTCGAAAATGAAGATAGCTTTTGTTTGCTTGAAGACTTTAGACGTTTCTGTGCAGGCTTGCTTCTTGTTCTTCAGATGCCATCTTCATTTATAATCTTCTATGGAGAGGTCCTCTAGCCGTTGGAGAGATGACCGTTCGAAGATAATTTCTTGTTCTCCATGAAGATCGCTTCCTGGTTGAGATGAGGTAGACGTTGTAGATCTTCATCTCCTAAGAACACGTTGATCTCTTGGATCCTTAATCTTCTCGTTGATTGTTGTAACAATCATTAATTCTAGATCAGAGAATCTTTGTTCTTTTTGTTTTAAGGATCTTGTAAGATCTTCTTTGTTGGTCGGTTGAGATCTTCTCCTAATCAAATCTTCATATCTTCTGAAATCTCTCGAAAAAGATTTTCTTTGTTATTTGAAATCTTTTCGTTGTCCAGCCTTGTCGTCCTTGTTCCTTTGAAATTTACTTCAACGCTTTTGAGATGGTTTTCGTTGTGCGTCCTTGTCTTCTTTGTGCCTTTGAGATTCATTTCAAGACCTTTGAATTCTTTGACAAAACCTGCACTTAAAACCAAACCAACCAAGCATCTCGAAATATAATAATTCATTGGTTAGTGTATCAAACTACTTCATTTGTGTTTAAGTCTTCCATCGGCAGCACTTGTAAAACCTTTATAATCAAGGTGGAGTTTTCAGGAATGATACTCACACTTGCTCCTAAATGACATAGTGCATCATAAGTGACCTATCCAACTCCAATTGGGATACAAAATAATCCCGGATCTTACAGCTTTGGTGGCATTTTCTCCTTCATGATTTTGATAAGAGTGGATGGTCTAGAAGCCATCTTTACTTCACCAAAATCCTCTAGCTTCCTTTTGTTAGAGAGGATCTCTTTTGATAAATTCCCATGGGCGGGCATACCTAAAGTTGAATCAATTAAAGGTATGTTAATATGCAGTTTTCTCATAAGGTCAAGAAACGCACCGAAATGCTTGTCTAGACGCGCTCTTGATCTAGATTGCGGGAATGGTAGTGGAGGTTTGTAAGCTAGAGGTGGTACATAGATCTCGTCCTTCTCCTTCTCTTTCTCCATTTTAGCTGGGTACTCGTCTAAGACGGGTTGTTTACCCTTATCGACCGTCCTAGGAACTGGATCGGTGGTCTTCACTCCACTTCTTGTAGTAATGACCATCACTTTACCATTGGGATTATTCTCCTAGGTACCGAATCGGTGATCTCGTCCTTCTCTTTCTCCTTTTCAGCTTGTTGAGCAGGATTCATCCTTTGTCCAAGCGTTTGTGGCTCTCCCACATATGGATCAATCCTCTCTTTCCTCGCCGGATAGGGAGGTTTAGGTGGGGGCACGATAACGGTTGCCGGAGGGTCAACTTTAATCCTAACATTGCCCCCTTGATTTTGGAGCAATTGTCGTACGGTAGAATTGCCCCCTCCTTACCGGGTAAGTCTCGGAAAAGGTAAGTCTTAGGCAACGATCCTAGAACACTCAATCCAATAGCGGTTGTTGAGGCTCACTACTACCTAGAGTTCATCATCATATGTATCTAAGAGCATAAATCACCGTGTAAGTCTCATTCCTCAAATAGGTTGCTAGCAAAGGTCACCCTAGGCTAGATTGGGATCAACAAACAATAGGATTTCAACACAACTACATCCTAGCATGAAGATATATCAACAATAGAACAATAACTCATGCATCTTGGGTGGATCATAGTCATCTCGGCCAAAATGGTATGAAGAACAGGCCGAGATCATGGACTGAGTAAGGGTTTCGAACACAAATCCATCCTAAGCTAACATGCAAGTCCATACAATCATAGTCCAAAGCATAACGGTCATTCCTTCACCTTAAAATCACATCTACTCAACCAACAACATACATTTCTAGATCAAACTTCATAAATAAAGCACGCTTGCAAGTCATATCTAGAAAATGAAGAATGGACCAAAGAAAAGACATTACAAACTACACTAATCTCTTCCAAGAACACCCACAAAGGTGCTTGGAAGAGAGAAAACAATCCATAAGAGAGTGTGTGGGAGAAGATATTTCCAAAGTGTGGTAGAAGGATCCAAAAAACAGCTTGCAACATCACTTAAGTACTCCACCAAAAGCAAGGGTCGGACCAAGAGAGGTGGTGCCAAGTGTCGTGGTGGTCTAGCAGAGGATCTCGGTTTCCCAAGGTCCCATCTCGGTCGATATGATTTAGCCTTGGACCGAGATTACACTAAAACATCCAAAATTAACACTTCAACATGAGTTTGTCCAAGTCTTGCACCAACTTGGGTCCTTGCCTTCTTCAATCGTCCAAGCATGAGTCATTTGGAACCACAAATCCGGACTATCATGAGGCTCGAACCTCGGATATGATCAATAACGTCTCAAAGGTCCCCAAAATACCTACAAAACCGACAAAAGGTCGTGTAGAGGTCTATTTTTACAATATGCATGAATTAAGCATAAACGTCACGAACTAATGCGGAAACATGCATGAATGGAATGGAAAACTATGTTAAAGAGTTCCTAGAGTAGTGTCATAAATCATGTCATGAATTTTGTTTTCAAAATTCAAAATCTTATTTTGAAAATTTGTTGTGATTTATTACGAAAGCATGAAAATCAATTTCGGTTTTCAAGACCTTGATTTTCTCAAGATCTAGACAAGCCTTAAATTGATTTCAAATTCCCTTTAAAAGCATTTATCCCTTCCTTTTATCTCCATTCCTTCCATCAACATTTTACAATACCCATTCATGCTTTCCTCTTTAAATTCCAAAACTCTCTATGTTGCTCTCTCAAGCTCATCCATGGCTCCCAAGAAATCCTCGAACCGTCTTGCTTCATCTCACAGAGAAAATACAACTAATATCTCCCCGGTATCAAAAGATCCATCTACTCCGGAAGATGTGGAGATATCAACCCACATTGGATTACCGACAACATGGTTCGCAATTTCAAAGCCATAGGAACATGGCTGGATTGTTTCCACAATCGACCATTATGCATGTGTGATTTGGTTGATATGGAGTTCTTGGAAACACTTCAACTACCCTACGTCTCTCTGCTCAAAAATTGATCAGTCTGGAAAATACTCAACCCTGGCGAAGCTGCCTTCACTAGACTTACAAGGCTTTTCTACGTCAAACTCTCAGCGAGAAGGGACAAAGGAACCCAAACCCTAGAAACTGTGGTCAAAGGTATGCTCATAACTCTCACACCAACAATTTTGTGCGAAATCTTAGGGATTCTCACAACTACCTCCTTCCAACACCCGTCTTGATTTGAAAGCATTAGGCTGGCCAAGGAATAGTTTTTGGTTCTCAACTCTAATTCTCGCCAACTCAATCACACCTTCCTAACCCTAGAACCCAAAATTGTTTTTACTGTGTTGGTTAGATGTGTGATTCCCCGAGCCAATTCAAGGTAACCGTTGACATATCAGACTCTAGAGCTGAGCTATCAAATTTTGTTCGGTTTGAATATCGATTTGCCGAACCTGATTTTAAACCACATAGTTCATACCATTAATTCCACCAAAGCCATACCCCTGCCCTATGGAAATTTGCTCCCCAAAATTTTCTCTCATTTTCCATCGATACCTCTATTGAGGGCCAATAGATGTCGATTGGAAAAATTGATGAACAATGTTTGGAGATGATAGGGGTTTAGAAGACTCTTGTTGGAGAGTGGAAAATGAAAGGGAAGGCAGTGGCTATGAGATCTTCTTCAAAGGCTCCTTCAACATCTAAGAATAGGTTGGATGGGTTTGAGCTAGAATTGAACGCTCTTAACAAGGAAATGGCTTACTTTCAGCTGGATATGCAGAGTAGAATGGATGAAAGCCATGAAGTTTTCTCTGTGATGCATGCGAATATTAACCAGATGTATCTCCTAAATGCCTTAACGTTAACAACCATTGGGAAAATCATGCCATTAACTGAAGATACAGCTCAACACACTTAAGAGAACGTAGAAAATGTGCTTATGAAATATAAACGCACCGTACAAAACAAACTCATCCTTTACCCTACTCATGTCACGCCCACTATTTTGACAATGGAGGATTATTTTGTTGTTAAAGAGTATTGCCTTGCAGAAAGGAAACGGAGGCTTGAGGCTGAAGTCATGGACAAAAGCATAGAACAGCCCAATCCAGATGGAGAAAGAAGTTCTATGAGGACAATCTAGAGTAGCTTTCAAAGTCATGAAAAGGATTTCAAGGCCTTGAAATGGATGTCAAGGCCTTGACATGGACTTTAAAATTTCCTTGGTTTTGTTTCAAGGCCTTGAACTGCATTTGTGGGATGTTTTAAAAACTATGTTTTTGGAAATACTTTGGGTCTATAATATTTTTAAACTCCCGTACTTCATTATTTTCTCCCTTGTTGAAAGACAAAGGGGGAGAAATTATACGTGATGTTGATTCGACATTACTACATTATGCATTTTTGAGTATACATATATCTATCATTGAATGCAGGTACGATATTTGTTTTGTCTTCCATCAAGGGGGAGATTGATAACACCATCTTGATTGTGAATTATTTTATATGAATGATGGAAGACTTAACAATATAAACACGGTTATATAAACTAACAAATATCGATTATATTTCTAGATTGCATGTTTTGGTTTGTTTGTTTAAATGTATACATGACTTGAAAAGCATAACAAGGGATGAACTCGAAGCCTTGAAATGCATTACAAGGGACGAATTGAATCATTCAAAAGCATTACAAAAGGAAAGATTCGGCTAAGGGTTTTCTCTACAAGATACGCACATCTCAACAACCAAAACTAGAAGATCTTAGAAGATCTCAACCGAAGGAGTTAGAAGATTTGATTAAGAGAAGATCTCGGCACAACAAGAAGATAAGAGAAGATCTTCAAACGGTTTCTCAAGGAGAAGATCTCAGCACATCTACAACAAGAAGATCTCGACTATCTAAAGAAAGATCTCCAACGACTTTCAAGTGATAAGATCTCGGATCTTAAGTAAAGATCTTCAACGGCAGTAAAGATCTTCAAACAACATTTCTAAAAGAGAATATCTTAGTGACGAAGATCCTCATTGGGCGTCAAAGAGAAGAAGTAGAAGAGAGAAGATCTAGAAGAAAGAAGATCTTACAACGGCTACTTCACCTCAAACAAGCAGCGTATTCCTTGAAAGAAGAACGTTACAATGGCTATCTTAAAACGGCTAAGAAGATCTCCATAGAAGACTATAAATGAAGATGGAGACTGAAGAAGCAAAACAACGAGCTTACACGTATAGGATTTATCTAGGACTCACAAAAAGTAGAGCATAGATAGTTAGAATCCTAGGGTCAGAAATCCTAGGCGGAGAGTATGCCGTTAGGGCCGAACTTCGTAAACATATCGTCGTATCGATCTTTTCTATTCCGCATTATCGCTTAAATTGTGACTAACCTTATTTTACTGGTTTCGAAGTCAAGACCTTGAAATCCAGTTCAAAGCCTTGAGAACCAGTTTTGTCACTAAGTGCATAGATCGACTTCAAGGCCTTGAGATCAGTTTCAAAGCCTTGATATACGATATTGCGAAAAATTCACATATTCTATTCAATTCCCCTTCTAGAGTAATTATATCCTTATTATTCACCAATTCGGTTCTTCAAAGTCCATTGGTGAAGGGGTCATCACAAGGGTGAGAGCAAAGGAACTAGCACAAGAGGTGAAGTCCATGTTGGTGACGTTTTCTTCCTACGAACGAAACATGACCATGGAGGCATCTATGAGGACATTGGTGACATTTATATCCAAGGAGGAAGGGCTATAAGATGTGAGAATGATCGCCAAGGAAGATTGTGCACGTGAAGACTTGTCCATACACACGTCTAAGGCACCATGCAATGTCCATGCCTCGTTTTTGTGTTTGATCATGCATATGATCCTAATCTGATTTGGCTGTGTATAATGCTTATGTTTAAGAATCTTTGAAGACTTTTAATGTCCTTCATTAATATTTACTGTTTTAAGACATTTAATATGTTCTAGAAGTAGAAATCCTTGTAAAGCTATTTTGGCTTTTTAAAGTCTTTTTTATGAATTATTTGATTCTTTAAGTTTTTTTATTACAAAAAGGTTTAAAAATATATAAAAACCTTTTCTTAATCAGTTCTAGGGCCAAACTATTGTGAATTTTGTGTTTACGTATTTTCAATCAAAAGAGAGCTTTTGGTGAGAATCGTTGGTTGTTGAATTTTCCACCTTAGTTGTCTTATGTTGTGAAAATCTTCTTTGAGATTGGTTTCGAAGGTCCAAAGGCATTTTCCTTGTGCTCTCAACCCATTGTTGAGTTGTTTGAGGTTGTATAAGGCAGGGTCATTGGCTGAATTGTTTGGGTCTTTGATTATGAAACTAAAGGTTCTATCTCTTGACATTTCTCCAGTTTAATAATCTTTGCCTTCATCTATTTCTCTTTGTTTGTCCAGCCCCATTCACGCCTGCCTCAATTCATTTCACGTCTGTTTTTTGTAACACCACAAATCCGCGGGACTCGGGGTGCTATTGGGCTAGGATCTCACAGTGAATCCTGACCCTAGCCTAACAACAAGTTCACTGATCTTATAACAAGGCACATATAGATTAAAACCAAACACCAAACTGTACAAATATATACAACAAAAGATTATAAAAGCACCGCTGAGTACAAAATAATAATCCATACATATACAAAATATCCCTCAATCCCTCGCACAATCTTAATGTACGGAAGCTCTTAGCGGATCACCCATCTAGCTCACTCTTGAGTCCTCCTATCCTGAAAAGCATCTACAACACGGTATGAAACCATTAGCTAAACATTCATATATAAGATAATGCATAAGCACATACACATGTCACGGAAAGATAAACACTCAATCATGTTGTCACACATTTACCCTTTTAATTATCTTTATAGGGTCAGACACTCAAGTCGTATATAGATATATAGATGAAAATATGTGACACGAAGAATCTATCATCCTCACCTCTGGGTACCATAGCCATCTGGAGTAGTATCGGCACACTTCCCGTGTACAATAAAGAGTGGTCAAGTGCCCATCCCGTATACCAAGACTGGCCTGACCATAGAGAACCTCCGAGACTCCTTACAGGATGAAAGGGAAACGTTATCACTACCACTACAAGGGGGCTATCCAATAAAACATAGATCAGTAGTAATCAACATCACATGCTATCAAGCATATAACAATCCAGTCATGAATCCATCCAATATAGCAATGCAGCTAAGTAAGTGTACGGACTTACCTCAACCTCAAGATAACCTCAAGCACGATCAACTCCAATCCGGATGATAACACTGCCTAATAAAAAGGCATAACGATATATCAAATCTCCTATCAATCAAAGGGGTCACAACTAGACCCTAGGGATCCATAAGGATCATAATCAACCTATAAGTCTCACCACCTAATAACTCAAAGCCATAATTGGCATATATTGATACCATGATCATCATCATCCTATTCTCATATTCAAACCTAGCAGGCTACTAACCCACTCATACTAGGAAAGGAATGAATCCATACCACCCTAGGTATGTCCTGCACAAGACGCACCCGTGTGACAAGAAGGCACAGGGCGGCAACACACCGGCGCAGGGGCGGCTCCTGGTGGCACAGGGGCGGTTGGTTGTGCAATGAGCGATTCCCAACTTCTCTTCCATCCTTCACTCGATTACCTTCACTTCTCCACCATCCAACAACCTTACACATACATATATATACATATATACATCAATACATGCCTAGGAAGATCAACACAAGATCTACTTGTGGAATCCTAAGCTAAAATAGGAGAAAAGGAAGAAAAGAAGAAAGGAAGAAGAAGGAAAGGAAGGACTCACCACATTTGCAACCAACAGAGGCGGAGATCACATAAAACCTTCTCGTCTAGCTCTCCACAACACAACATCAACAACCAACCATAACCCTCATCAACAAAGCTCAAACTCTAAACAAGATCAAATAAGATCCAAGATGCAAACTCAAAGGAAGAAAGGAAGAGAAGAAGAACGTGAGGAAGATAATGAATATGGGAGAAGATGGAAACCCTCACCTAGAAGGAATTAGGAAGCTTATATAGGAAGATAGGGTAAAGCACGGGTCAAAGGGTCAACATATATACATCACTACATGCCTAGGTGACTGCAGCCGCAAGAAACCATAGGGGTGGATCCATGAGCCGTAGGGGCGGCCAACATGGCTTTGGGGGCGGCTCACAGGGCACTAGGACGGCTCAGAACTGCTCAGCTCTGAGTCTTAGCTGAGCGTAGGTGCTGGATCCCTAGAAGACAAAAGCTCTTACATCACACTCCCCTAAAAACAAGTTTTGTCCCGAAACTTGCACGATCCCAAATCCTCTCGGACCCACATGCCGAGGTATAACGCTCGCTATCAGAGGCATCACATCTCCGTTCATATGGTATCAACCTATAACATTCTATAACCTCAAAACATAGGCATGGAAGAATCATCTACTCCAGCAACAAGATCACTATACAATCCAATGGCATAGAGGAAAACCATCTCTAGCCAAAAAATAGTCACATCATAAGGGCATACAGGAAACACATCTCTTGCCATAACATACTCATAACCCTTGGGCGTGGAGGAAGAACATCTCCAGCGAAACTATACTTATAATAGCATGGCGGAAGAACCATCTCCAACTATGATCACACATCGCACTAGCACATCAAGATCTAACAAGATCATGTGTCATATTATAGCTAGCACGACAATAAACACATCAAAACACATAAGCATATAATCAAAACACTCACCAAGATAGCATTAAGATCTACTCATGGATCCTACAGGTGCATCTATCTCGGCATAAAACTCTGGATAGTTCCTTTGGATACTATCTTCAGTCTCCCATGTAGCCTCATCAGGTCCTCGTCTCGACCATTGTACCCTCAACATAGGAATGTCCTTCGAATGTAGGTGTCTCACACCTCGCTCAAGGACTGCAATCAGGTGCTCAACAAAGGTGTGGTCCGGCTCGACCACAAAATCATCATAACTCACGATGTGTCTTGGATCTGGTATGTACTCCCTCAGTTGATACACATAAAACACAGGATGAACACCCTCTAATTTCGGAGGCAAAGCCAATATGTATGCTGCTCTCCCAACTCTGTCTAGTATCTCAAAAGGACCGACATATCAGGGACTCAGCTTCCCCTTTATGCCAATACGTCTAATGCCTCGCGTCGGAGATACTCTCATCCAGACATGAGCTCCAACTCTGAACTCTATGGATATGACTTCTGGCGACTCAGTGCAGCCAACATCCTCTGTTTGATCAATGCTACTCGAGCCATATCATCTTGAATCTACTCTGGCACTATACTACCGACATTGCTAGGCTCATCCCCACATAACGGTGTACGACATCTACGCCCATATAGTGCCTCATACGAGGCCATCTCAATCGATGCATGCTAGCTGTTGTTGTATGAGAACTCGACCATTGGGAGGTAATTTGACCATCCTTGTCCTCAATCCAACACACAAGCTCGCAACATATCCTCTAATGTCCGAATGGACCTCTTTGACTGACCATCTGTTTGAGGATGAAACACAATCGTGAAGTGCAAACTTGTACCCTGAGCAGTCTGAATCTGCTGCCAAAACCTCGAGGTGAATCATCCATCTCAATTTGAGACGATCGTCCACGGTACAACACAAATGGCATCAAAACTCGGGGGTGCTATTGGGCTGAAGTGCAAACTCGTACCTAAAGCAATCTGAATCTGTCTAGTGAACTCCTCATCTAATCTGCTCACTAGTCACGTCTCCCTAATAGGGATGAAACGTGTAGTTTTCGTCAATCTATTAACTACAACACAAACGGCATCAAAACTCCTACTGGGCCTCAATCCTGTCACAAAATCCATAGAGATGTCCTCCCACTTCCACTGTGGTATTGGCAGTGGATGGAGCTCACCTCCAGGTCTACAAGCTCTATCTTGACCTGTTTATAGGTCTCGTACTATGACATAAATCTGGCTACATCGGGTATCATCCCTCCCCACCAGTATGAACGTCTCACATTCTGATAAATCTCCTCTATGATCCTCTGTCTCATCACTCCATCTGCTCCTATGGAGAACTGTGGGGCCTTACCACGAGACATCTTATCTCATATCCTCTTCAGCTTCGGGCAGGTCCCCTGCTACAAATAAGGTAGAACCTCTAAGGTACTCAACTGGGCATCCTCATCAGGAAACTAGATGTCCATCTCTAGCCAAGCTAGATCCCTTTGTAACTGAGGTTGTACTGTCAGTCTCGCAATCGCCTTCTCTCGAGGCATCTTCCTACTCAGGGCGTTGGAGACAACGTTCATCTTCCCTGGATGGTACAAAATCTCATGTTCAAAGTCCTTGATCAACTCAAGCCATCTACGCTGGCAGTTTTTCAAATCCCACTACGTGAAAATATACTTCAGACTCTTATGGTCTGTGAACATCTGGCATGTAACGCCATACAAGTAATGTCTGCAAATCTTTAATGCATGAACTATCACTGCCAACTCCAGATAATGAGTCGGGTAGTTCTCCTCATACGTCTTCAACTGTTTAGACGCATATGCAATCACCCTGCCATATTGCATCAAAACACATCCCAAGTCTAGCTTGGATGCGTCACTGTAAACCACAAATTCCATTGTGTCCTTTGGCTGTGCTAAGATGGGATGGGGAGTCAAACGTCTCTTCAACTCCTCAAAACTTTGTGTATATTACTCAGACCATAAAAACCTGGTGGTCTTCCTCAGCAAACTCGTAAGTGGACGAGCAATCACAAAAAATCTCTCCAGAAATCATTGGTAATAACCGGCTAGGCCAAGGAAGCTACGCACTTCCTTGATGTTTGTCGGTGTCGTCCACGCTGCTACAAACTCTATCTTCGCCGGATCAACCATGATCCCATCGGCGGAGACAACATGACCCAGAAATGCTACATCTGGAATCCAAAACTTGCACTTAGAGAACTTGGCATACAAATCTCTATCTCGCAAACTGTCTTCAGATGTCTTGCATGTTCCTATCTGTTACAAAAGTACACCATAGTATCGTCTATGAAAATGACCACAAACTAGTCTATGAAGTCGACGAATATGCCAT
The DNA here is from genome assembly GCA_033239045.1 of Fagopyrum esculentum. Taxonomy (NCBI): domain Eukaryota; kingdom Viridiplantae; phylum Streptophyta; class Magnoliopsida; order Caryophyllales; family Polygonaceae; genus Fagopyrum; species Fagopyrum esculentum. The sequence continues at coordinate 81,733,450 of BSUD01000006.1, read as the reverse complement.
TCATTAACTCCATAAAGACGGCAGGCGCATTCTGGAGCCCGAATGGCATCACTGCAAACTCATCGTGGCCATACGGAGTCCGAAATGCCGTCTTATGCACATCCTGCTCTCTCACCCTCAAATATTGATAACTCGAGTGCATGTCAATCTTGGAGAACATAGTCACTCCCTGTAGTTGATCTAACAAGTTATCGATGCGAGGCAATAGATACTTGTTTTTGATGGTCACCTTGTTCAGCTCTTTGTAGTCGATACATAGTCTCAATGATTCGTCCATCTTCCGCACGAAGAGAGCATGTGCTCCCTACGGGGATACGCTAGGGTAGATGAAGCCCTTCTCAGGCAACTCCTCGAGTTGATTCTTCAGCTCCAATATCTCGACAGACACCATACGGTACGGGGCCTTCAAGATCGGTCTCGTACCAAGCTCCAACTCAATGCCGAAGTCTACGTTCCTCTGAGGTGGTAAAATAGACGACTCAGCAAACACATATGTAAACTCACCAATCACGGGGATGTCCTCTAATGCTGGTCTCACGCCCTCCTCATGGCATAACACCAGAAGGCTTCGCAACCCTGTGTGATCAATCTCGCTGAACGTACTGCGTTGATCACCTTTCTTGAGTTTCTGATGTAGGACCATTACATGGAAGAAATCAAGGACCCATTACTAGGGCAAGAGCTAAGGAGATCCAAGAAGTTATGTCAAGGGAAGTGCTATTGCTTGGCACTATGCGTGAACCATTTAACTTCCATACATCATGTGTTAATCTCTTGGTGAATGCAGGAGCAAGCAAAAAAAGGGAAGAGACCGTGCATACATTAGAACAACAAGAGCTGGATCATATAGCCACGCCAGCAAGCTCGACGTTGCTCACTTCCCAGGCGGCCCAAGAGAGTAACCAGTTGCTCACGTCCAAGGCGACCCAAGAGAGTAACCAGCTGCTCACGTCCAAGGCGGCTGAAGAGAGTAACCAGCTCCCTCAGTCGGATCATCCATTTGGGCTCTTAAAAACCGTCCAACTCACTCATGGATCTGTTTGAATAAGTCAGCCCATTTCTTTCAGTCGGATCATCCATTTGGGCTCTAAACCGTCCAAAAACACTCATGGAGCTGCTTTGAATAAGTTAGCCTATTTTGATGCTGATTAGTTGTTTGTTAAGTTGTTAGCTACATTTGTGGAAGCTCTCTTGTTACCACCTTCCACAAATGTTTTAGTTTTCTTTTCTTTATTTTGTCTAGATAAAAAAGTCTATATATAGTCTCTTTAGTTGCTGAATAGGGTACGTTTTCATTTGCTAAGAATTATCGTTTGTAATCATTCACAAAATCAATCAAAGAACAAGAGAGTTTTTGTTTGGCATTGTCGTTGTTTGCTTGGCTAAGCTTGTTCGTGTCAACCGCCTTCGGATTGGTGCTTCGAGCCTTCACGAGTCCCTCTTTGTGCTAGTCCAGCCGGAGCTATTGTAAAGTTGTATTAGAGACGTGTGTAGGGCATTCACGAAGCAGGGTCTTGGCTCTTCAGCCTTGGTTCTTTTCGTTGACTCTCTTTGGTTCATCTCTACGTCTTCTTGCATCCATTCCATATCCACGTTTCATTCCGCATATGGATTTGCTTCATTCAGCCAGATTCGGATCATTGTACCTAGATCGACTAATCCACGGACTAATACCGTATCACTTTCCAAGGTCCTAACCTCAAAAAATCTCAATCTGACCCGACTTGGTACAGAGCGTCACGGTCCTCCTACTAGCATCTAACACAACACAATGTTTACGCATCCAATCCATACCCAAAATGACTTCCTCATGCACCAAAGGTATGACAAAGAAGTCCATAACCAAATCGCGGTTTCCTAAATGTATAGGACAATCGTGTACCTCTCTGTTACCTCTAACCTGACCCCCATCTAGTAACCATATCAAGAAAGGTCTACCCTCTACTGTCTATAAGGTTAGTCTATCAACACATGGATCAGAAATGAAAGAGTGTGTGACACTCGTAACAAACAAAAGTCTAACAAGTAAGCCATAAATCAGAATGGTACTTGGAGTAGCTGGCGCTGGCGGCTCCTCAACGGTCCTCAACTCAAAAACTCTACCCTGTGCTCCTCTAGTGTTAGTGGTACTCCCACCACGACCTCTGCCTCTACTAGATCCGGGAGCAGATCCCTAAGTAGAAGCACGATCTGGGACTCTTTATTTTCCTTGTGTTTATTGCTGAGGTGGCCTATATGACCTGGTCTACCACTAGTGTAACAAGTCACCAGCGGTATCACACACTCTAGCCGTATATGTCCAAGATCGCCACAATTGAAGCACTGTCGTCCCTTCTCTGCAACCGATGTAGAAGATGGGTAACTCTAGCGTCTCTAGCTCCATCCAGAACCTAAAGCTCCACCAACACCACCGGTCTGCCCAGTCCGCTGTCTTTTCTTAAACCGTCCCGTCTGACAAGTCCTCCTCAAACTGGTCCGCTCACGCTCATAAGCTAAGGCCTTGTCCTGATAGTTTATCAAAGACTAACAATTAAATCCCGCCATGTAAGATTGTGTATTCTCCTGTAGTCGATGGGAGAACAGATACACGTGTTGGCCCTCACAAGGTGTAGTTGGACCTAGTAATGTCAGCTCCTCCTAGAATTGACTGATGGCATCAACTATCAGCACATCCCCGAAGCTTGCCTCCACAAAATCTTGTAGTTTCTCCCTCCTCGGAGAGGCAGGGAAGAAACGCTTTCTGATTAGAGTCCGCATCTGATCATAGCTAGTGGCTCAAACCCTCATTGTCCCCCACCACTACTGAGCTAGTTCACGGAATAGAGTTTGTACTATCTCTACCCATTTGTCCTCCGGACACCTAATAGACTCAAGAGCTGAGTCCACCTGTCCAATCCAGATCTTCGTCTCCAATCCCACCTAATAGACTCAAGAGCTGAGCCCATCTAATTAAATGCCTTCAACCAAGTATCTTGTCGAGGCCCTCTATACTCCTCTAGAGCTCTAGCAATCTCAACAGCACATGCCGGTACAATTGGAACCTGAGTAGCTCCCTGGGACAACTCAAAAGATCCCACCTGTGTTGGCAGATCTGGGGCACGTCTACCCGCTCTGGCGGCCTCCTCAACACGTCTGATGTATACGCGAAAATTCTGGTCCCCTCATAGATTCATGATCCAAGTCATCTGACTAGGCTCACTGGGATCTTTGTCTCGCAGCTCCACCGCTCCTAGTCTCAGGAACGATGCTCTCAACAAACTCCTTGTGCATATTCCCCGCTACAGGCGGATCAACAATGGGAACATGTCCCTGGCCTATCCCTACTAGAGAAAAAGGGGGTCTACCACTACCTCGTCCAACTGCAGACGTCGCTCTAGTCCAAGCCATATGCGGGGTATGCACACCTAATTTATAAGGCTATATATATGTCATATGCATATATATACATACATATATATATATATATATATATATATATATATATATATATATATATATATATATATATATTACTTCAGGCCAACATGCAAACACAACATCACATAATACATATCTATATTGTCGAGATCCTCAGAAGGGTGATGGCATCATGTATACTCTATCCCAAAACAACTGTACTCATATTAAAACCAAAATCCTTTTTAAAAGTTAGACCCCTTTCGGGTTTTGTTTATTTATCTATTCAACCTTTATTGCAGATTGCAAGTGTCATTATTGTCAACCTAAGGCTCTGATACAAACTCTATAACACCCCAAATCTGTGGGGCTCGGGGTGCTACTGGGCTAGGATCTCATAGTGGATCCTGACCCTAGCCTCACAACAAGTTCACTAGATCTTACAACAAGGCACAAATAGATTAAAACTAAACACCAAACTGTATAAATATATACAACAAAAGATTACAAAAGCACCGCTGAGTACAAAATTGCAATCAATACATATACAAAAAATCCCCTAATCCCTCGCACAATCCTACTGTACGGAAGCCCTCAGCGACTCACCCATTTGACTCACTCTACAGTCCTCCCATCCTACAAAGCATCCACAACACGATATGAAACCGTTAGCTAATCATTCATATATAAGATAATGCGTAAGCACATACACATGTCATGGAAAGCTAAACACTCAATCATGCTATCACACATTTACCCGTTAAATTATCTTTATAGGGTCAGACACCCAAGTCGTATATAGATGTATAGATGAAAATATGTGATATGAGGAATCTAACATCCTCGCCACTAGTTACCTTAGCCAACTAGTGTATTATCGGCGCACTTCCCGTGTACCATAAGGAGTGGTGAATTGCCCATCCCGTGTACCAGGACTTACCTGACCATAGAGAACCTCCCAGACTCCTTATAGTTAGAAAGGGAAAGGTTATCACTACCGCCGCAAGGAGGCTATCCAATAAAACATAGATTGGTAGTAATCAACATCGCATGCTATCAAGAATATAACAATCCACTCATGCATAAATCCAATATAAGAATGCAGTTAAGTAAGCCCTACGGACTTACCTCAATCTCAAGATAACCTCAACCACGATCAACTCTAATCCGGAGGATAACACTGCCTAATAACAAGACATAAAGAGTATCAAACCTCCCATCAATCAAAGGGGTCACAACTAGACCCAAGGGATCCATAAGGATCATAATCAACCTATAAGCCTCACAACCTACTAAACCTCAAAGCCATAACTGACATATATCGATACCATGATCATCATCATCATCTTATTCTCTTATTCAAATCTAGCATGCTACTAACCCACTCATACTATGAAAGGAAAGGATCCATACCACCCTATGTAGGTCCTGCACAAGACGCACCTGCGTGACAGGAAGGCGCATGGCCTAAGCATTGGGAAGCACAAGGGCGACGACGTACCGGTGTAGGGGCGGCTCCTGGTGGGCAGGGGCGGTTGGCTGTGTAGTGAGTGATTCCCGACTTCTCTTCGACCCTTCACTCGATTACCTTCACTTCTTCACCATCCAACAACCATACACATACATATATATACACATATACATCAATACATGCCTACGAAGATCAACTTGTGGAAACCTAAGCTAAAAGAGGAGCAACGGAAGAAAAGAAGAAAGGAAGAACAAGGAAAGGAAGGACTCACCACAGCTGCAACCAACAGAGGGGGAGATCACACAAAACCTACTCAGTTGGCTCTCCACAACACAGCATCAACGACCAACCATAACCCTCATCAACAAAGCTCAAACGTTCAACAAGATCATAGAAGATCCAAGATGCAAACTCAAAGGAAGAAAGGAAAAGAAGAATAACGTGAGGAAGGGAATGAATCTGGGAGAAGATGGAAACCCTCACCCAAAAGGAATGAGGAAGCTTGTATAGGAAGATAGGGTAAACCACGGGTCAAAGGGCCAACAAAGATGGCTGCAGCCGCAAGAATCCGTAGGGGCGGTTCTATGAGCCACATGGGCGGCCAACAAGGTGTTGGGGGCGGCTCAGCACTGCTCAACACCTGCGTCTCAGCTGAGCGCAGGTGCGGGATCCCTAGAAGACTAAGGCTCTTACAGTTTTTCCTCTTGATTATGGCGAAATTCTAACCTTTGTGTTTCAATTGAAGTTTCTTGTCTAGGCCGAGAAGAATACGGATCATTCCCGTATCAATTCATATAAGAGCTAGTCGACAAACAAAAATTCCATCCTGGTTTGTGTCTTTCATTCTTTGTTGTTTTTCATTAGTCCGTCTTCTCTATTTTGAGTCTTTTTCATTAAGTCTAGTAGTCTAGAATTGAGTCTTTAATTTCTTTGATCTTTTGTTGATTGGAGCTACAATCCATAAAAACCCACAAAAAAAGCCTACATTTATCTCCCTTGAAGGCTGAGGAAAACAAACGTTTCAAGGAAGAAGAAAGAAGAGAATATGTGTGTTGTTTCCAACCTCCAAATCTGAAGTGAATCTGCAATAGAGAGTTGCCCCACTTCTCATACATTCAAGGCAACTAACAAGGTTAGTTCAAATCAAATTTTGAGGTTTAGTTTCAACTTCTTTTAATTATTTACCTTTATTAGTTACCCTATGAAACTTGTATTTGTCAGCTTTGTTATTTTTGAAAAAAATAAAGAAACCAAAGAAAAACAAAAGAAGAGAAAAACAAGAAAAGAAAGAAGAAAAAAAGTTGATAACACGATTTATAGCATAGTTTTAGATGCACATTTAGGTAGGATTCTCGCTCGAACATGCATTGTCTAGCACTAGTCCAATACGTTTTGCACTTAAAACATGTATTTTGTCGAGATAGACGTCTACGCGGACTTTTGGGCGTTTTGTAGGTATTTCGGGAAGTTTCGAGCCAAAACGACGCGTTTGAGGGACGCTCATTCAGAGGACTCGTTTCCAACTCATTAGAGCACAAAGAATGACTCAAGGAACCTTGCAAACAAAGACCATGCACCAAACCACAGCCTATTGAGCGTAAACAAAGTTTCTGTTAGAAATCACGGGTTTTTGGAGAATCACGGCCGTGGAAATAGCCGTGGTTTTTGCCAGATTCTCGTGACAGCTGTGCCACGACTCTCATGGCCAGCTCATGAAGAAATTGGTTATAAAAGTGGTCCTTGAATGTTGTTAGAGGCAGCTGGGATTTTGGGGTAGTTTTGGGGAGCAGCTCACACATTCTCTATTACTCTTGAACAAAATATATTCCAAGGAGAAGAAGGATTTTCTAGGTAGGAAAGTGCAAGAAGAAGAAGAAGAAAGGAGCCATTGCCATTGAAGAGGAGAGGAGAAGACACACCTAACTCTTGTATTTCGGATTTATTTCTTGAAGTTTTTGAACCCTTGAACCTTCCTTTGGAAGGGTTGTAAGTCATCCTAAATTCGATCTTCAGATTTGGATTCTATTTGGAGTTATTTGTTCATCTTCCTTCTCTTGTTATTCTTGCTATGGAGACCATGAATCTATGCTTGTTTGTTTTGAATTCCAATATGAATGTTGTAGGCTAGATTGATGTGATTCTAGGGTTAGGAAAGGAAGGTTATGGCTAGATCTATGATAGGACGAACTTAAATTTGCCTTTGGATGATTTTTGTTTATGGACGTAGCTACTGTTAGGAATCACGGGTAGTTCTTGAAGAACCACGGCCGTGGTTTTTGTAGAACGAACCGTGATTTTCCTGGTTCGAAGGATCTCACCCTAGGTTCATAAGATTGTTGAAACCCTAAGTTTTTGCTGAGTTTAACCTACCCTAGGATGTCCTAGTGTAGAGACTAAGTGTTAGGAGAGACTTACCCGGTAATCCTTACCCTTAGAATCCAAAATAGTAAAGCCTTAGGTAATGGTGAGCCTAATAAGCCTCCATTGGATTTAGAGTGCTAGGATAGTTGCTTAGAACTTCCCTTTCCGAGACTTACCCGGTAAGGATAGGTTAGACCTCTAGGTAATAATCCGGTTTGTGTTAAAATCCTATCCTTAGGTTCTTAGAAACTTAACCGGTAATAAGACCTTAGGTGTGGACTAGTTGATCATGAGACTTACCCGGTACTTGATCCCATTTTAGAAACACTAAATCCCAACATAATATAATCAATCCAAAGAATGAATAGATAACTAGAGATCATGCCATAACCGGACTTTCCAACCCCTAGAATCCGTTTTCCTTCTCCCTTGATCACATCTTGTTCGATTTGTTTATTTGTGCCAACCTTTCCGATTGAGTTGATTTGGTTATTTGCATGAGTAGTGATCTTTGAATTGGTCAACTAAAACCAACAAAAACAAATTGCGATTTTCTCCTTTCCTAGTTTAGATTTTGCTAAATTCAACCACAACTTAGTTCGATTTCACCTTAGTCTTTCGTTCGACCTTGGAGTACTTATCTTTCTACATTCGTCCCGTACACTGCGGGTGCGCTAAGAATTAGGATAACTATAACAAGTATAAATTTAAGACTTATTGCGTACACACTTTCTAGCGTAACAAGTTTTTGGCGCCGTTGCCGGGGACTAGGTCTAGATTGAGTCTATTTTGTGATTGATTCTAGTGTAGATCTTTCTTGTTTCTTTTGATTTCTTTTTGGTTTGTGTCTTTGCTTTTCAGGACATCTACTTCTCTTTAGGTGTATGCGAAGATCTCGTGGCAAGGATCTAGCTCCATTCGATCCCGAACCGGAGAAAACCCTTCGATCTAGATCTAAGAACATTCGAAAAGAGAGAGATGGCCGGTAGAAATCTTCAAGCTGAATTGGATGAAGCCTTAGAGCAAATAAAGCTAAGAGATGAGCTCTTAGAGGAAGAGAGGAGACTTGCCAATGAGAGGCAAGAGGAAACAAGAAGGGAGATTGAAGAGATTAGGCAAGCCCTTGTTCATGGAGAGCTTAATCGCCGACAACCTCCACCACCTCCACCACAACCGCAACCGGCGGCTAATGTTAGGGTTGTTCCCATTGCTATTGAGGAGCCACAAACCCTAGGGAGACGTATGGATCCGGCACAAAGAGCACACCGACCGGGTGTGAATCTAGGAGATCCCGCAACCCACAACTATGAGCTCCGCCCTCAAGTCCTACAAATGATCCGGCACAATCAATTTGGAGGAATGGAAGGAGAGTCCCCTCATCAACACTTGATGAATTATGAGATCTTGATGGAGACTCTTAGACCACCAAGATTGGAGAGCAACAACCATAAGCTAAGGGCCTTTTCCTTCTCTCTTAAGGACAAAGCCTTAGCTTGGTATCAATCTATTCCACAAGGAAGAGTTGGAACATGGGAAGAGATGACAACCGAGTTCTTGACCAAGTTCTTCCCACCTTCCAAGACCACCGAGTTAAGAGGGAAGATCAATGCCTTTGTGATGAGGGATAGAGAAAGCTTGTTCAAGTCTTGGGAGAGATTCAAAGACCTTCTTCTAGATTGTCCACACCATGGCATACCAAAGATTGAGCTATTGGAAATCTACTTCAAGGGGCTTGATGAAGATAGCCAATTCAAACTTCAATCACTTTCCGGTGGGACATTTATGGAGAAACATGTGGATGATGCTTGGGAGTTTGTGGAGAAGCAAGCTCTAGTGATTGAGAAGTACTCGCATAGGAAGAGTGAAGGGAGAAAGGCGGGAGCATATGAGGTGAGTGAAGTCACCATGAGCAATTTCAAGCTTGACGCCATCAACAACGAGTTGAAATCCTTAAGAGAGTTATGCACTACAACCTTGAAGAGCCAAACAACTCCTCAAGCACCTCCACAAGAAAACTTGTCTTCCAAGGAGGTAGATGTCAACTACATGGGAAGAGGCAACTTCAACAATTACCAAGGCCTAAGGAACTTCAACAACAACCGGCAATTCAACAATTACCGGCCAAACCACAACCATCCCGGATTTTCTTACTCTAATCCGGATGGAGCCTTGAACCCTCCCGCCTCCACAAGTGCAACTCCACCACAAAGAGCTTCACAAGAACCTCCACCCGGTTTTACTCAACCTTCAAAAGATAGGACCGAAGTCATGTTTGAACAATTGCTAGGAAGATTGAGTGGACTTGAGAGCACCGTCACTTCAATTTCTAAGGCTCAAAAAGTCTTGGAAGCACAAGTCTTTCAAAAGGCGGGTGAAGCACATAGAGATCCGGGAAAGCTTCCCGGAAGAACCGAAGACGACCCAAGAGGTCAAGTTTTGGCTATCACAACAAGGAGTAGGTTGAGCATGAAGGATCCTTTGCCCAAGGACCAAGCTAAGGAAAGTCAAGTGGTGGTAGAAGAGGGAAGAAAGCATGAAGATGGAGGGAAGAGCAAGGATGTAGAGCCAACTTATGTGGCACCGCCTCCATACAAGCCACCACTACCGTTCCCGCAATCAAGAGCAAGAGCTCGCTTGGACAATCACTTTGGTAAGTTCCTTGAACTAATGTCCAAGTTACATATTAACATTCCGTTCATGGATGCCATCTTAGGAATGCCGGCATACGGAAAGTTCTTGAAGGAAATACTCTCCAACAAAAGGAAGTTGGAGGAGTATGGGGAGATTAGGATGACCAAGAGATCCTCGGAGTTGATCCAAACAATGAAGGAGGAGATGCCTCCCAAGCTAAGGGATCCGGGCTCTTTTTGTGTTCCAATTGGAGTAGGAGATGTGAAGTACGAAGCCCTTTGTGATCTTGGGGCGAGTGTAAGCATCATACCGCTTGCACTTAGTAACAAGGTCGGGCTAGGAGAGCCGAAACCGGTCAAGATGACCCTCTATATGGCGGACCGATCCATCACTCACCCGGTTGGGATTCTTGAAGACATTCCGGTGCAATTGGGAGGATTCTATGTACCTATCGACTTTGTAGTGTTGGACATTCCGGCGGATTACCCGGTTCCCATCATCCTAGGAAGACCTTTCCTAGCCACATCCGGATGCTTAGTGGATTGCAAGAACGGGACTCTCTCGTTCAACATTGGAGAGGAGAACATCAAGTTCAAGCTGTCCACTATGATGAAAGGGCCAACCCTTGATGAAGACATCTTCAACATAGTCGAGCAAGAAGAATCTAGAGAAATGGTGAGCTCGATTTTGATCAAGGACCCCATGGAAAAGGTTCTCACCTTGAGTATGATGGAGGAAGACATTGAGGAGGATTGCAATGAAGAGATCAAAGCCTTGGAGGCATTGGAAGAGGAGCCAAGAGTTGGATTTGAGAGCCATGAAGAAATTGTGAACAGCTGCAAGTTCCACGGTCGAGATCTAGGAACCACGGCCGTCAAACTCTCTGGACAACTCCGAGAAACAAGCCTGGAAGGAACCACGGTCGTGGAAGTTGAGCCAACCGTAATTCCAACCGTGGTTTCTCCTGAATCAGCCCTTAATGATAATCAAGCTTCTAGGAGCCAAGGGGAGTCTTCATTTTCTTTGGATTCATCTCATCCAATCTTATTTGGGTCGTCTTCAACCGAAAAAGGTCCTCCCTCACTTGAACTCAAATCCCTCCCCTCTCATTTAAAGTATGCATTCCTTGGTGATAATTCTACATATCCGGTAATTGTTAATGCATGCTTGAGTGATGATGAACTTGCTAAATTGCTACATGAATTGAGATTGCATAGGAAAGCCATTGGTTATACTATTGATGATTTGGTTGGCATTAAGCCATCTTTGTGCATGCATAAGATAATGATGGAAGATAACCACAAGCCCTCTATAGAGCATCAAAGGAGATTGAACCCTATAATGAAAGAGGTGGTCAAAAAGGAAATCATTAAGTTGCTAGATGCGGGAATTATCTACCCTATCTCGGATAGTAAGTGGGTTAGCCCCGTTCATGTAGTACCTAAGAAGGGTGGAATGACGGTAGTAACTAATGAGAACAATGAACTAATACCTACTAGGACGGTCACGGGATGGAGAATGTGTATAGATTATAGGAAATTGAACATGGCCTCTAGGAAAGATCACTTTCCCCTCCCCTTCATTGACCAAATGCTAGAAAGATTAGCTCAACACTCTCACTTTTGCTTTCTAGATGGGTATAGTGGATTCTTCCAAATCCCTATCCACCCTGATGACCAAGAGAAGACAACTTTTACATGTCCATGGGGTACCTTTGCATATAGGAGGATGCCATTTGGGTTGTGTAATGCACCCGCCACCTTTCAAAGGTGTATGATGGCTATCTTTTCGGAATACATAGAAAATATCATGGAGGTGTTCATGGATGATTTCTCTGTTTATGGTTCTTCTTTTGATGATTGCTTGGCTAACCTGTCATTAGTATTACAAAGATGTGAGGATACAAACCTTGTCTTGAATTGGGAGAAATGCCACTTCATGGTAAGTGAAGGTATTGTGTTAGGACACTTGGTGTCTAACCGTGGCATTGAGGTTGATAGGGCCAAGATTGAAACGATAGAGAAGTTGCCACCACCTACCTCGGTGAAGGGGGTAAGGAGTTTCTTAGGGCATGCCGGTTTTTACCGGAGGTTTATTCAAGATTTCTCTAAAATCTCTAAGCCTCTCACTAACCTACTAATGAAAGATGTTGATTTTGTTTTCTCCAAAGATTGTCTTGAAGCATTTTGTAGGTTGAAGAACGCCTTGATCTCCGCACCTATCATGCAACCTCCGGATTGGAGTTTACCATTTGAGATCATGTGCGATGCAAGTGATGTGGCCGTAGGGGCTGTTTTGGGGCAAAAGAAAGAAGGGCGCACTCATGCTATTTACTATGCTAGCAAGACGCTAGATGATGCCCAACTCAATTATGCTACCACCGAAAAGGAGTTGTTAGCGGTAGTGTATGCATTTGAGAAGTTCCGCTCGTACCTTGTTGGAGCAAAGGTCATAGTTTACACGGATCATGCGGCGATCGGTTATCTACTTACGAAGAAGGATGCCAAGCCAAGGTTGATTCGGTGGATCCTTCTTCTTCAAGAGTTTGATTTGGAGATAAGAGATAAGAAGGGATCCGAGAACTCGGTAGCGGATCACCTTAGTAGACTCCCACCATTGGAGCTTGGGAAAGACAACATCCCGATAGATGATTCATTCCGGGATGAACAATTGCAATTGGTGGAAGAATGCTTGTTCCAAGTGGCTAGGGGAAGTGAGCCATGGTATGCCGACATTGTGAACTATTTGGTGTGTGAGGAAGTGCCACCCGGACTAACGTATGCACAAAGGAAGAAGTTCTTCAACGATGTAAGGCATTACTATTGGAGCGAGCCACTTCTATTCAAGAGAGGCCCGGATGGGGTGCTTAGGAGATGCATACCCGAAGATGAAATGGAGAGTGTGATCCGGCATTGTCACTCCTTACCATGTGGAGGCCATGCTAGCTCACACAAAACGTGTGCCAAGGTATTGCAATCCGGTTTTTATTGGCCTAACTTGTTTAGAGATGTGCAAGGTTTTGTAGCGGCATGTGATGCTTGCCAAAGAACGGGGAACATCTCAAGGAGGAATGAAATGCCCTTGAACAACATCCAAGAAGTTGAGATTTTTGATGTGTGGGGTGTAGACTTCATGGGGCCATTCCCTTCTTCATGTGGCAATCTATTCATCCTATTGGCGGTGGACTATGTGTCAAGATGGGTAGAGGCAATCGCCTCTCCTACGAATGATGCCAAGGTGGTGGTGCAGTTTTTCAACCGAGTGATCTTCCCTAGGTTTGGAACACCAAGGGTGATCATTAGTGACGGAGGGAAGCACTTCACAAATAGGAACTTTGGAGCACTTTTGGCCAAGTATGGGGTGACTCACAAAGTGGCAACACCCTACCACCCTCAAACTAGTGGTCAAGTGGAGATCTCCAACCGCGAGATCAAATCCATACTCGAGAAGACGGTGTCTAGGACAAGGAAGGATTGGGCCATGAAGCTCAATGATGCACTATGGGCATATAGAACCGCCTTCAAGACACCTATTGGCACCACCCCCTACAAGTTGGTCTATGGCAAGTCTTGCCATCTTCCGGTGGAAATGGAGCATAGAGCTTATTGGGCGATTAAGTGGCTAAACTTTGACCTCAAGGAGGCGGGAGAAAAGAGATTGCTTGATATCAATGCACTTGAGGAACTCCGGTTGGAAGCTTATGAGAATGCCCGGATTTACAAGGAGAGAACCAAAAGGTGGCATGACAAGAGAATCATTCCAAAGGAGTTGAGTGAAGGAGATCTTGTCCTTCTCTTCAACTCGAGGCTAAGGCTCTTTCCCGGAAAACTCAAATCAAGATGGACCGGGCCATATGTGGTGAAGAAGATCTTTCCCCATGGAGCAATTGAAATAGGAGGGGAGCATTGTGGAAATTTCAAGGTGAATGGGCATCGCTTGAAGAAATACATTCCGGGAGCACCGGTAGACATGATTGCCCCACTTCACCTTGCATAAACACTCCCGAGTTTGGTCAAGCTAATGACCTTAAAGAAGCGCTTGGTGGGAGGCAACCCATCGGTAACATTTTTCCTTCATTTTAGCTTAGATTTTTCTGTTTTTGTGTGCTTTGTGTGTTTTGTCTATTTTGTGTGTGCTAGAACATTGGTGGCATTGGAAACCTTTCTTGGAAATGATGATGATGAAACCCTCACCAATTATGGGTGGAGCGGACGCGGAACTTGGACGGCTAGCGGTGCCTAGCGCGGGTTTCAAAGCTCGAAGGATGCTTAGAGCTCCCTACCATGGTTGAAAGGATCATCCAACATCAATCCTCTTGAGAATTCCCAAAATACCAAAGAAAACCATTTTACATTGTGAGAACCTTCTTTCACTCTCTTTACTTGAATACCACATTGGGGACAATGTGTTTCTAAGTATGGGGTGGGGTTTGCATGATCCTTTGCATGAAGAGCATCTAGGATAGGTTAATATTTGCACATCTCTTGCATTGTACATACTCAAATCGAAAATTCCATAAAAATCAGAAAATTTAAAAAAATTTTGTGCTTTCTAGGCTTGGATATGATCCTAATGATGAAAACTTGTCTTGTGATTGGCTATGAATGGCCTTATGTGTTAAATTGATAAATGCATATGTGGACTTGAACTACTTCTCTTGAATTCCATGAATGACTTGAGAGCATGATGATTGCCTAGAATGGATTGAGTATTGAAAATCGAAATTACATGATAGTTCTTA
>BSUD01000006.1:81692650-81718840 GCA_033239045.1 Fagopyrum esculentum | reverse complement strand
AAAAAAAAAAAATGAATCAAAGAAAAGAAAAAGAAAGCAAGATAGGGAAAAATATGCACTTAGGGGAAGTTGATCAAGGACAAGGAGTGAAGTTAGTTCCATTCCCGGATTAGCATCACATACCTAGAAAATTCCCCTCCCCAAATTGAAACGTTTCTTAGCCTTTTATGTCACAAGCCCTTATGACCTACTTGCACGTTTGTAAGACTTAGTAATCTAGATTGGATAAACTCTTGATCTTCTTGACATCTCCGTCCTCCCAACTCATGCATATTTTTGAGTTAAGTACAATTGTCTTTCCATGACTTTATTGTTTGATACATGATTGCTTATTCGATGGCCATTGATCATGACTATGAAGGTGATCCAATAGTAGAAGCACAAAAACAAAAAAAAAGATTTTGCCATTTTTCTGCATACATAAATCATGTCATCTCGTAGTCTATAGTTGGGAATTTGCTCGGGACGAGCAAACCTTAAGTATGGGGTATTTTGATAACACGATTTATAGCATAGTTTTAGATGCACATTTAGGTAGAATTATCGCTCAATCATGCATTGTCTAGCACTAGTCCAATACGTTTTGCACTTAAAACATGTATTTTGTCGAGATAGACGTCTACGCGGACTTTTGGGCGTTTTTGTAGGTATTTCGGGAAGTTTCGAGCCAAAACGACGCGTTTGAGGGACGCTCATTCAGAGGACTCGTTTCCAACTCATTAGAGCACAAAGAATGACTCAAGGAACCTTGCAAACAAAGACCATGCACCAAACCACAGCCTATTGAGCGTAAACAAAGTTTCTGTTAGAAATCACGGGTTTTTGGAGAATCACGGCCGTGGAAATGGCCGTGGTTTTTGCCAGATTCTCGTGACAGCTGTGCGACGACTCTCATGGCCAGCTCATGAAGAAATTGGTTATAAAAGTGGTCCTTGAATGTTGTTAGAGGCAGCTGGGATTTTGGGGTAGTTTTGGGGAGCAGCTCACACATTCTCTATTACTCTTGAACAAAATATATTCCAAGGAGAAGAAGGATTTTCTAGGTAGGAAAGTGCAAGAAGAAGAAGAAGAAAGGAGCCATTGCCATTGAAGAGGAGAGGAGAAGACACACCTAACTCTTGTATTTCGGATTTATTTCTTGAAGTTTTTGAACCCTTGAACCTTCCTTTGGAAGGGTTGTAAGTCATCCTAAATTCGATCTTCAGATTTGGATTCTATTTGGAGTTATTTGTTCATCTTCCTTCTCTTGTTATTCTTACTATGGAGACCATGAATCTATGCTTGTTTGTTTTGAATTCCAATATGAATGTTGTAGGCTAGATTGATGTGATTCTAGGGTTAGGAAAGGAAGGTTATGGCTAGATCTATGATAGGACGAACTTAAATTTGCCTTTGGATGATTTTTGTTTATGGACGTAGCTACTGTTAGGAATCACGGGTAGTTCTTGAAGAACCACGGCCGTGGTTTCTGTAGAACGAACCGTGATTTTCCTGGTTCGAAGGATCTCACCCTAGGTTCATAAGATTGTTGAAACCCTAAGTTTTTGCTGAGTTTAACCTACCCTAGGATGTCCTAGTGTAGAGACTAAGTGTTAGGAGAGACTTACCCGGTAATCCTTACCCTTAGAATCCAAAATAGTAAAGCCTTAGGTAATGGTGAGCCTAATAAGCCTCCATTGGATTTAGAGTGCTAGGATAGTTACTTAGAACTTCCCTTTCCGAGACTTACCCGGTAAGGATAGGTTAGACCTCTAGGTAATAATCCGGTTTGTGTTAAAATCCTATCCTTAGGTTCTTAGAAACTTAACCGGTAATAAGACCCTAGGTGTGGACTAGTTGATCATGAGACTTACCCGGTACTTGATCCCATTTTAGAAACACTAAATCCCAACATAATATAATCAATCCAAAGAATGAATAGATAACTAGAGATCATGCCATAACCGGACTTTCCAACCCCTAGAATCCGTTTTCCTTCTCCCTTGATCACATCTTGTTCGATTTGTTTATTTGTGCCAACCTTTCCGATTGAGTTGATTTGGTTATTTGCATGAGTAGTGATCTTTGAATTGGTCAACTAAAACCAACAAAAACAAATTGCGATTTTCTCCTTTCCTAGTTTAGATTTTGCTAAATTCAATCACAACTTAGTTCGATTTCACCTTAGTCTTTGCGTTCGACCTTGGAGTACTTATCTTTCTACATTCGTCCCGTACACTGCGGGTGCGCTAAGAATTAGGATAATTATAACAAGTATAAATTTAAGACTTATTGCGTACACACTTTCTAGCGTAACAAAAGTCAGCAAAAAAGTTATTTTATTTGTATATTATTTCATCTTATTGTAAGCTCTTAAAAATAGAATTGGAAAGTCAAGATTCAAGCTCAATATTAGAGACTTAAGTGAAGCAAGTTACCTAACCTACCCCACTTCTAATTCCAACGTCACTCTCATCTTCACCTATCTAATCCATTTGAGATTTCTTCTCCCATACCATTCAACAATCCTCTTCTCCATTGACATAAGGTTGAGGTAAGTTAAGTTCTATTCTTTAAGACTTCTTGAATCTACTCTTCTCTTCTCTTCTTCTATCTATTATTGATTCTTTCCTGTACATATTTTGTCCACAATTTCAAAGTCGAGTCTTGATTGTTTGATTGGTAAAGTTCTAAAATTCTAGGCTTTCATGCTAGTTCTAGAGTATTTCCTACTTATTTCTTTTTCAGTTTTGCAGTCTTTGATAAAGAGTAAAAAAAACGTTCTACAACAGCCCCATTGTCCATATAGGGTGTTAATTGGTGTTTTCGAAAGTGATCATTTGTGGAAGCGTTGATCCTCTCAAGGCAACCCATCTAAGAAGCTGCAATTCAGCAACTAGAGAGTGAGCGTAAGAGGGAAACACCAGCGAGACATTTTCTAGTTTCACTAACTCTAACGAATTTATTATTGTTGTTGTTGTTGTTGTTATTCTTGATTGTGTTATCATGTCTAGGCAAGGTAATCCAACCAAAGACAATCTCTTTAGTCTTTGTTAAACAATAAAAAGACTTATATGGTTGTTGCAATGGGGTCATTTTGAGAGGTACAAGCTTTATGATAATTTGCACACACACTATTATCGGTCATCGTTGTTAAGGATGTTAAAAAGCCTAAGAGATGTTTGAATAATCTTTTGAGCATTTTAGGAGGGATCATAACACACGGCTATTGGATAGTAGAGGAATGAACAGACCCTTGGGAACCTTATAACACGGGCTTCTTTATGGTTTATCTAGAACTATGAAGGCGAGAGATCTTATCTTTGAGGTTGTAGTGTTATAACCTATAGAGTTTACCTATTCTAGGACTTTCCACCATATGTATCTCTGAATTATATCATCTATGTTGATGAATTGTTTTCGTCAACCTTTTTTGATCTTACACCATTGTCTAGTTTTATTATAGGAATGCAAGTTGAGATCATCAAGAATAAAAGAAAGCACAAGGCCAATGTCAAGAACTACGAAATAACTATGGAAAAGTTGAAGAAGATTCGTGAGTAAATCATTTTCAAGTAGGGGAGAATGATGCGGGAGCATCACCACCACCTTCTCAAAATCCACACAAGACCGTTAGTAAATGAGTCATCATAAGGGCGAGAGAAAATGAGCTAGCACAACAAGTGATGTCCATGTTGGTGACATTTTCTTCCAAGGAGCTAAACATGACCATGGAGGCATCTATTAGGTCACTAGTGACATTTCTATTCAAGGAGAAAAGGTTGGAAGATGTTAGAATGACAACCAAGGAAAGTTTCTCACATGATGACTTATCCGTAAATATGTTTATGTCTTGTTTATGTGTGTGATCATCGAATGATCCCAATCTTATTTTGCCGTTTATAATGCTTATGTGTAAGCATGTTTGAAGACTTTTAATGCCTTTTAAAGCTATTTTGGTGTTTTAAAGTCTTTTTAGGAGTTATTTGTTAATTTATGTTTATTTATTAAGAAAAGGTTTAAAAATATGTACAAACCTTTTCCTAATCAGTTTCTAATTGGGCAAACTATTGTAAATTTTGTGTTTGCGTATTTTCAATCAAAGTAGAGCTTTTGGTGAGAATCGTTGGTAGTTAAATTTTCCGTCTTAGTTGTCTTGCGTTTTGTCAATATTCTTTGAGAATGGTGGTTCGAAGCTCATAGGCATCCTCCTTGTGCTCTCAACCTCCATTGTTGAGTTGTGTGAGGTTGATTAAGGCTGGGTCGTTGGTTGCAAGTTTGGGTCTTTGATTCCGAAATCGAAGGTTCTTTCAATATAATCAACATCTCTCCGGTTCTATCTTCTCTACATTTATCTATTTCACTTTGTTTCTTCCAGCCCCATTCACTTCTAATTTATGTCATTTCACGTCTGATTTTTTTTCTCTTGATTGTGTCGAATCTAACCTTTGTGTCAGTTGAAGCTTCTTTTCTAGATTGAGAAGAGAAACGGATCATCCTTTTATCATTTTCTTTATGATCAAAATCCTGCATATATGTATATATATATATATATATATATATATATATATATATATATATATATAGGATTCTAACCTTTGTCTAATTCATGTTATTTCACGTCAGATTTGTTTTTCTCTTGATTGCGTGGCAATTTTAACCTTTGTCCACCCCTAATACTTTTTTGCCTCTCTCTGGACAGGTTGAAGCCGAAATGGGTCAATTAACGACATCAACTACATGGAATAAAAAGTTTAGCAAGTCCACCCGATGTGAATTAACTTGTTCCCACTTAAATGAATCGATGTGGCAACATTCTTTGTTAATAAAATGATCTCCACCCAATATGATGAGGGAGTATCTCCGAACTCAGCACGCTTCAAGGCCATAATCATGAAATCTAGGAAGCAAGGAGAGAAGAACACTCCGAGGAGAAGGACAAGAAGAGTTAGAAGCTTCATGACCACAAACATCGAAGTCAAGGAAGCTAGCAGGCAGGGAAAAAGGAACACTGTTAAAATAAGAAGGGGAAGAATCAAATAAATTTCTAGGATAGAAATGAATAACATTTCTAAGAGAGAAATAAAGACCATTTCCTGCAGAGAAATGAAAACCATTTCCCAAACCACTTCTCAAAAGGTGACAAGACCCGAGTATGCATGAAAACCTGCATTACCATGCAAGTACGTGAACGGAAGGAAGAGTGGATGAATCGATCTGATACCAATGTTAGAAGATCCTACAAGAACAACCCTTGCTTCTCAACAATATAAGAACCGGTTCCCACATGCATAACAATTCCAACAACCAAGTTGTAATATGTACCAAAACACAACCATGCATGAAGGGCATACGTATCCAAGCAAGAGAGGAAGGCAAGATACGCAGATGAACCATTCATCCATGCATGTGGATCAAATAAAACAACCCACTCTATTTTCGTTCCAACCCATAATAGACTTATTTAATTATAGGTTATTTTTATTGGGGCTTAATTATGTTTTCAGCCCACATCAATTTTATTTCTTTCAGAAAAAATAAGTCTTCTAATAGGGAAGCATAAAGAGCTTATCTTATTAGAAGATATATTCTAATTTTGTTAAGATGATCTAATCTTTTTATAAGATTGATCTTATTTTATAAATTTAAAGATAGATCTTATCTTATTATAAGATATATTTTATTTTAATTATTTTTAGAAGTTCTAATCCATCTAGAAAATCGATCTTATTTTATTATTTTTTTAGAGATAGATAGATATTATCTTTTTAAATGGAATGCAACGCTGATTTGTGGACATACTTAGTCGAGCTAAGGTTCGTAATGACGTCATTCTCTCCTATATATAGGGTGGTTGAGCCTAATTATTATTCATCCAAAAATATATTAAGTTATTGATAAACACGGTGTGTTCTCGCCTCCATGCCGTCTACCGTCGTCTTCACGTAGTGAAGAGCAAACATGAGTAAGAGACGTCTTACTTTCCTCGTGTGGACTTGTATTAGTGTATTCTACTTGCTAACAGCGTAAGCAGGGTGCTTTAATTAGCTGCAAGCAAACCGCTAGGTGCTCTAGGATCTTTGTAACCCTTTTGTGTGTGGAGTAGCGGGAGAATTTCTTCAAGGCTTTGTTGGTTGTGTGTTATGTGTCATCGCGTCGTAGTGTTCGCTCCAAAACGTGTGTTTATACGAGAGAAAACAGTCTTAAATATACCAAGAATAAAGCAAATAAGCGAACCCGCAGTGTGCGGATCAATCGCAATACTAGCAAGTATTCTAGGGTCGAACACAACGACTATGGAGAAATCGAGCAACGGTATATAATCTTTATGTTGTAATGCAAATCTCAAGCAACAAAGAACAATGATGTATAATAATCAGATAAAGGAATGCATATTCTAGAGATGAAAGCATCCGGTCGTGGTTTCGACTCAAGATTTCTAAAGATAAGAACGAACAAAGCTGAGGTTGAGAAGGGAAGGCGTTTCTAAGATGGGATAGATCACCGGGTACGTCTTACTATTCACTATCCCAAACCAAAGATCTTATCACCAGGTAAGTCTCAAGGAACTAAGGAAAGGAGTTATACTCACAAACCAGCACACTACCTAAGGGAATAGAACTAACCTTTACCGGGTAAATCTCAGGTTAACTTACAAAGGCAAAATGAAGGTACACTCAAACCCTAACAAAGGATAAACCTTTGTTACCTAACACTCATCATCATAGGTGAACAAACAAAGAAATCACCGAGTAAGTCTCTCCCTAAGCTTGGATATAAACCAGAAAAGGTGCAACAAGGATAAGATTTGGCTATCTATAACCTAAGGTTCACGCTCGACATCTCAGGGGTCAATCTTGGTCAATTCTTGCCCAATCTCGGTCAAGATCACTGAAGAACTGCCCGAGACGGTGGTCGGTTTAGGTTAAACTCAACTTTTAAGGTCCACTCAAGATAAAGATCTATTCTTTCATCGTCTATACCACACAACCTTCAACTAATCACTCTATAATCGCTAGGGTTTTAGAGAACAATCATCATATTCAAAGCAATCAAAGTATAGGTAATCAAGTTGTCAAGGAAAGAGAAGAAAACACTCAACAAAAGGTTCTCAATTATCAAAAACACAATACAACCCAACAGTGTATCAATAATGTGTTCCAAAAGATGATAACAACAACTAGAATCCTCCAAGAAAACCTTACAAAAGTGTCTTCTAATTTCTTCCTTATTCTTCAATCTTGATCTCCAAGTAATCCTTCCAAGATCTCTTTCCGTAAAAGAGAATCGAACTCGCAACCGTCTTCCGTAAATTCTGTGTGTAAAAGCCGTCCTTCATCAATATTCACCTTCCATTATTATAGAAGAATTTTAGGTCAAATATTTAGGGCCCGTTTGGTTCCAACTCCGAAAATGGAAACGGAATGGAAACGAATTTAGGCCATATGTATATCCATATTCATGAAATTTTATGGAATCATTCCCCATGGTTTAATGAAAAATGCACTTGCTTCCTCACATTTTGTTACCCTATAGGGTATCAAAAGTAATCAAACTCAAATGCAATTACTACAAACCACAAGAAATGATTCCAAAAATTTTAATGAACAAGGGTATACATATTGACTAGATTCGTTTTCATTCTGTTTCCGATTCCGGAGTTAAAACCAAATGGGCCATTAATCTTCGTGAGTTGTGGGCCGTCGACCTCGAGCAAGCCCAGTACGGCATCTCGATCGAGATGATTCACGTCCTCATTCGAGATCTCTACTCTGTTACGTACTTTTCTTCGATTCTTCTCCTGATTTCTACTTTCATCCATTTCCTAGGGTTCCTGCCTTCCTTATCTGGTCCCAAGTGCTCCATAATGCAGCTCACTACACACACTCCTTATGCCTCAAGGTCCTTTTTGATCCAAAATGTGCCCTATTCCCTACAATTACAATGAAACTAGGTGTAGACCTCGATTCTTGCAAATTAGACAAATAATGGCATAATCATTATTGATATATACCCATGTATGCAGAAAAATGAAGAGAAACCATCAAAACCATTATATTAACTATAAATTATGTTATCAAAATACCCCATGCTTGCCTTTTGCTTGTCCCCAAGCATGGTTCAAATCTTAGATACAAGATAATATGAATTATATAAACTAGTCAAAATCAATGAAAACTCTCAAAACTCTTGGTTGTGGGATTCTACTCATAGATCACCCTTAGAGAATGCTTCATAACTAATAAGAATCAATACATGATCAAAACAAGTTATAGGTATATAAGAAAGACAATCATACTTCACATGAAATCATAGAATGTGTAGCAAATCAGATTCATCAAAATCAATAATGGATAATCTAGTTTAAACCACAAAGTCAAACAAAATACTCAAGGTCTCAAGGGCTTTCAAATAGAGGTCAAGAAATGTGATAGTCCTAATGCGTCATGTTATGTGCATCACGGTTTAAGGCATTTTCTTACTTCTTTTCCGCATATTACTTTACTTTCACTTGAGAACATGGATATAGGTGCACAAAAACCGATGCCTTGGAGATAAGCTAATCTCAATTTCTCGAGATGCCTTAAACCGTGATGCACATACCATGAAGCGTTAGGACTATCAATAAATCCGAGTTTGGCAAGACACAAAAACCCGGCTATGTGAATGGTGTCTAGTTACTCATCGTCATGACTAATGTCCCCAAACCTATTGTTTTTTTTAACACTTTCTCCACTTTCAACTTCAACAAACTTTCATTTTCATGCTTCAAAATTCCCGGATAGGTAAAAGGAGGCAAATATATATATGAGGGGTTAAAAGCATGATCAAGAAGAGGAAGGAATAATATTGAATCACCTTAATAATCCCAAGAAGAATGTGTGAGAATTCATAACGCAGTTTTAACTTTCAAATTCTACATGATTTGGATAAAACAACCTACTAAGCATTCTCAAATTTCAAACAAATTATTCAAACCTTAATAATATCATAATTTATTTCAAATACATAAAGATCATAGAAACCATTCCGCAAACATGTATCATCACGGGGATCATATCCACCCTAGAAGCACAAAACTTTTTCCCAAATTTCTCTTTTTCCAAACATATCTCGGCCGAGACACATATAGGCAACCGAGATGGTGGACTGAGATAAGCCCCTAATTTGTTCATCTCGGTTTGCTATATGGATTTTGGTTGAGGTAAAAAAAAATTTTAAACCAGTTTTAAACGGTTTTTGATCAAAAATCACAATGCAATGCATGGGGCATAAACATATAGAGACATAAGCGTTAAAACATCAAATAGGAGTCATAAAAACAGTCATAAAGCACAAGTATATAGCTATTACAGACCCATATACGATTACCCCATACTTTAAGGACATATTGTCCATAATGTGCATAAGAAGAAGTCATAGAAAACACTCACAATGTCTAAGCAGGATAACACAATAACAAAAGTAGAAGTGGCATCGCTGAGGGAAGATCAAGCGTCCGGTGGTGGTGGATACGGGAACTGAGAGGGGTCGAAGGCCTGCCCGAACTTCTACTAGTACATCTGCATCATCATGTGATGGTGGATCGGGTGGCACTGGTCCATGCCACGACACAAAACGCGGAAAGAGGTATCCATCTGTGCACTCAAATCATCGACCCTACCGTGGATGTCGGAATCATTAGTATGGCAGCGAGAGTGGAACTAATGTTACATCCTCCTCGGTGGATCCTCCTACTGTGTGGCTTGCACTATCTGATCATCATCAGCGGCCCCATTATCCACCTTAACTACCAGGACACTAGGACCAGCAGTGTCGGTCCTGGTATCCATATCAGCTGCTCCGTCTCCCTCCTCATCGCTATCAGTCCCGAACTCAACATCGATCTCCGCCTGCCTCTCTAGTGGTCGCCAGATCTCT
The DNA here is from genome assembly GCA_033239045.1 of Fagopyrum esculentum. NCBI lineage: Eukaryota > Viridiplantae > Streptophyta > Magnoliopsida > Caryophyllales > Polygonaceae > Fagopyrum > Fagopyrum esculentum. The sequence goes on along the minus strand of BSUD01000006.1, from coordinate 81,708,940 downwards.
CTCCAGTTGTTCGGGTCGGCGACCGTGAACTGTGAAGACCAAGGGATGCCCTTCGGAGATCTAGTCTCCCAAGGCATGGCCACGTATGGTGGACCACAGCCTCGAGTAGGATCCGTCGGGTGATGAACTCCTACAACCCAGAGACTTAGCTTGGTGGCTAAGGTACAAGCTGATAAGTTGATACCGATGAAGTTGGCGATGTGTGTCACCAAGCCCCCGACAGATATATCTCCCTTGCTTTTGTTCTTGATCTTATGTAGCATATCCGCCAGTATGGTAGCAAAATCAGGAACCTCTCCTACAGTCAAACACCACAAAGTAAATAGCTCACCAAGTCGGATCTTTTGTGGCGTCTCGGTACGAGCTAGCAACATCTCCCTCAGAATCCGGTGTGCTATCCTGAAGGTAACAAGGTAGATATTTTTCTCCTTTGAGTCGCCTGGTGTCCAATTGTCGGTTCTAGTAGGTGTGGAGGCTATGCTATCCCGGAACACTCTCTCTTGGAACCGAGAGGGGAAGTTGGTAACGATAGGAGGTGAAAACCCAAACATGTTCCCAAAATTCTCAAGAGTGAACCCACAGTTCTTGTTCAATAACCGGAACTTGATCCCTTTGTTTTCCGGCACATAGGTGACGGAACTTAAGAACTCTTACGTTGGCTCTACATAAGCCAGCTCTCTAAGGGTGACCAACCCCTCTAGTCCAACAATGGAGATCATCCTCCGTAGATCATCTACCACATGTAGGCAAGCAAAGTCTTCAATGACTATGCATCGAGGAGAGATAATGGGATGGGAGCAAATCCGGTTATACTTCTCTTGGAAGCGTTCGTGGATAATGGGCACTTGTGGAGGTGGTGTGGGTGAAGGTGCAGACTGTAGGGGACTAGTACGGCCACGGACTACAAATAGTCTTTCCAATAGACACAAATTTTCCATTATCAGCAGTGTATCTCAGGCAATTCTTGGAGCATCTCGGCCGAGATGACTGGGTTTTGACCGAGGTGGGTCTGTTTCGATCGAACCTCCAAATCTATAACTCTTTCCCCACAAAACCTCTACCAACAACTTTCTAAGGGGATCTAGACCTAGATTCTACTCAGCAACACAAGAGCAACAACACAAATCGAGTGATAACACGATTTATAACATAGTTTTAGGTGTACATTTAGAAAGGATTCTCGCTCAATCATGCATGATCTAGCACTAGTCCAAAACGTTTTGCACTCAAAACATGTATTTTGTCGAGATAGACGTCTACACGGACTTGTGTGCATTTTGTAGGTATTTCGGGACGTTTAGAGCTAAAACGATGCGTTAAAGGACCGTTCATTTAGATGACACGTCCTCGGACTCATTAGGACACATCAAAGGGGTGAGGAGGACTCATGGAACCTTGCCAACACTAGCCATGCACCAAACCACAGCTCAATAATCCAAGGTGAAGTTTCTGCATAGAATCACGGTTTCCTGAAGAACCACGGCCGTGGAAATGACCGTGGATTTTGCCAGATTCTCGTGACAGCTGTGCCACGACTCTCATGGCCAGCTCATGAAGAATTTGTTATAAAAGTGGTCCTTGATGGGTTGTTTGGGGCAGCTGGGGTAGTTTGGGGAGCAGCTCATCCATTCTCCATTTCTCTAACAAATATATTCTCCAAAGAAGAAGATTTTTTCTAGGAAGGAAAGTGCCAAAGAGAAGAAGAAAGGTGCCATTGAAGAAGAGAGGAGAACACACACTTAGCTCCTTGTATTTCGGAATTATTTGTAGAGATTTGTGAACCCTTGAACCTTCTTTTGGAAGGGTTGTAAGTTGTTCTAATTCCATCTTCAGATTGGTTTGTGTTTGAAGTTCATTTGTTCATCTTCTTTCTTTCATTATCTTGCAATGAATGCTATGATTTTATGTTTGTTTGCTTTGATTTCCATTATGAATGTTGTAGGCTAAATTGATGTGATTCTAGGGTAAGGAAAGGATGGTTATGGCTAGATCTATGATAGGACGAATTTAGATTTACCTTTGGATGATTTTTGTTTATGAACGTAGCTGCTGTTAGAAATCACGGGGAGTTCTTGAAGAACCACGGTCGTGGTTTCTGTAGAACAAACCGTGATTCTTCCTGGTTCGAAGGATCTTACCTTAGATTCATAAAAATTGTTGAAACCCTAAGTTTTTGCTGAGTTTAACCTACCCTAGGGTGTCCTAGTGTAGTGACTAAGTGATAGGAGAGACTTACCCGGTAATCCCTTCCCTTAGAATCTAAAATAGCAAAACCTTAGGTAGTGGTGAACCTAACAAGTCGCCATTGGATTAGATGTGCTAGGAATGTTGATTAGGACTTCCCATTCCAAGACTTACCCGGTAAGGATAGGTTAGATCCTTAATTAACAATTCCGGTTTGTGTAGAATTCCTAACCTTAGGTTCTTAGAGACCTAACCGGTAATGAGACCTTAGGAGTGGACTAGTTGGATCATGAGACCTACCCGGTAATTGATCCCAATTTAGAAACACTTAATCCCAACATATCGTAATCAATCCAAATAATGAATAGATAACTTGAGTTCTATGCCATAACCGGAGCTTACCGACCCCTAGAATCCGTCTTTCCTTTCCCTTGATCAACATCTTGTTTGATTTGTTATTTGTGATTTTGGTTTGATTGTTTGCCCTGCATAACTTGTGATCTTTGATCACCTAAAACCGACAAAAACATTTGAGATTTTCGTTCTTGTTTTCCTCCCTCTTTTCTAACTTTAGACCTTCACTAAATTAAATCACAAAACCGAGTCAATTTCACCTTAGTCCTTGTGTTCGACCTCGGAGTACTATCCATACTACAAACGTCCCGTACACTGCGGGTGCGCTAGAAGTTAGGATAATTATAACGAGTATAAATTTAAGGCTTATTGCGTGCACACTTTTTAGCGTAACATCGAGCGAAATCAAGCAAAACCTAAGTGAGGGGTTGTCGATCGAAATTACCCGATTTCTACAGATTTTGGTTGTTTGAAGTCCCGATTGATGCTAGAGAAGTCATTCCCGTCGATTTAGAACCAAGAACCACCAAAAACGGACAAGAAACAAAGATTGGAGCGAAATGGGGCCGTTTTGGTCGATAAGGTCGTGGAAGAGTAGGGTTTGTGAAGAGAGAGAATGTGTCTTTCCCTTTTATACCCGTCAAAAATTTGAACTGCATCTCGGCTGAGATGGTTGACTGGACCGAGATGGTTGACTGGACCGAGATGGTTGACCGAGGTGAGTACCTGTTGTATTCATCTCGGTTGACCGAGATTCATCTCGGTCATTCGAGATGCTTGACAGCAACCGAGATGGCTCCAGTTTTTGTTCTTTTTCAAATTCTCGAACTTCGAATTTTACCCATCTGCTTCCATGAGTTGTTTTCCTTGGATTGTACCTAGTTCCTGTCATCACGAACATAAAAAACGCAAAAACTACACAAAACTAATCTAGAAAGGAAAAATAAAGCAATACACTGGGTTGCCTCCCAAGAAGCGCTTGTTTTAAGGTCGCTAGCTGAACCATAGTCGTGATGAACGTGCGAGATGCAACGGAGAAATCTCCTCAACCGGAACTTCCGGTATGTATTTCTTCAGTCGATGACCGTTCGCCTTGAAGTTTCCGATATGTTCACCCCATACTTCAACTGCACCATGAGGAAAAACATGTTCAAAAATATAAGGTCCGGTGCATCTAGATTTTAACTTACCGGGAAAGAGACGAAGGCGGTAGTTGAAGAGAAGAACGAGGTCTCCTTTGAGCTCCTTTGGAATAATATGCTTGTCATGCCATCTCTTTGTTCTCTCCTTGTAGATCTTAGCATTCTCGTATGCATTTAAGCGTAGTTCTTCCAACTCATTGATGTCCAAGAGTCGCTTATCCCCAACTTCCTTGATATCAAAATTCAGCCACTTGATGTAACACGCAAATCCGCGGGACTCGGGGCGCTACTGGGTTAGGATCTCATAGTGGATCCTGAGTCTATCCTGACAACAAGTTCACTGAATCTTACAACAAGGCACAAATAGATTAAAAACAAACAAAAGGTTTACAACATCACAACCGAGTACCAAAATGGCAAACCGTAAACATCCGAGTAAAAACACCCCAAAAGCCTATGCATTACCTAGTGTTCGGTAGCCCTCGACTGATCATTCATTTGGCACACTCTGCAGTCTTCCTAACATGCAGATCATCTACTACACGGTATAAAACCATTAGCTAACAGAAATGAATAAGAATGAAGTAGTAGCACATATAACACATCAACACATCACATCATGCTATGTACACACAAATCCATTTATTATCTTTACTTAAGTTATACCATTACTAATTCATTTCCTTGTGACAGGCGAAGTAAACTCCTAACGCCTCTATCCCCGTTTCCCCTCAGGTTTGGAATGGTGTCAATCATCACCATCTAGAAGACTGGTCGTAGAGAACCCCCTAGCCACCCAATTCTGGGCTAAGCAAGTTATCACCGCCCGTTACCATACACTTGGACCAATTAATATGCACGTAGGTTCATCCTAGTCCGGTTAGGTTATAAATGCAACATACATATGCACATGTAGAACCACAACACGCACTCAAACCCATAATTTCTCACTAAGTAAGTCCCAAGGACTTACCTGACATAATCGCAATCCTTATCAAGTGGTCACGGCTTATAACCATCCTCAACTCATACTCGAATCCAAACCTCAAAATGACATCATAACTGCCTAAGGCATTACCTCAAACACATACTAAAACTTAAAGCCATAACCGGCATGTACAACATCATGATATCCTTAACTCACTCTCATGCCTAGCATGCCTTTAAGCCACTCATACTAGGAAAGGAAAGGAGCCATACCACCCTAGGTAGGTCCTGTGGAAGACGCAACTGCGTGACAGGAAGGCACAGGGGTGAAGCAACCAGAAGGCACAGGGGCGGCAGCTCACTCACGCAGGGGCGGCTCAACACTAGGCGCAGGGGCAGTTTTCTGGTGGCGTAGGGGCGGCTCAACACTAGGCGCAGGGGCAGTTGTCTGGTGGCGCAGGGGCGGCTGATGTGTAGAAGGTGATCCTCGACTTCTCATCGATCCTTCACTCGGTTACCTCCACTTCTTCACCATCCAATAGTCATACACAAACATATATAGACATATATACATCAATACATGCCTATGAAGATCAACACAAGATGAACTTGTGGGAATTCATCATCAAGGAAGCGGAAAGGAGGAAAAAAGAGGAAGAAAGAAAGAAGAAGAAGGAAAAGCTTACTACAATTGCAATTAACAGAGGGAGAGATCACACAAAACCTACTCAGTTGGCTCTCCACAACACAACATCAACAACCAACCATCATTATCATCAAGCTCCATTCAAAACTCTCAATAAGATCAAAGAAAACCAAGAACAAGATCAAAGGAAGAAGAGAAAGAGAAGAAGAAGAAGAAGAAGAAGAAGAAGAAGAAGAGAAGAAGAAGAAGAAGAAGAAGAAGAAGAAGAAGCACGTGAGGAGAAGAAGCCTGGAGAAGATGAACAAACCCTCACCCAGAAGCAATGAGGAAGCTTATATAGGAAGCTAATGGTAAAGTACGGTCAAAGGTCAACAAAGGTGGCTGTAACAGCAGAAATCCGCAGGGGCGGATCCCTGAGGCGCAACAGCGGCCAATAGGGCACTGGGGCGGTCCACAGAGCCGCAGGGGTAGCCAACCCTAGCTCAACACAAACTCAGCACCTGTGTCTTAGCTGAGGTGCAGGTGCGGGATCCCTAGAAGACTAATGCTCTTACATCACACTCCCCTAAAAACAAGTTTTGTCCCGAAACTTGAACAATTCCCAAATCCTCTCGGACCCAATACGCCGAGGTATACATACTCTCTAACAGAGGCATCACATCTCCGTTCATAAGATCACAACCTATAACATTCTATAACCTCAAAGCACAACATGGAGCAATCATCTACTCCAGCAACACCATCACACAAACTAACAAGGCACAAAGGAAAACCATCTCTAGCCAACCGATAACCACATTACAATGGCATGGAGGAAAACCATCTCCAGCCAAACTGCACTCATATCGCAAGGGTGTGGAGGAAAACCATCTCCACTAAAAATATGTCCATAACAATAACATGGAGGAATAACCATCTCCAGCTAATCCCAATCATATCACCATAGCATGGAGGAAAGAACCATCTCCAACTATAACACAACTCCTGCTAGCAAACAAGGTCTAATAAGATCGTATATACACATTACAACTAGCTTGGAAACACATCATATCACATAAACACATAACATACACTCACCAAGATAGCACTAAGATCTACTCGTGGATCCTACAGGTGCATCTATCTCGGCATAGAACTCTGGATAGTTCCTCTAAATACTATCCTCAATCTCCCATGTAGCCTCATCAGGTCCTCGTCTCGACCACCTATATCCTCAACATAGGAATGTCCTTCGAACGCAGGCATCTCACACCTCTTTCTAAGACTAAAATCGGGTGCTCAACAAAAGTGTAATTCGCCTCAACCACTAAGTCATCATAACTAACAATGTGCCTCGGGTCTGGTATGTACTCCCTCAACTGAGACACATGATACACAAGGTGGACACCCTATAACCACGGTGGCAAAGCTAATCAGTACGCTGCTCTCCCAACTCTATCTAGTATCTCAAAAGGATCGACATATCGGGACTCGACTTCCCCTTTATGCTAAAATGTTTGACGCCTCGCGTCGGAGATACTCTCAGCCAGACATGAGCTCCAACTTTGAACTCTAGAGGCCGACGCCTCTTGTCTGGATACGACTTCTGGCGACTTTGTGCAGCCAACATTCTCTCTCTGATCAACGCTACTCGAGCTATATCATCCTAAACATGCTCCGGCGCTAAACCACTAACATTGCTAGGCTCATCCCAGCATAACGGTGTACGACATCTACGCCCATACAATGCCTCATATGGAGCCATCCCCATCGGTATACCACGGAGTCTCACTATATGCCTAGTGAACTCCTCAGCTAATCTGCTCATTGGCCATGTTTCTTTGATAGGAAGGAAACGTGTAGTCTTCATCAGTATGTCAACCACAACCTAGATGAAATCAAAGCTCTTGCTCAGTCTCAATCCTATCACATAGTCCATGGAGATATCCTCCCACTTTCACTACGGTACTAGCAATGGATGGACCTCTCCTCCTGGTCTACAATGCTCTATCTTGATCTACTGGCAGGTCGCACACTGAGCCACAAATCAGGCCCATCGGGCTTCAGCCCTCCCCACCTATATGAACGTCTTACATCTTGATACATCTTACTTGCACTTGAGTGTACAGAGTAAGGTGTGGCGTGAGCCTCCTGCAAAATCCTCTATCTCAGATCTGCATCTGCGGGTACAAAGATGCGATCGCAGCGCCTCATCACTCCATTTGTTCCTATGGAAAACTGTGGTGCCTCACCACGAGACATCCTATCTCGAATCCTCATCATCATCTGGCAGGTTCCCTGCTTCTGTTGGATCTCACCCAACATATCAGGTAGAACCTCTAGCGTACTCAACTGGGCATCCTCATCAGGAACATTGATGCCCATCTCTAGCCATGCTAGATCCATCTGAAGCTGAGGTTGAACTGTCAGTTTCGCAATTGCCTTCTCTCAAGGCATCTTCCTTCTCAGGGCGTTGGCGACAACATTCGCCTTCCTTGGATTGTACGGAATCTCAAGGTCAAAGTCCTTGATCAACATTTGCCTTCCGATGCGTAAAGATATGCTTCAGACTCTTATGGTTTGTGAAGATGTGACATGTATCACCATACAGGTAATGTCTCCAGATCTTCAATGCATGAACTACCGCTGCCAACTCTAGATCATGAGTTGGGTAGTTCTCCTCATACGTCTTCAACTGTCTAGATGCATAAGCAATCACTCTGCCATACTGCATCAAAACACATCCCAAGCCTAGCTTGGATGCGTCACTGTAGACTACAAAGTCCTTTGTGCCCTCCGGCCGCGCTAAGATGGGAGCGGAAGTCAGACGTCTCTTCAGCTCCTCAAAACTCTAAGTACACGGCTCGGACCATACAAACAGGGTAGTCTTCCTCAACAGGCTGGTAAGTGGACGGGCAATCACAGAAAATCCCTCCACAAATTGTCGGTAATAATCGGCTAAGCCAAAGAAGCTGCGCATTTCCTTGACGTTCGTCGGTGTCTTCCATGCTACTACAGACTCAATCTTTGCCGGATTAACCTTGATCCCATCGGCGGAGACCACATGACCAAGAAATGCTACCTCTGGCATCCTGAACCCGCATATAGAGATCTTGGCATACAATTCTCTATCCCTTAAAACTCGCATCACTGTCCTCAGATGTCCTGCATGTTCCTCTCTACTACGAGAGTACACCAGGATATCGTCTATGAAGACCACCACAAACTGATCCAGAAATCAATGAATATGACATTCATCAACTCCATAAAGACGGCGGGCGCATTCATGAGACCGAATGACATCACTATAAACTCGTAGTGGCCATACCGAGTCCAAAATGCCGTCTTATGCACATCCTGATCTCTCACCCTCATCCGGTGATATCCCGAGCACAAGTCGATCTTGTTCGCTCCAAAAGGTGTGTGTAGACAAAGATTTAAATTTCAAAATCCGAATAATAAACCTAACGATAAGCGAAACCGCAGTGTACGGATCAATCGTAGTGTATGGACTTATATTCCGGAGTCGATCTCAGGGGATCGATGAGAATAATCACAATAAATCAATCTAACTTCAGAAGCATTTAATAATATTGATCAAAAGCAAAAGCAAGATGTATATCTAGATGGGGAAATGCAGATTCTAAAGATCATAGTATCCCCGCTGGTGGTGTCTATGGATGTACGAACACCACCAGCGGGGACACCACCTTTGAGAACCAACTATGAGTTTGGAAAGGTTAGCTAGGGAATCGGACAATCCGTCTTGCGGCTATCTATTGTCATGGTCTTGTCATGCCCAACGATGGCCTTGTGATGCCCTATAATGGCCTTACCATGCCCGACGCTGGCCATGTCATGCCCGGCGCTGGCCTTCCCATGCCCGACGATGGCCTTGCCATGTCCGGGAGTTTCCTTGTCAATACCTTGTCATGCCCGACGCTGGCCTTTCCATGCCCGACGATGGCCTCGCCATGTCCGAGAGTTGCATTGTCGTGGCCTTGTCATACCTGACGTTTGACTTGCCATGCCCGACGCTAGGCTTTTCATGTACAAGAGTTGCCTTATCCTTGCCTTGTCATGCCCGACAATGACCTTGTTATGCCCGACGATGGCCTTGAAATTCCCGACGTTAGCCTAGTCAAGCCCGACGCTAGCGTTGCCATGCCCGACGATGGCCTTGTGATGTCCGAGAGTTGCCTTGTTATGACCTTGTCATGCCCGACGTTGGCCTTTTCATGCCCGACACTGGCCTTGTCAAGCCAACGTTGGCCTTGCCATGCCCGACGACGGCCTTGCTATGTTTGAGAGTGGCCTTTTCATGCCCGACACTGGGCTTGTCATGGCCGACGATAGCATTGACGTACCTGATGCTGACCTTGCTATGTTCGAGAGTGTCCTTTCATGCCCGACGCTAGCCTTGGCATGCCTAACGCTGGCATTGCCATGCCCGACGCTGGCCTTGCCATGCCCGACGCTGGCCTTGCCATGCCCGACGATGGCCTTGCCATGTCCGAGAGTTGCCTTGGCATGGCCTCGTCATGCCCGACGTTGGCCTTGTCATGTCAGACAATGGCCTCGCCATGTTCGAGAGTTGCATTGTCATGGCCTTGTCATTCCAGACGTTCATCTTGCCATGCCGGACGCTGGCCTTGTCATGTTCGAGAATTGTCTTGTCATGGCCATGTCATGCCCGACGATGACCTTGTCATGCCCGACGATTGCCTTGCCACGCCCGACGTTGGCCTTGTCATCACTGACGTTGTGCTTGCCATTCCCGACGATGGCCTTGCCATGTCAAAGAGTTGCCATGTCCTGACCTTGTCATGCCCGACGCTGGCCTCGTCATCCCCGACGATGGCCTTGCCACGCCCGATGGTGGCCTTGTCATGTCCGAGATTTGCCTTGTAATGACCTTGTCATGCCCGAAGTTGCCTTGTCATGCCCGATGCTGGCCTTGTCACCCGACGATGTACTTGCCATGCCCGACGTTGGCATTGTCATGTCCGAGAGTTGTCTTGTCATGACCTTGTCATGACCGACGATGGCCTTATCATGCCCGATGATGGCCTTGGCATGCCCGACGATGGCCTTGCCATGCGTGACGATGGCCTTGCCATACTTGACGTTGGCCTTGTCATGCCCGACGCTGGCCTTGCCATGCCCGACGCTGGCCTTGTCATGACCTTATCATGCCCGACGATAGCCTTATGATGCCCGACGCTAGCATTGCCATTCTAGACAATGGCCTTTCCATGTCCGACGATGGCCTTGCCATATGCGACAGTTGCCTTGTCATGCCCAACGTTGGCATTCTCATGCCCGGCGATGGCCTTGCCATGTCCGCGAGTGGCACTGTCATGGCCTTGTCATGCCCAACGATGGCCTTGTGATGTCCTATGATGGCCTTACCATGCCCGACGCTGGCCATGTCATGCCCGGCACTGGTCTTCCCTTTCCCGATGCTGGCGTTGTGATGCCCGACGATGGAGTTGCCATGCCCGACGCTGGCCTTTCCATGCCCGACGATGGCCTTGCCATTTCCGACAGTTGCCTTGTCAATACCTTGTCATGCCCAACGCTGGCCTTCTCATGCCCAATGATGGCCTTGCCATGTCCGAGAGTGGCATTGTCATGGCCTTGTCATGCATAACGATGGCCTTGTGATGCCCTATGATGGCCATAATATGCCCTACGCTGGCCTTGTCATGCTCGGCGCCGGCCTTCCATTACTCGACGATGGCCTTGCCATATTTGGGAGTTGCCTTGTAAATACCTTGTCATGCCCGACGTTGGCCTTTCCATGCCCGACGATGGCTTCGCCATGTCCGAGAGTTGCATTGTCATGACCTTTTCATATCCGACGTTTGCCTTGTCATGCCCTACGTTGGCCTTTTCATATCTGAGAGTTGCCTTATCCTGGCATTGTCATGCCCGACGATGACCTTGTCATGCCCGACGATGGCCCTGAAATGCCCGACGTTAACCCTGTCAAGCCCGACGATGGCCTTGCCATGCCCGACGATGGCCTTGCCATGCCCGACGATGGCCTTGCCGTGTCCGAAAGTTGCCCTGTTATGATCTTGTCATACCCGACGATGTCCTTGTCATGCCCAACGCTGGCCTTTTCATGCCGACATTGGCCTTGCCATTTTTAACGATGGCCTTGCTATGTCCGAGAGTTGCCTTGTCATGACCATGTCATGCCCGAAGCAAGCCTTGTCATGCCCGCCGCTGGCCTTGTCATGACCGAGAGTTGCCTTGTAATGACCATGTCATGCCCGAAGTTGCGTTGTCATGCCCGATGCTGGCCTTGTCATGCCCGACGATGGACTTGCCATGCCCAACGCTAGCATTATCATGTCCGAGAGTTGTCTTGTCATGACCTTGACATGCCCGACGATGACCTTGTCATGCCCGACAATGGTCTTGCCATGCCCAACGTTGGCCTTGCCATGCCCGACGCTGGCCTTGCCATGCCCGATGATGGCCTTGTCATCACCTTGTCATGCCCGACGCTAGCCTTGTGATGCCCGAAACCGGCGTTGCCATGCCCGACGCTGGCCTTTCCATGCCCGACGCTGGCCTTGGCATGTCCGACAGTTGCCTTGTCATGCCCAACGCTGGCCTTTCCATGCCCGACGATGGCCTTGCCATGTCCGGCAGTTGATTTGTCATGCCCAACGCTGGCCTTCTCATGCCCGACGATGGCCTTGCATGTCCAAAAGTGGCATTGTCATGGCCTTGTGATGCCCAACGATGGCCTTGTGATGCCCTATGATGGCCTTACAATGCTCGACGTTGGCCTAGTCATGCCCGACGTTGGCCTTTTCATATTTGAGAGTTGCCTTATCATGGCCTTGTCATGCCCGACGATGACCTTGTCATGCCCGACGATGGCCCTGAAATGCCCGACGTTAGCCTTGTCAAGCCCAACGATGACCTTGTCATGCCCGAAGCAAGCCATGTCATGCCCCACGACGGCCTTGCCACGCCCGACGCTGGCCTTTTCCTGACCGAGAGTTGCCTTGTAATGACCATGTCATGCCCGAAGTTTCGTTGTCATGCCCGATGCTAGCCTTGTCATGCCCGACGATGGACTTGCCATGCCCAACGCTGGCATTGTCATGTCCGAGAGTTGTCTTGTCATGACCTTGTCATGCCCGACGATGACCTTGTCATGCCCGACAATGGTCTTGCCATGCCCAATGTTGGCCTTGCCATGCCCGACGCTGGCCTTGCCATGCCCGATGATGGCCTTGTCATCACCTTGTCATGCCCGACGCTAGCCTTGTGATGCCCGACGCTGGCGTTGCCATGCCCGACGCTAGCCTTTCCATGCCCGACGATGGCCTTGGCATGTCCGACAGTTGCCTTGTCATGCCCAACGCTGGCCTTTCCATGCCCAACGATGGCCTTTCCATGTCCGACAGTTGATTTGTCATGCCCAACGCTGGCCTTCTCATGCGAGACGATGGCCTTGCCATGTCCGAAAGTGGCATTGTCATGGCCTTGTCATGCCCAACGATGGCCTTGTGATGCCCTATGATGGCCTTACCATGCTCGACGCTGGCCTTGTCATGCCCGACTCTGGCCTTCCCTTGTCCGACGATGGCCTTGCCATGTCTGGGAGTTATCTTGTCAATACCTTGTCATGCCCGCCGCTGAATTTTCCATGCCCGACGATGGCCTCGCCAAGTCCGAGAGTTGCATTGTCATGGCCTTGTCATAAACGACGTTTACCTTGTCATGCCCGACGCTGGACTTTTTGTATCCGAGATTTGCCTTATCCTGGCCTTGTCATGCCCGACGATGACCTTGTCATCCCCGACGATGGCCATGAAATGCACGACGTTAGCCTTGTCAAGCCCGACGCTGGCCTTGCCATGCCCGACGATGGCGTTGCCATGTCCGAGAGTTGCCTTGTCATGACCTTGTCCTACCCGACGCTGGCCTTGTCTTGCCCAACGATGGCCTTGCCACGTCCGATGTTGGCCTTGTCATGTCCGAGAGTTGCCTTGTAATGACCTGTTCATGCCCGAATTTTCCTTGTTATGCCCGATGCTGGCCTTTTCATGCTCGACGATGGACTTTCCATGCTCGACACTAGTATTGTCATGTCCGAGAGTTATCTTGTCATGACCTAGTCATGGCCGACGATGACCTTGTCATGCCCGATGATGGCGTTGTCATGCCCGACGAAGGCCTTGCCATGCCCGACGCTAACCTTGTCATGCCAGACACTAGCCTTGTGATGCCCGACCCTGGCGTTGCCATGCCCGACGCTAGCCTTTTCATGCCCGACGATGGTGTTGCCATGTGCGACAGTTGCCTTGTCATGCCCAATGCTGGCCTTCTCATGCCTGAGGATGGCCTTGCCATGTCCGAGAGTGGCACTGTCATGGCCTTGTCATGCCCAACGATGGCCTTGTGATGCCCAATGATGGCCTTACCATGTCCGAAAGTGGCATTGTCATGGCCTTGTCATGCCCAACGATGGCCTTGTGATGCCCTATGATGGCCTTACCATGCTCGACGCTTGCCTTGTCATGCCCGGTGCTGACCTTCCCTTGTCCGACGATGGCCTTGCCATGTCTGGGAGTTGCCTTGTCAATACCTTGTCATGTCCGACGTTGACCTTTCCATGACCGACGATGGCCTCGCCATGTCCGAGAGTTGCATTGTCATGGCCTTGTCATAACCGACGTTTGCCTTGTCATGCCCGACGCTGGCTTTTTCGTATCCGAGATTTGCCTTATCCTGGCCTTGTCATGCCCGACGTGACCTTGTCATCCCCGACGATGGCCATGAAATGCCCGACGTTAGCCTTGTCAAGCCCGACGCTGGCCTTGCCATGCCCGACGATGGCGTTGCCATGTCCGAGAGTTGCCATGTCATGACCTTGTCATGCCCGACGCTAGCCTTGTCTTGCCCGAAGATGGCCTTGCCACGTTCGATGTTGGCCTTGTCATGTCCGAGAGTTGCCTTCTAATGACCTGGTCATGCCCGAAGTTTCCTTGTTATGCCCGATGCTGGCCTTTTCATGCTCGACGGTGGACTTTCCATGCTCGACACTAGTATTGTCATGTCCGAGAGTTATCTTGTCATGACCTTGTCATGGCCGATGATGACCTTGTCATGCCCGATGATGGCGTTGTCATGCCCGACGAAGGCCTTGCCATGCCAGACGCTGACCTTGTCATGCACGACACTAGCCTTGTGATGCCCGACCCTGGCGTTGTCATGCCCGACACTAGCCTTTTCATGCCCGACGATGGCCTTGCCATGTGCGACAGTTGCCTTTGCATGCCCAATGCTGGCCTTCTCATGCCTGAGGATGGCCTTGCCATGTCCGAGAGTGGCACTGTCATGGCCTTGTCATGCCCAACGATGGCCTTGTGATGCCCAATGATGGCCTTACCATGTCCGAAAGTGGCATTGTCATGGCCTTGTCATGCCCAACGATGGCCTTGTGATGCCCTATGATGGCCTTACCATGCTCGACGCTTGCCTTGTCATGCCCGGCGCTGACCTTTCCTTGTCCGACGATGGCCTTGCCATCTTTGGGAGTTGCCTTGTCAATACCTTGTCATGCCCGACGTTGACCTTTCCATGCCCGACGATGGCCTCGCCATGTCCGAGAGTTGCATTGTCATGGCCTTGTCATAACCGACGTTTGCCTTGTCATGCCCGACGCTGGCCTTTTCGTATACGAGATTTGCCTTATCCTGGCCTTGTCATGCCCGACGATGACCTTGTCATCCCCGACGATGGCCATGAAATGCCCGACGTTAGCCTTGTCAAGCCCGACGCTGGCCTTGCCATGCCCGACGATGGCGTTGCCATGTCCGAGAGTTGCCTTGTCATGACCTTGTCATGCCCGACACTGGCCTTGTCTTGCCCGAAGATGGCCTTGCCACGTCCGATGTTGGCCTTATCATGTCCGAGAGTTTCCTTGTAATGACAAGTTCATGCCCGAAGTTTCCTTGTTATGCGCGATGTTGGCCATTTCATGCTCGACGATGGACTTTCCATGCTCGACGCTGGCATTGTCATGTCCGAGAGTTATCTCGTCATGACCTTATCATGCCCGACGATGACCTTGTCATGCCCGATGATGGCGTTGTCATGCCCGACGAAGGCCTTGCCATGCCTGACGCTAACCTTGTCATGCTAGACGCTAGCCTTGTGATGCCCGACCCTGGCGTTGCCATGCCCGACGCTAGCCTTTCCATGCCCGACGATGGCCTTGACATGTGCGACAGTTGCCTTGTCATGCCCAATGCTGGCCTTCTCATGCCTGAGGATGGCCTTGCCATGTCCGAGAGTGGCACTGTCATGGCTTTGTCATGCCCAACGATGGCCTTGTGATGCCCAATGATGGCCTTACCATGCCCGACGCTGGCCATGTCATGCCCAGCGCTGGCCATGTCATGCCCAGCGCTGGCCATGTCATGCCCAGCGCTGGCCATGTCATGCCTAGCGCTGGCCTTCCCTTGCCCAACGATGGCCTTGCCATGTCCGGGAGTTGCCTTGTCAATACCTTGTCATGCCCGACGCTGTTCTTTCCATGCCCGACGATGGCCTCGGCATGTCCGAGAGTTGCTTTGTCATGGCCTTGTCATACCCAACGTTTGCCTTGCCATGCCCGACACTGGCCTTTTCATATCCGACGCTGACCTTGTTATGCCCGACGCTGGCCTTATCTTGGCCTTATCATGCCCGACGATGACCTTGTCATGCCCGACGATGGCCTTGAAATTCCCGACGTTAGCCTTTCTAAGCCCGACGCTGGCCTTGCCATGCCCGACGATGGCCTTGCCATGTCCGAGAGTAGCATTGTCATGCCCGACGCTGGCGTTCCCATGCCCGACGATGGCCTTTCCATGTACGAGAGCTGCCTTGTCATGACCATGTCATGCCCGACGCTGGCCTAGTCATGCTCGACGATGGTTTCGCCATCTCTCAGAGTTGCCTTATCATGACCTTGTCATGCCCAACGCTGGCTTTCGCATGCCCGACGATGGTCTTGCCCCCCCCCCCCCCCCCCCCCCCCCC
>BSUD01000006.1:81669935-81692435 GCA_033239045.1 Fagopyrum esculentum | reverse complement strand
CCCCCCCCCCCCCCCACGATGCTAGTCTTGTGTTCGCCCCTAGAGGTGTGTGCAAATAAGTTTTAAATTTATAAAACTAGAATCAAGCAAGCGAACCCGCAGTGTACGGATCGACGTAGTTAAGCAAGAATTCCAGAGTATCGAACACAGGGATTTGGGTGGAACGAATTCGAATACGGTTTATCAAGCAAGTAAATATGAGAGTTTGCAAATATTGGGAAAACAACAATCCTAAAGATCCAGATATCCAGCTGTGGCAATAGATTCAAGATATACTAATGATGTAAAGACAGAGTAGAGATATGCAAAGGTATACTAATGTAAGGTAATCGTACGGTTGAGGTTCCAAAAACCTTATGTAACTCACCTAAAAGGCACTTATACAGGTTGTTGAGGCTCAATATAGAAAGATTCTAAAGACGAGGATTAGTATCAAATACCCAAACTTATAATCCAAAGATCAAGACTAACTTAACCGATTGAGGTTGTTGAGGCTCACAATCGAGGTAGAGGTTGTTGAGGCTTCACTACCACCTAGAAAAGACAAGTCTAAACTAAGTTAAAGCTAATCTTTAACTTTGGATTGAAGTAAAAGCAAGCTCGTAAACTAGAGGGAAATTACGGTTGGATCTTGAGATTCCACGGCCGTGGAACTCAAGAACTGCCCGTAATTTTAGGGTGTCGACGATTCTCTCTAACTCTCAGGGTCTAATCTGTTTGCGATTGATCTATCATCACCTATGCCACAACTATCAACCCTTCACCTTAGAATTGTTAAGGGTTTTTAGCCAATAACAGTCATTTTGATATCAATTCAAGAATCAAGGAGTAAAAGATGAAAACTTTCAAGAACTATCAATAATCTTCAATTGAAACTCAAGGTCACAACAAATGTTTATCAAAGGATTCAAAACAAAGTAAACAATCACAACCTTAGGAGAGAAGAGAAACGAGATGTCAATCCGTTTTCAAATGAAACCTAAACAAGAAGAGAGATCTTCTTGCAAAATCTTCCAAGAACTTTCGATCTTCCACAAATCCGAAGATCACCACAGCAATCTCCACTAAAAGTGCGAGATTTGAACAACTCTCCAATGCAAACTTCGATCTCCAATGAGATCTCCCAAATACCTCTAAACGAGGGTTTGTGCGTTGCTAAACGTTGATCCTTAGCGTAAGCGTCGATTCGTGGATGCAAGAACGCTAAGCAGGCCTGTGCGAGGATGTAAGCGAAGATGACGGAATCTCCTTTCTTCCGTCTTTTTATAATGTAGGGCAAGGTGTCGGCCCGGCCCGATCTTCAAAAGATCATGGCTTCGAAACATGGCGAAAAGATTCGCCAAGATCACGGTCGTGGAAGATTCCACGACCGTAATTCTAGGGCGTGGAAACAATTACGGTTAGTTCCACGGCCGTAGAATCCCCTGGAATGAACATCGAATTCTGACTCTGAATCCACGGCCGTAATTCTGAACGTGGTTTGTGGTACGGCCGTGTTTTAGGACGTATTTTAGGACCTGGTCTTGCCATGTCCGAGAGTGGCATTGTCATTGCCTTGTCATGCCCCACGATGTCCTTGTGAAGCCCTATGATGGCCTTACCATGCCCGACGCTGGCCTTGTCATGTCCAGCACGGGCCTTCCCTTGCCCGACGATGGCCTTGCCATGTCCGGGAGTGGCCTTGTCAATACCTTGTCATGGCCGACGCTGGCCTTTCCATGCCCGACAATGGCCTCGCCATGTCCGAGAGTTGGCATTGTCATGGCCTTGTCATACCCGACGTGTGCCTTGTCATGACCTTGTTATGCCCGACGTTGGCCTTGTCAAGCCAGACGATGGCTTCGCCATGTTCGAGAGTTGCCTTGTCATGGCCTTGTCATGCCCGACGATGACCTTGTCATGCCCGACGTTTGCCTTGCCACGCCCGACGTTCGCTTTGTCATGCCCGGCGTTGTGCTTGCCATTCCCAACGATGGCCTTGCCATGTCCAAGAGTTGTCATGTCTTGACCTTGTCATGACCGACCTGGCCTTTCCATGCCCGACGATGGCTTGCCATGTGCGAGAGTTGCCTTGTCATGCCCAAGGCTGGCTTCCTCATGCCCGAGAGTGGCACTATCATGGCCTTGTCATGTCCAACGATGGCCTTGTGATGCCCTATGATGGCCTAACCATGCCCGATGCTGGCCATGTCATGTCCGGGAGTTACCTTGTCAATAGCTTGTCATGCCCGACGATGGCCTCGCCATGTCCGAGAGTTGTGATAACACGATTTATAGCATAGTTTTAGGTGCACATTTAAGTAGAATTCTCGCTCAATCATGCATTATCTAGCACTAGTCCAATGCGTTCTGCACTCAAAACATGTATTTTGTCGAGATAGACGTCTACACGGACTTGTGTGCGTTTTGTATGTATTTCGGGAAGTTTCGAGCTAAAACGATGCGTTTGAGGGACGCTCATTCAGAGGACACGTTTCCAAACTCATTGGAACGCAAGCCAAGGGTTGAGGAGACTCAAGGAACCCTTCCTACACAAAACCACAGCCTAATTGCCCAAAGCAAAGTTTCTGCACAGAATCACGGTTCTCTGAAGAACCACGGCCGTGGAAATGACCGTGGATTTTGCCAGATTCTCGTGACAGCTGTGCCACGACTCTAATGGCCAGCACATGAAGAATTGGTTATAAAAAGTGGTCCTGGATGGTTGTTTGAGGAGCTGGGATTTGGGTAGTTTGAGAGCAGCTCACACATTCTCCATTTTGGCTTCACAAAATATATTCCAAGAGGAAGAAGGATTTTTCTAGGAAGGAAAGTGCAAGAAGAAGAAGAAAGGAGCCATTGCCATTGAAGAGGAGAGGAGAAGACACACCTAGCTCTTGTATTTTCGGATTTGTTTCTAGAAGTTTTTGAACTCTTGAACCTTCCTTTGGAAGGATTGTAAGTCGTTCTAATTTCATCTTCAGATTTGGATAGTGTTTGAAGTTTATTTGTTCATCTTCTTTCTCTCATTTTCTTGCAATGGAGGTTATGAATCTATGCTTGTTTGTTTTGATTTCCAATATGAATGTTGTAGGCTAGATTGATGTGATTCTAGGGTAAAGAAAGGATGGTTATGGCTAGATCTATGATAGGACGGACTTAGATTTACCCTTGGATGATTCTTGTTTATGGACATAGCTACTGTTAGAAATCACGGGTAGTTCTTGAAGAACCACGGCCGTGGTTTCTGTAGAACGAACCGTGGTTCTTCCTGGTTCGAAGGATCTTACCTTAGGTTCATAAAGTTGTTGAAACCCTAAGTTTTTGCTGAGTTTAACCTACCCTAGGGAGTCCTAGTGTAGCGACTAAGTGTTAGGAGAGACTTACCCGGTAATCCTTGCCCTTAGAATCTAGAATAGCAAAACCGTAGGTAATGGTGAGCCTAATAAGCCGCCGTTGGATTAATTGTGCTAGGATAGTTGATTAGGACTTCCCTTTCCGAGACTTACCCGGTGAGGATAGGTTAGATCCCTAATTAAACAATCCGGTTTGTGTTAAATTACTATCCTTAGGTTCTTAGAGACTTAACCGGTAATGAGACCTTAGGTATGGACTAGTTGGATCATGAGACTTACCCGGTAATTGATCCCATTTTAGAAACACTTAATCCCAACATATCATAATCAATCCAAAGAATGAATAGATGACTTGAGTTCTAAGCCATAACCGGAATTTCCAACCCCTAGAATCCGTCTTCCTTTTCTCTTGATCAATATCTTGTTCGATTTGTTTATTTGTGCCGATTTTTCCGATTTAATTTGATTTGGTTG
This sequence comes from Fagopyrum esculentum, assembly GCA_033239045.1. NCBI lineage: Eukaryota > Viridiplantae > Streptophyta > Magnoliopsida > Caryophyllales > Polygonaceae > Fagopyrum > Fagopyrum esculentum. The sequence goes on along the minus strand of BSUD01000006.1, from coordinate 81,688,626 downwards.
TTTGCATGAGTTGTGATCTTTGAATTGATCACTTAAAACCGACAAAAACAAACTGCGGTTTTTCCACCTTTCTTTGTTTCCTTCTTTTCTTTAGACTAAACCTTGCTAAATTAAATCACAACTTAGTTCGATTTCACCTTAGTCTTTGCGTTCGACCTTGGAGTACTTATCTTTCTACATACGTCCCGTACACTGCGGGTGCGCAAAGAATTAGGATAATTATAACAAGTATAAATTTTAGGCTTATTGCGTGCACACTTTCTAGCGTAACAAGTTTTTGGCGCCGTTGCCGGGGACTAGGTCTAGATTGAGTCTATTTTGTGATTGATTCTAGTGTAGATCTTTCTTGTTTCTTTTGATCTCTTTTTGGTTTGTGTCTTTGCTTTTCAGGGCATATATTTCTCTTTAGGTGTATGCGAAGATCTCGTGGCAAGGATCTAGCTCCATTCGATCCCGAACCGGAGAAAACCCTTCGATCTAGATCTAAGAACATCCGAAAAGAGAGAGAGATGGCCGGTAGAAATCTTCAAGCTGAATTGGATGAAGCCTTAGAGCAAATAAGGCTTAGAGATGAACTCTTGGAGGAAGAAAGGAGACTTGCCAATGAGAGGCAAGAGGAAACAAGGAGGGAGATTGAAGAGATTAGGCAAGCCCTAGTCCAAGGAGAGCTTAATCGCCGACAACCTCCACCACCTCCACCACAACCGCAGCCGGCGGCTAATGTTAGGGTTGTTCCCATTGCCATTGAGGAGCCACAAACCCTAGGGAGACGCATGGATCCGGCACAAAGAGCACACCGACCGGGTGTGAATCTAGGAGATCCCGCAACCCACAACTATGAGCTCCGCCCTCAAGTTCTACAAATGATCCGGCACAATCAATTTGGAGGGATGGAAGGAGAGTCTCCTCATCAACACTTGATGAATTATGAGATCTTGATGGAGACTCTTAGACCACCAAGATTGGAGAGCAACAACCATAAGCTAAGGGCCTTTTCCTTCTCTCTTAAGGACAAAGCCTTGGCTTGGTATCAATCTATTCCACAAAGGCGAGTTGGTACTTGGGAGGAGATGACAACCGAGTTCTTGACCAAGTTCTTCCCACCTTCCAAGACCACCGAGTTAAGGGGAAAGATCAATGCCTTTGTGATGAGGGATAGAGAAAGTTTATTCAAGTCTTGGGAGAGATTCAAGGATCTTCTCCTAGATTGTCCGCACCATGGCATTACCAAAGATTGAGCTATTAGAGATCTATTTCAAGGGGTTTGATGAAGATAGTCAATTCAAACTTCAATCTCTTTCCGGTGGGACATTTATGGAGAAGCATGTAGATGATGCTTGGGAGTTTGTGGAGAAGCAAGCTCTAGTGATTGAAAAGTACTCTCATAGGAAGAGCGAAGGAAGAAAGGCGGGAGCATATGAGGTGAGCGAAGTCACCATGAGCAATTTCAAGCTTGACGCCATCAACAATGAGTTGAAGTCCTTGAGAGAGTTGTGCGCTACCACCTTGAAGAGCCAAGCAACTCCTCAAGCACCTCCACGAGCCAACTTGTCTTCCAAGGAGGAAGATGTGAATTACATGGGAAGGGGCAACTTCAATAACTACCAAGGCCCAAGGAACTTCAACAACAACCGGCAATTCAACAATTACCGGCCAAACCACAACCATCCCGGATTTTCTTACTCTAATCCGGATGGAGCCTTAAACCCTCCCGCCTCCACAAGCACCACTCCACCACAAAGAACTTCACAAGAACCTCCACCCGGTTTTCTTCAACCTCCAAAGGATAGGACCGAAGTCATGTTTGAACAATTGCTAGGAAGATTGAGTGGACTTGAGAGCACCGTTACTTCAATTTCTAAGGCTCAAAAGGTCTTGGAAGCACAAGTCTTTCAAAAGGCGGGTGAGGCACATAGAGATCCGGGGAAGCTTCCCGGAAGAACCGAAGACAACCCAAGAGGCCAAGTTTTGGCTATCACAACAAGGAGTGGGTGGAGTATGAAGGATCCTTTGCCGAAAGACCAAGCTAAAGGGAAGCAAGTAGTGGTAGAAGATGGAAGAAAGCAAGATGATGGAGGCAAGAGCAAGGATGTAGAGCCAACCTATGTGGCACCGCCTCCATACAAGCCACCACTACCGTTCCCACAATCAAGAGCAAGAGCTCGTTTGGACAATCACTTTGGTAAGTTCCTTGAACTAATGTCCAAGTTACATATTAACATTCCGTTCATGGATGCCATCTTAGGAATGCCAGCATACGGAAAGTTCTTGAAGGAAATACTCTCCAACAAAAGGATGTTGGAAGAGTATGGAGAGATTAGGATGACTAAGAGATCCTCGGAGTTAATCCAAACAATGAAGGAAGCAATGCCTCCCAAGCTAAGGGATCCGGGCTCTTTTTGCGTCCTGATAGGAGTGGGAGATGTGAAATACGAGGCCCTTTGTGATCTTGGGGCGAGTGTAAGCATCATACCGCTTGCACTTAGCAACAAGGTCGGGTTAGGAGAGCCAAAGCCGGTCAAGATGACCCTCTATATGGCGGACCGTTCTATCACTCATCCAGTTGGGATTCTTGAGGACATTCCGGTGCAATTGGGAGGATTCTATGTGCCTATTGACTTTGTAGTGTTGGACATTCCAGCGGATTACCCGGTTCCCATCATCCTAGGTAGACCTTTCCTAGCTACCTCCGGATGTCTAGTGGATTGCAAGAACGGGACTCTCTCCTTCAACATTGGAGAAGAGAACATCAAGTTCAAGCTATCCACAATGATGAAAGGGCCAACCCTTGATGAAGATATCTTCAACATAGTCGAGCAAGAAGAATCTAGAGAAATGGTGAGCTCGATTTTGATCAAGGATCCCTTGGAAAAGGTTCTTACCTTGAGTATGATGGAGGAAGACATTGAGGAGAATTGCAATGAAGAGATCAAAGCCTTGGAGGCATTGGAAGAGGAGCCAAGAGTTGGATTTGAGAGCCACGAAGAAATTGTGAACAGCTGCAAGTACCACGGTCGAGATTTGGGTTCCACGGCCGTCAAACTCTCTGGACAACTCCGAGAAGCAAGCTTGGCAGGAACCACGGTCGTGGAATCTGAGCAACCCGTGATTCCAACCGTGGTTTCCCCTGAATCAACTCTCGATGATGATCAAGCTTCTAGGAGCCAAAGGGAGTCTTCATTTGTTTTGGATTCATCTCATCCAACTTTATTTGGATCATCTTCAACCGAAAAAGGTCCTCCCTCACTTGAACTCAAACCCCTCCCCTCTCATTTAAAGTATGCATTCCTTGGTGACAATTCTACATATCCGGTGATTGTTAATGCATGCTTGAGAGATGATGAACTTGCTAAATTGCTGCATGAACTAAGATTGCATAGGAAAGCCATTGGATATACTATTGATGATTTGGTTGGCATTAAGCCATCTTTGTGCATGCATAAGATAATGATGGAAGATAACCACAAACCCTCTATTGAACATCAAAGGAGATTGAACCCTATAATGAAAGAGGTGGTCAAAAAGGAAATCATTAAGTTGCTAGATGCGGGAATTATCTACCCTATCTCGGATAGTAAGTGGGTTAGCCCCGTTCATGTAGTACCTAAGAAGGGTGGAATGACGGTAGTAACTAATGAGAACAATGAACTAATACCAACTAGGACGGTCACGGGATGGAGAATGTGAATAGATTATAGGAAATTGAACATGGCCTCTAGGAAAGATCACTTTCCCCTCCCCTTCATTGACCAAATGCTAGAAAGATTAGCTCAACACTCTCACTTTTGCTATCTAGATGGGTATAGTGGATTCTTCCAAATCCCTATCCACCCCGATGACCAAGAGAAAACAACCTTTACCTGTCCATGGGGTACATTTGCATATAGGAGAATACCATTTGGGTTGTGTAATGCACCCGCCACCTTCCAAAGGTGTATGATGGCCATCTTTTCGGAATATATAGAAAATATCATGGAAGTGTTCATGGATGATTTCTCTGTTTATGATTCTTCTTTCGATGATTGCTTGGCTAACTTGTCATTAGTGTTGCAAAGATGTGAGGAGACAAATCTTGTCTTAAATTGGGAAAAATGCCACTTTATGGTAAGTGAAGGGATTGTGTTAGGACACTTGGTGTCTAACCGTGGCATAGAGGTTGATAGGGCCAAAATTGAAACGATAGAGAAGTTGCCACCACCTACCTCGGTGAAGGGGGTAAGGAGTTTCTTAGGGCATGCCGGTTTTTACCGGAGGTTTATACAAGACTTCTCTAAAATTTCTAAGCCTCTCACTAACCTACTAATGAAGGATGTTGATTTTGTCTTTTCCAAAGATTGTCTTGAAGCCTTTTGTAGGTTGAAGAACGCCTTGATCTCCGCACCTATCATGCAACCTCCGGATTGGAGTCTACCATTTGAGATCATGTGTGATGCGAGCGATGTAGCCGTTGGGGCTGTTTTGGGGCAAAGGAAAGAAGGGCGCACTCATGCTATTTACTATGCTAGCAAGACGCTAGATGATGCCCAACTCAATTATGCTACTACCGAGAAGGAGTTGTTAGCGGTGGTGTATGCATTTAGGAAGTTCCGCTCGTACCTTGTTGGAGCGAAGGTCATAGTTTACACGGATCATGCGGCGATCCGTTATCTACTTACGAAGAAAGATGCCAAGCCAAGGTTGATTCGGTGGATCCTTCTTCTTCAAGAGTTTGATTTGGAGATAAGAGATAAGAAGGGATCCGAGAACTCGGTGGCGGATCACCTTAGTAGACTCCCACCATTGGAGCTTGGGAAAGACAATATCCCGATAGATGATTCATTCCGGGACGAACAATTGCAATTGGTGGAAGAATGCTTGTTCCAAGTGGCTAGAGGAAGTGAGCCATGGTATGCCGACATTGTAAATTACTTGGTGTGTGAGGAAGTGCCTCCCGGACTAACGTATGCACAAAGGAAGAAGTTCCTCAACGATGTAAGGCATTACTATTGGAGCGAGCCACTTCTATTCAAGAGAGGCCCGGATGGGGTGCTTAGGAGATGCATACCCGAAGATGAAATGGAGAGTGTGATCCGGCATTGTCACTCCTTACCATGTGGAGGCCATGCTAGCTCACACAAGACGTGTGCCAAGGTATTGCAATCCGGTTTTTATTGGCCTAACTTGTTTAGAGATGTGCAAGGTTTTGTAGCGGCATGTGATGCTTGCCAAAGAACGGGGAACATCTCAAGGAGGAATGTAATGCCCTTGAACAACATCCAAGAAGTTGAGATTTTTGATGTGTGAGGTGTAGACTTCATGGGACAATTCCCTTCTTCATGTGGCAATCTATTCATCCTATTGGCGGTGGACTATGTGTCAAGATGGGTAGAGGCAATCGCCTCTCCTACGAATGATGCCAAGGTGGTGGTGCGGTTCTTCAACCGAGTGATCTTCCCTAGGTTTGGAACACCAAGGGTGATCATTAGTGATGGAGGGAAGCACTTCACAAATAGGAACTTTGGAGCACTTTTGGCCAAGTATGGGGTGACTCACAAAGTGGCAACGCCCTACCACCCCCAAACTAGTGGTCAAGTGGAGATCTCCAACCGTGAGATCAAAGCCATACTCGAGAAGACGGTGTCTAGGACAAGGAAGGATTGGGCCATGAAGCTCAATGACACACTATGGGCATATAGAACCGCCTTCAAGACACCTATTGGCACCACTCCCTACAAGTTGGTCTATGGCAAGTCTTGCCATCTTCCGGTGGAAATGGAGCATAGAGCTTATTGGGCCATTAAGTGGCTGAATTTTGACCTCAAGGAGGCTGGAGAAAGAGATTACTTGATATCAATGCACTTGAGGAGCTCCGGTTGGAAGCTTATGAGAATGCCCGGATTTACAAGGAGAGAACCAAAAGGTGGCATGACAAGAGAATCATTCCAAAGGAGTTGAGTGAAGGAGATCTTGTCCTTCTCTTCAACTCAAGGCTAAGGCTTTTCCCCGGAAAGCTCAAATCGAGATGGACCGGGCCATATGTGGTAAAGAAGATCTTTCCCCATGGAGCTATTGAGATAGGAGGGGAGCATTGTGGAGATTTCAAAGTGAACGGGCATCGCTTGAAGAAGTATATTCCGGGAGCCCCGGTAGACATGATTGCCCCACTTCACCTTGCATAAACGCTTCCGAGCTTGGTCAAGCTAATGACCTTAAAGAAGCGCTTGGTGGGAGGCAACCCATCGGTAACATTTTTCCTTCATTTTAGCTTAGATTTTTTTGTTTTCGTGTGCTTTGTGTGTTTTGTCTATTTTATGTGTGCTAGAACATTAGTGGCATTGGAAGCCTTTCTTGGAAATGATGATGATGAAACCCTCACCAATTATGGGTGGAGCGGACGCGGAACTTGGACGGCTAGCGGTGCCTAGCGCGGGTTTCAAGGCTTGAAGGATGTTTAGAGCTCCCTACCATGGTTGAAAGGATCATCCAACATCAATCCTCTTGAGAATTCCCAAATACCAAAGAAAACCATCTTACATTGTGAGAAACTTCTTTCACTCTCTTTACTTGTATATCACATTGGGGACAATGTGTTTCTAAGTATGGGGTGGGGTTCACATGATCCTTTGCATGATGAACATCTAGGATAGGTTAATATTTGCACATGTCTTGCATTGTACATACTTAAATCAAAAATCCCATAAAAATCAGAAAATTTAAAAAAAAATTTGTGCTTTCTAGGCTTGGATATGATCCTAATGATGAAAACTTGTCTTGTGATTGGCTATGAATGGCCTTATGTGTTGAATTGATAAATGCATATGTGGACTTGAACTACTTCTCTTAAATTCCATGAATGACTTGAGAGCATGGTAATTGCCTAGAATGGATTGAGAATTGAAAGTCGAAATTACATGATAGTTCTTGCACACCATCTAGGAATGAATAAGGCATTTCATTTTTTTTCTTACTTCTCATCTTGATCATGATTTCTTGAGCACCTCAATTGATATAAAATTTGACCTCCTTTTAAACCCATCCGGGAATAGGAGCATGCTAGTGTGTTTGAATGTGTAAAAAGCAAATGTGGGGGGAAGATGTAATGAAAAGAATGTCGTGAATCGAATGCTGAAATTATGGTGGAAGTGTAGCCAAAATAGGTTTGGGGGCGTTGGTTTAAATGATAAGTAACTCGGTACACTTCACATAATCGGGTGTTGGTGCCTTGCCAAAGTCAAGTGAACCAATAGCCCTAACGAGCTTTGGTATGTGTGCCCGGTGTGGATGCACCTCGAAAAAGGAAAAAACCCGAGGATGGCTAATCACCGAGGTTTCGGCTATTGTACACCAATGCCATTGTCTCAAAAATGAGTTAAAGAAAAAGAAAAGAAAGCAAGATAAAAAAAAAATATGCACTTGGGGGAAGTTGATCGAGGACAAGGAGTGAAGTTAGTTCCATTCCCGGATTAGCATCACATACCTAGAAAATTCCCCTCCCCAATTGAAACGTTTCTTAGCCTTTTATGTCACAAGCCCTTATGACCTACTTGCATGTTTGTAAGACTAAGTAATCTAGATTGGATAGACTCTTGATCTTCTTGACATCTCCGTCCTCCCAACTCATGCATGTTTTTGAGTTAAGTACAATTGTCTTTCCATGACTTTATTGTTTGATACATAATTGCTTATTCAATTGCCATTGATCATGACTATGAAGGTGATCCAATAGTAGAAGCACAAAACCAAAAAGATTTTGCCATTTTTCTGCATACATAAATCATGTCATCTCGTAGTCTATAGTTGGGAATTTGCTCGGGGACGAGCAAACCTTAAGTATGGGGTATTTTGATAACACGATTTATAGCATAGTTTTAGGTGCACATTTAAGTAGAATTCTCGCTCAATCATGCATTATCTAGCACTAGTCCAATGCGTTCTGCACTCAAAACATGTATTTTGTCGAGATAGACGTCTACACGGACTTGTGTGCGTTTTGTAGGTATTTCGGGAAGTTTCGAGCTAAAACGATGCGTTTGCGTGACGCTCATTCAGAGGACACGTTTCCAAACTCATTGGAACGCAAGCCAAGGGTTGAGGAGACTCAAGGAACCCTTCCTACACAAAACCACAGCCTAATTGCCCAAAGCAAAGTTTCTGCACAGAATCACGGTTCTCTGAAGAACCACAGCCGTGGAAATGACCGTGGATTTTGCCAGATTCTCGTGACAGCTGTGCCACAACTCTCATGGCTAGCACATGAAGAATTGGTTATAAAAGTGGTCCTGGATGGTTGTTTGAGGAGCTGGGATTTGGGTAGTTTGAGAGCAGCTCACACATTCTCCATTTTGGCTTCACAAAATATATTCCAAGAGGAAGAAGGATTTTTCTAGGAAGGAAAGTGCAAGAAGAAGAAGAAAGGAGCCATTGCCATTGAAGAGGAGAGGAGAAGACACACCTAGCTCTTGTATTTTCGGATTTGTTTCTAGAAGTTTTTGAACTCTTGAACCTTCCTTTGGAAGGATTGTAAGTCGTTCTAATTTCATCTTCAGATTTGGATAGTGTTTGAAGTTTATTTGTTCATCTTCTTTCTCTCATTTTCTTGCAATGGAGGTTATGAATCTATGCTTGTTTGTTTTGATTTCCAATATGAATGTTGTAGGCTAGATTGATGTGATTCTAGGGTAAGGAAAGGATGGTTATGGCTAGATCTATGATAGGACGGACTTAGATTTACCCTTGGATGATTCTTGTTTATGGACATAGGTACTGTTAGAAATCACGGGTAGTTCTTGAAGAACCACGGCCGTGGTTTCTGTAGAACGAACCGTGGTTCTTCCTGGTTCGAAGGATCTTACCTTAGGTTCATAAAGTTGTTGAAACCCTAAGTTTTTGCTGAGTTTAACCTACCCTAGGGAGTCCTAGTGTAGCGACTAAGTGTTAGGAGAGACTTACCCGGTAATCCTTGCCCTTAGAATCTAGAATAGCAAAACCGTAGGTAATGGTGAGCCTAATAAGCCGCCGTTGGATTAATTGTGCTAGGATAGTTGATTAGGACTTCCCTTTCCGAGACTTACCCGGTGAGGATAGGTTAGATCCCTAATTAAACAATCCGGTTTGTGTTAAATTCCTATCCTTAGGTTCTTAGAGACTTAACCGGTAATGAGACCTTAGGTATGGACTAGTTGGATCATGAGACTTACCCGGTAATTGATCCCATTTTAGAAACACTTAATCCCAACATATCATAATCAATCCAAAGAATGAATAGATGACTTGAGTTCTAAGCCATAACCGGAATTTCCAACCCCTAGAATCCGTCTTCCTTTTCTCTTGATCAATATCTTGTTCGATTTGTTTATTTGTGCCGATTTTTCCTATTTAATTTGATTTGGTTGTTTGTATGAGTTGTGATCTTTGAATTGATCACTTAAAACCGACAAAAACAAACTGCGGTTTTTCCACCTTTCTTTGTTTCCTTCTTTTCTTTAGACTAAACCTTGCTAAATTCAATCACAACTTAGTTCGATTTCACCTTAGTCTTTGCGTTCGACCTTGGAGTACTTATCTTTCTACATACGTCCCGTACACTGCGGGTGCGCTAAGAATTAGGATAATTATAACAAGTATAAATTTAAGGCTTATTGCGTGCACACTTTCTAGCGTAACAAGTTGCATTGTCATGGCCTTGTCATAACCGACGTGTGCCTTGTCATGCCCGACGCTGGCCTTTTCATATCCGAAAGTTGCCTTATCTTGGCCTTGTGATGCCCGAAGATGACCTTGTCATGCCCGACGATGGCCTTGAAATGCCCGACGTTAGCCTTGTCAAGCCCGACGCTGGCATTTCCATGCCCGACGATGGCCTTACCATGTCCGAGAGTTGCCTTGTTATGACCTTGTCATGCCCGACGCTGGCCTTGTCATGCCCGACGCTGGCCTTGTCAAGCCAACGTTGGCCTTGCCATGCCCGACGATAGCCTTTCTATGTTCGAGAGTGGCCTTGTCATGCCCGACACTAGGCTTGTCATGCCCGACGATAGCATTGACGTACCCGACGTTGGCCTTGCTATGTTCGAGAGTGTCCTTGTCATGCCCGACGCTAGCCTTGGCATGCCTGACATTGGCATTTGCATGCCCGACGTTGGCCTTGCCATGCCCGACGATGGCCTTGCTATGTCCGAGAGTTGCCTTGTCATGACCTTGTCATGCCCGACGCTGGCCTTGTCAAGCCAGACGATGGCCTCGCAATGTCCGAGAGTTGCATTGTCATGGCCTTGTCACCCGACGTTCATCTTTCCATTCCGGACGCTGGCCTTGTCATGTTCGAGAGTTGCCTTGTCATGGCCTTGTCATGCCCTAAGATTACCTTGTCTTGCCCAACGATTGCCTTGCCACGCCCGACATTGGCCTTGTCATGCCTGACACTGTGTTTGCCATTCCCGACGATGGCCTTTCCATGTCAAAGAGTTGCTACGACATGACCTTGTCATGCCCGACGCTAGGCTTGTCATGCCCGACGATGGCTTTGCCACTCCCAATGTTGGCCTTGTCATGTCCGAGAGTTGGCTTGTCATGACCTTTTCATGCCCGAAGTTGGCTTGTCTTGACCTTGTCATGCCCGATGTTGGCCTTGTTATGCCCGACGATGGCCTTGCCATGCCCGACGCTGGCGTTGACATGCCCGACGATGGCCTTGTCATGACCTTGTCATGCCCGACGCTGGCTTTGTGATGCCAGACGATGGCCTCGCCATGTCCGAGAGTTGCCTTGTAATGACCTTGTCATGCCCAAAGTTGCGTTGTCAATCCCGATGCTGGCCTTGTCATGCCCGACGATGGACTTGCCATGCCCGACGTTGGCATTGTCATGTCCGAGAGTTGTCTTGTCATGACCTTGTCATGCCCGACGATGACCTTGTCAATCCCGACGATGGCCTTGGCATGCCCGATGATGGCCTTGCCATGCCCGACGATGGCCTTGCCATGCCCGACGTTGGCCTTGTCATGCCCGACGCTAGCCTTGCCATGCCCAACACTGGCCTTGTCATGACTTTGCATGCCCGACACTAGCCTTGTGATGCCCGACGCTGGCGTTTCCATGCCAGACGCTAGCCTTTCTATGCCCGACGATGGCCTTGCCATGTGCGACAGTTGCCTTGTCATGCCCAACGCTGGCCTTCTCATGCCCGACGATGGCCTTGCCATGTCCAAGAGTGGCACTGTCATGGCCTTGTCATGTCCAACGATGGCCTTGTGATGCACTATAATGGCCTAACAATGCCCGACGCTGGCCATGTCATGCCCGGCCATGGCCTTCCCTTGCCCGACGAAGGCCTTGCCATGTCCGGGAGTTACCTTGTCAATAGCTTGTCATGCCCGACGATGGCCTCGCCATGTCCGACAGTGGCCTTTTCATATCCGAGAGTTGCCTTATCTTGGCCTTGTGATGCCCGAAGATGACCTTGTCATGCCCGACGATGGCCTTGAAATGCGCGACGTTAGCCTTGACAAGCCCGATGCTGGCCTTTCCATGCCCGACGATGGCCTTGCCTTGTCCGAGAGTTGCCTTATTATGACATTATCATGCCCGACGCTGGCCTTGTCATGCTCGACGCTGGCCTTGTCAAGCAAACGTTGGCCTTGCCATGCCCGACGATGGCCTTGCTATATTCGAGAGTGGTCTTTTCATGCCTGACACTGGGCTTGTCATGCCCGACGATAGCATTGACGTACCCGACGTTGGCCTTGCTATGTTCGAGAGTGTCCTTGTCATGCCCGACGCTAGCCTTGGCATGCCTGACGCTGGCGTTGCCATTCCCGGCGCTAGCCTTGCCATGCCCGACGATGGCCTTGCTATGTCCGAGAGTTGCCTTGTCATGACCTTGTCATGCCCGACGTTGGCCTTGTTATGCTAGACGATGGCCTCGCCATGTCCGAGAGTTGCATTGTCATGGCCTTGTCATTCCCTACGTTCATCTTGCCATGCCGGACGCTGGCATTGTCATGTTCGAGAGTTGCCTTGTCATGACCTTGTCATGCCCGACGATGACCTTGTCATGCCCGACGATTGCCTTGCCACGCCCGACGTTGGCCTTGTCATGCCCGACGTTGTGCTTGCCATTCCCGACGATGGTCTTGCCATGTCCAAGAGTTGCCATGACCTGACCTTGTCATGCCTGACGCTGTCCTTGTCATGCCCGACGATGGCCTTTCCACGCCCAATGTTGGCCTTCCCATGCCCGAGAGTTTACTTGTCATGAATTTTGATGCCCGAAGTTGGCTTGTCTTGACCTTGTCATGCCCGTTGCTGGCCTTGTCATGCCCGACGATGGCCTTGTTATACCCGACATTGGCCTTCTCATGACCGACGATGGCCTTGCCCTGTCCGAGAGTTGCCTTGTCATGACCTTGTTATGCCGACGCTGGCCTTGTTATGCCGGACGATGGCCTCGCCTTGTCCGAGAGTAGTATTGTCATGGCCTTGTCATGCCCAACGCTGGCCTTCTGATGACAGACGATAGCCTCGCCATGTCCGAGAGTTGCATTGTCATGGCCTTTTCATTCCCGACGTTCATCTTGCCATGCCGAATGCTGGCCTTGTCATGTTCGAGAGTTGCCTTGTCATGTTCGAGATTGTCCTTGTCATGCCCGACGCTAGCCTTGCCATGTCCGAGAGTTGCCTTGTCATGACCTTGTCATGCCCGACGCTGGCCTTGTCATGCCCGACGATGGCCTTGCCATGACTGACGCTGGCCTTGCTATGTCTGAGAGTTGCCTTCTCATGGCCTTGTCATGACCAACAATGACCTTGCCATCCCGACGCTGGCGTTGCCATGCCCGACGCATCCTTTCCTTGCTTGACGATGGCCTTGCCATGTCCGACAATTACCTTGTCAATACTTTGCCATTCCCAACGCTGGCCTTCTCATGTCCGACGAAGGCCTTGCCATGTCCGAGAGTGGCATTGTCATGGCCTATTAACGCCTGACGATGGCCTTGAAATGTCCGACGTTAGCCTTGTCAAGCCCGACGCTGGCCTTGCCATGCCCGACGATGGCTTTGCCATGTCTGAGAGTTGCCTTCTCATGACCTTTTCATGCACGACGATGGCCTTGTCATGCCCGACGATGGTCTTGCCACACCGGATGCTGGCCTTGTCATGTCTGAGAGTTACCTTGTAATGACCTTGTCATGCCCGAAGTTGCCTTGTCATGGCCGATGCTGGCCTTGTCATGCCCGATGATGGACTTGCCATGTCCGACGCTGGCATTGTCATGTTCGAGAGTTTTCTTGTCATGACCTTGTCATGCCCGACGATGACCTTGTCATGCCCGACGATGGCCTTGTCATGCACGACGATGCCCTTGCCATGCCCGATGCTATTCTTGTCATGCCCGATGTTGGCCTTGCCATGCCCAACGCTGGCCTTGTCATGACCTTGTCATGCCCGACGCTAGCCTTGTGATGCCCAAAGCTGGCGTTGCCATGCCCGACGCTAGTCTTTCCATGCCCGACGATGGTCTTGCCATGTGCGACAATTGCCTTGTCATGCCCAACGCTGGTCTTCTCATGCCCGACGATGGCATTGCCATGTCCGAGAGTAGCATTTTCATGGCGTTGTCATGCCCAAGTATGGCCTTGTGATGGCCTATGATGTCCTTACCATGCCCGATGATGGCCATGTAATACCCGGCGCCGGCCTTGCCATGCACGACGCTGGCCTTTTCATGTCCAATAGTTGCCTCATCCTGGCCTTCTCATACCCGACGATGACCTTTTCATGCCCGACGATGGCCTTGAAATGTCCGACGATAGCCTTGTCAAGCCCGACGCTGGCCTTGCCATGCTCGACGATGGCCTTGCCATTTCCGAGAGTTGCCTTGTTATGACCTTGTCATGCCCGACGCTAGCCTTGACATGCCCGACGCTGGCCTTGTCAAGCCAACGTTGACCTTGCCATGCCCGACGATGGCCTTGCTATGTTCGAGAGTGGCCTTGTCATGCCCGACACTGGGCTTGTCATGCCCGACGAAAGTATTGACGTACCCGACGCTAGCCTTGTTATGTTCGAGAGTGTCCTTGGCATGCCCGACGCTAGCCTTGGCATGCTTAACGCTGGCGTTTCCATGCCCGACGCTGGCCTTGCCATGCCCGACGATGGCCTTGCCATGTCCGAGAGTTGCTTTGTCATGACCTTGTCATGCCCGACGCTGGCCTTGTGATGCCAGACGATGGCCTCGCCATGTCCGAGAGTTGCATTGTCATGGCCTTGTCATTCCCGACGTTCAATTTGCCATGCCGGATGCTGCCTTGTCATGTTCGAGAGTTGCCTTGTCATGGCCTTGTCATGCCCGACGATGGCCTTGTCATGCCCGACCATTGACTTGCCACGCCCGACGTTGGCCTTGTCATGCCCGATGATGGCCTTGCTATGTTCGAGAGTGGCCTTATCATGCCCAACACTAGGCTTGTCATGCCCGACGATAGCATTTACCTACCCGACGCTAGCCTTGTTATGTTCGAGAGTTTCCTTGTCAAGCTCGTCGCTGGCCTTGGCATGCCTGACGCTGGCGTTGCGATGCCCGACGTTGGCCTTGCCATGCCCAACGATGGCCTTGCCATGTCCGAGAGTTGCCGTGTCATGAACTTGTCATGCCCGACGCTGGCCTTGTGATGCCAGACGATGGCCTCGCCATGTGCAAGAGTTGCATTGTCATGGCCTTGTCATTCCCGACGTTCATCTTGACATGCCGGACGCTGGCCTTGTCATGTTCGAGAGTTGCCTTGTCATGGCCTTGTCATGCCCGACGATGACTTTGTCATGCCCGACGATTGCCTTGCCACGCCCGACGTTGGCCTTGTCATGCCCGGCATTGTGCTTGCCATTCCCGACGATGGCCTTGCCATGTCCAAGAGTTGCCATGTCTTGACCTTGTCATGCCCGACGTTGGCCTTGTCATGTCCGACGATGGCCTTGCCACGCCCGATGCTGGCCTTGTCATATCCGAGAGTTGCCTTGTAATGACCTTGTCATGCCCGAAGTTGCCTTGTCAATCCCGATGCTGGGCTTGTCATGCCCGACGATGGACTTGCCATGCCCGACGTTGGCATTGTCATGTCCGAGAGTTGTCTTGTCATGACCTTGTCATGCCCGACGATGACCTTGTCATGTCCGACGATGACCTTGTCATGCCCGACCATGGCCTTGCCATGCCCGACGATGGCCTTGCCATGCCCGACCTTGTCCTTGTCATGCCCGACGCTGGCTTTGCCATGCCCGTCGCTGGCCTTGTCATGACCTCGCATGCCCGACGCTAGCCTTGTGATGCCCGACGCTGGGGTTGCCATTCTAGAACATGGCCTTTCCATGCTCGACGATAGCCTTGCCATGTGCGACAGTTGCCTTGTCATGCCCAACGCTAGCCTTTTCATGCCCGAGAGTGGCACTGTCATGGCCTTGTCATGTCCAACGATAGCCTTGTGATGCCCTATGATGGCTAACCATGCCCGATGCTGGCCATGTCATGTCCGGGAGTTACCTTGTCAATAGCTTATCATGCCCGACGATGGCCTCGCCATGTCCGAGAGTTGCATTGTCATGGCCTTGTCATAACCGACGTGTGCCTTGTCATGCCCGACGCTGGCCTTTTTATATCCGAGAGTTGCCTTATCTTGGCCTTGTGATGCCCGAAGATGACCTTTTCATGCCCGACGATGGCCTTGAAATGCCCGACGTTAGCCTTGTCAAGCCCGACGCTGGTCTTTCCATGCCCGACGATGGCCTTGAAATGCCCGACGTTAGCCTTGTCAAGCCCGACGCTGGTCTTTCCATGCCCGACGATGGCCTTACCATGTCTGAGAGTTGCCTTGTTATGACCTTGTCATGCCCGACGCTGGCCTTGTCATGCCTGACGCTGGCCTTGTCAAGCCAACGTTGGCCTTCCATGCCCGACGATAGCCTTGCTATGTTCGAGAGTGGCCTTGTCATGCCCGACACTAGGCTTGTCATGCCCGACGATAGCATTGACGTACCCGACGTTGGCCTTGCTATGTTCGAGAGTGTCCTTGTCATGCCCGACACTAGCCTTGGCATGCCTGACGCTGGCGTTGGCATGCCCGACGTTGGCCTTGCCATGCCCGACGATGGCCTTGCTATGTCCGAGAGTTGCCTTGTCATGACCTTGTCATGCCCGACGCTGGCCTTGTCAAGCCAAACGATGGCCTCTCAATGTCCGAGAGTTGCATTGTCATGGCCTTGTCATTCCCGACGTTCATCTTTCCATTCCGGACGTTGGCCTTGTCATGTTCGAGAGGTGCCTTGTCATGGCCTTGTCATGCCCGACGATTACCTTGTCATGCCCAACGATTACCTTGCCACGCCCGACATTGCCCTTGTCATGCCCGACGCTGTGTTTGCCATTCCCGACGATGGCCTTGCCATGTCCAAGAGTTGCTATGCCCTGACCTTGTCATGCCCGACGTTGGGCTTGTCATGCCCGACGATGGCTTTGCCACGCCCAATGTTGGCCTTATCATGTCCGAGAGTTGGCTTGTCATGACCTTTTCATGCCCGAAGTTGGCTTGTCTTAACCTTGTCATGCCGGATGCTGGCCTTGTCATGCCCGACGATGGACTTGCCATGCCCGACGCTGGCCTTGCCATGCCCGACGATGGCCTTGTCATGACCTTGTCATGCCCGACGCTGGCTTTGTGATGCCAGACGATGGCCTCGCCATGTCCGAGAGTTGCATTGTCATGGCCTTGTCATTCCCGACAATGGCCTTGCCACACCAGATGTTGGCCTTGTCATGTCCGAGAGTTGCCTTGTTATGACATTGTCATGCCCAAAGTTGCCTTGTCAATCCCGATGCTGGCCTTGTCATGCCCGACGATGGACTTGCCATGCCCGACGTTGGAATTGTCATGTCCGAGAGTTGTATTGTCATGACCTTGTCAAGCCCGACGATGACCTTGTCAATCCCGACGATGGCCTTGGCATGCCCGATGATGGCCTTGCCATGCCCGACGATGGCCTTGCCATGCCCGACGTTGGCCTTGTCATGCCCGACGCTGGCCTTGCCATACCCAACGCTGGCCTTGTCATGACTTTGCATGCCCGACACTAGCCTTATGATGCCCGACGCTGGCGTTGCCGTGCCAGACGCTGGCCTTTCCATGCCCGACGATGGCCTTGCCATGTGCGACAGTTGCCTTGTTATGCCCAACGTTGGCCTTCTCATGCCCGACGATGGCCTTGCCATGTCCGAGAGTGGCACTGTCATGGCCTTGTCATGTCCAACGATGGCCTTGTGATGCACTATGATGGCCTAACCATGCCCGACGCTGGCCATGTGATGCCCGGCGATGGCCTTCTCTTGCCCGACGAAGGCTTTGCCATGTCCGGGAGTTACCTTGTCAATAGCTTGTCATGCCCGACGATGGCCTCGCCATGCCCGACACTGGCCTTTCCATATCTGAGAGTTGCCTTATGATGCGCCCTTGGATGCCCCTTTTGCGTTAACCCTAGACGAAGAGGACGAGGCTCTTAGAGTTTGCTCAGATGGACCGATCACCCGATCCCGAGCTAAGGCCATTGCTCGAGCCACCGGCTCCATCATCACCCACATTACTTCTTCACTTGGTCCCATTACCGGCATGCCTTGTCTCTACACCACCATGGCATAGGCTACCGGTTCTGTTAGCGGCATGTCCCGTCTTTCCGACTCCATGGCATGAAGCTAGCTTATCTTCGGACTATATTTTCATGTTTTCCTTTTTATGTAATAAAGGGATATCCCATATAGGAATATTCCCTTTTTGACCTTATCCGTTTAGGGTTTGCTTGGATGCTTTTAGGTTTTCCCCTTTTGGGCTTTTTCTTCATGTATTCTTGTTTGGCCCGTTGGCCCATAGGTTGGCAAGTTTCTCTATATAAGAGATATCTTGCCTCACTTATTTTTCATGTTCAATATTACTAAGTTTTGAGAAGAATTTCCTCCACTTAGCTTGGGCATCAAAATCTCTCTTCTAACCCTCAAACTTCTTCCTTGAATCTCGTCTTTGATTCAAGAAATCCATATTCGAGGATTCTTTTTAAGAATCAACCTTCGCTCCACACAAAAAGGTTCCTTCGATCTCTCTAGATCGAAGTAACCCTAGTTTCTTCATCGCTTCCGCCCCTTTGGATCCGAAACGATACAACGTTGCACAAAGAATCAAGGAGTAGTTGGAGTTTTGCTTGATCTAGATCCGGAGTTATCCTTGGTTACCTCCAAGGACGCATCAAATTGGTATCAGAGCAAGGGATCAAAGCTAAGTTCTCTTTACTCTTGTTTTTGTGCGTTATTATCTTAAACCTATTTAGCCTTTGTTTGTTCATGATGTTCTTCGTTTGCTCATGATGTTCTTCATTTGTTCTTCATGATCTTCATGTTGTTCATCATGTTCTTCATCATGTTCATCCTTTTTTCCTGAATTTTTTTTTTCTTTTCCGTGTTTAAATCAAAACAAAAAGAACAAAAATAGGAGATATTTGGTTTACCTTCAAACCATTTATCAAACCCGTCTTTTTCTTAAACCGACCTAATCTGACAATTTTGTTAATTAATTTCACCAAATCTCTTGGGATATTTTTGTTAACGAAAAGTTCGGATATCTCGCATTTGATATTCCAAGAAAAGCAAAACAACTCTTCATCAATACGGATTTGTGTTCAA
>BSUD01000006.1:81642577-81660972 GCA_033239045.1 Fagopyrum esculentum | reverse complement strand
CGAGAGTTGCCTTGTCATGAACTTGTCCTGCCCGACGATGGCCTTGTCATGCCCGACGATGGCCTTGCCATGACCGACGCTGGCCTTGCCATGTTTGAGAGTTGCCTTGTCATGGTCTTGCCATGACCGACGATGACCTTGTCATCCCGACGTTGGCGTTGCCATGCCCGACGCATCTTTGTCATGCTTGACCATGACCTTTCCATGTCCGACAGTTGCCTTGTCAATACTTTCGCATTCCCAACGCTGGCCTTCTCATGCCCGACGAAGGCCTTACCATGTAAGAGAGTGGCATTGTCATGGCCTATTCATGCCCGACGATGACCTTGTCATGCCCGACGATGGCCTTGTCATGCCCGACGATGCCCTTTCCATGCCCGACGCTAGCCTTATCATGCCCGACGTTGGCCTTGCCATGCCTGACGCTGGCCTTGTCATGACCTTGTCATGCCCGACGCTAGCCTTGTGATGCCCAAAGCTGGTCTTCTCATGCCCGACGATGGCATTTCCATGTCCGAGAGTTGCATTTTCATGGCGTTGTCATGCCCAAGGATGGCCTTGTGATGCCCTATGATGTCCTTACCATGCCCGACGATGGCCATGTCATGCCCGGCGCCGGCCTTTCCATGCCCGACGCTAGCCTTTTCATATCCAATAGTTGCCTTATCCTGGCCTTGTCATGCCTGACGATTACCTTGTCATGCCCGACGATGGCCTTGAAATGCCCGACGATAGCCTTGTCAAGCCCGACGCTGGCCTTGCCATGCTCGATGATGGACTTGCCATGACCGAGAGTTGCCTTGTTATGACCTTGTCATGCCCGACGCTAGCCTTGACATGCCCGACGCTGACCTTGCAAGCAAACGTTGGCCTTTCCATACCCGATTATGGCCTTGCTATGTTCGAGAGTGGCCTTGTCATGCACGACACTGGGCTTGTCATGCCCGACGATAGCATTTACGTACCCGACGCTAGCCTTGTTATGTTCGATAGTGTCCTTGTCATGCCCGACGATGGACTTGCCATGCCCGACGCTGGCATTGTCATGTTCGAGAGTTTTCTTGTCATGACCTTGTCATGCCCGACGATGACCTTGTCATGCCCGACGATGGCCTTGTCATGCACGACGATGCCCTTGCCATGCCCGACGCTAGCCTTGTCATGCCCGATGTTGGCCTTGCCATGCCCAACGCTGGCCTTGTCATGACCTTGTCATGCCCGACGCTAGCCTTGTGATGCTTAAAGCTGGCGTTGCCATGCCCGACGCTGGTCTTTCCATGCCCGACGATGGTCTTGCCATGTGCGACAATTGCCTTGTCATGCCCAACGCTTGGCTTCTCATTCCCGACGATGGCATTTCCACGTCCGAGAGTTGCATTTTCATGGCGTTGTCATGCCCAAGGATGGCCTTGTGATGCCCTATGATGTCCTTACCATGCCCGATGATGGCCATGTAATGCTCAGCGCCGGCCTTGCCATGCCCGACGCTGGCCTTTTCATATCCAATAGTTGCCATATCTTGGCCTTGTCATACCCGACGATGACCTTGTCATGCCCGACGATGGCCTTGAAATGTCCGACGATAGCCTTGTCAAGCCCGACGCTGGCCTTGCCATGCTCGACGATGGCCTTGCCCTGTCCGAGAGTTGCCTTGTTATGACCTTGTCATGCCCGACGCTAGCCTTGACATGCCCGACGCTGGCCTTGTCAAGCCAACGTTGACCTTGCCATGCCCGACGATGGCCTTGCTATGTTCGAGAGTGGCCTTGTCATGCCCAACACTGGGCTTGTCATGCCCGACGAAAGTATTGACGTACCCGACGCTAGCCTTGTTATGTTCGATAGTGTCCTTGGCATGCCCGACGCTAGCCTTGGCATGCTTGACGCTAGCGTTTCCATGCCCGACGCTGGCCTTGCCATGCCCGACGATGGCCTTGCCATGTCCGAGAGTTGCTTTGTCATGACCTTGTCATGCCCGACGCTGGCCTTGTGATGCCAAACGATGGCCTCGCCATGTCCGAGAGTTGCATTGTCATGGCCTTGTCATTCCCGACGTTCATTTTGCCATGCCGGATGCTGCCTTGTCATGTTCGAGAGTTGCCTTGTCATGGCCTTGTCATGCCCGACGATGGCCTTGTCATGCCCGACCATTGACTTGCCACGCCCGACGTTGGCCTTGTCATGCCCGATGATGGCCTTGCTATGTTCGAGAGTGGCCTTGTCCTGCCCAACACTGGGCTTGTCATGCCCGACGATAGCATTTACCTACCCGACGCTAGCCTTGTTATGTTCGAGAGTTTCCTTGTCAGGCCCGTCGCTGGCCTTGGCATGCCTGACGCTGGTGTTGCGATGCCCGACGTTGGCCTTGCCATGCCCGACGATGGCCTTGCCATGTCCGAGAGTTGCCGTGTCATGAACTTGTCATGCCTGACGCTGGCCTTGTGATGGCATACGATGGCCTCGCCATGTGCAAGAGTTGCATTGTCACGGCCTTGTCATTCCCGACGTTCATCTTGCCATGCCGGACGCTGGCCTTGTCATGTTCGAGAGTTGCCTTGTCATGGCCTTGTCATGCCCGACGATGACTTTGTCATGCCCGACGATTGCCTTGCCACGCCCGACGTTGGCCTTGTCATGCCCGGCATTGTGCTTGCCATTCCCGACGATGGCCTTGCAATGTCCAAGAGTTGCCATGTCTTGACCTTGTCATGCCCGACGTTGGCCTTGTCATGCCCGACGATGGCCTTGCCACGCCCGATGTTGGCCTTGTCATATCCGAGAGTTGCCTTGTAATGACCTTGTCATGCCCGAAGTTGCCTTGTCAATCCCAATGCTGGGCTTGTCATGCCCGACGATGGACTTGCCATGCCCAACGTTGGCATTGTCATGTCCGAGAGTTGTCTTATCATGACCTTGTCATGCCCGACGATGACCTTGTCATGCCCGACGATGACCTTGTCATGCCCGACGATGGCCTTGCCATGCCCGACGATGGCCTTGCAATTCCCGACGTTGGCCTTGTCATGCCCGACGCTGGCTTTGCCATGCCCGTCGCTGGCCTTGTCATGACCTCGCATGCCCGACGCTAGCCTTGTGATGCCCGACGCTGGGGTTACCATGCCAGAACATGGCCTTTCCATGCTCGACGATGGCCTTGCCATGTGCGACAGTTGCCTTGTCATGCCCAACGCTGGCCTTTTCATGCCCGAGAGTGGCACTGTCATGGCCTTGTCATGTCCAACGATAGCCTTGTGATGCCCTATGATGGACTAACCATGCCCGATGTTGGCCATGTCATGTCCGGGAGTTACCTTGTCAATAGCTTGTCATGCCCGACGATGGCCTCGCCATGTCCGAGAGTTGCATTGTCATGGCCTTGTCATAACCGACGTGTGCCTTGTCATGCCCGACGCTGGCCTTTTTATATCCGAGAGTTGCCTTATCTTGGCCTTGTGATGCCCGAAGATGACCTTGTCATGCCCGACGATGGCCTTGAAATGCCCGACGTTAGCCTTGTCAAGCCCGACGCTGGCCTTTCCATGCCCGACGATGGCCTTACCATGTCCGAGAGTTGCCTTGTTATGACCTTGTCATGCCCGACGATGGCCTTGTCATGCCTGACGCTGGCCTTGTCAAGCCAACGTTGGCCTTGACATGCCCGACGATAGCCTTGCTATGTTCGAGAGTGGCCTTGTCATGCCCGACACTAGGCTTGTCATGCCCGACGATAGCATTGACGTACCCGACGTTGGCCTTGCTATGGTCGAGAGTGGCCTTGTCATGCCCGACGCTAGCCTTGGCATGCCTGACGCTGGCGTTGGCATGCCCGACGTTGGCCTTGCCATGCCCGACGATGGCCTTGCTATGTCCGAGAGTTGCCTTGTCATGACCTTGTCATGCCCGACGCTGGCCTTGTCAAGCCAGACGATGGCCTCGCAATGTCCGAGAGTTGCATTGTCATGGCCTAGTCATTCCCGACGTTCATCTTTCCATTCCCGACGTTGGCCTTGTCATGTTCGAGAGTTGCCTTGTCATGGCCTTGTCATGCCCGACGATTACCTTGTCATGCCCAATGATTGCCTTGCCACGCCCGACATTGCCCTTGTCATGCCCGACGCTGTGTTTGCCATTCCCGACGATGGCCTTGCCATGTCCAAGAGTTGCTATGCCCTGACCTTGTCATGCCCGACGCTGGGCTTGTCATGCCCGACGATGGCTTTGCCACGCCCAATGTTGGCCTTGTCATGTCCGAGAGTTGGCTTGTCATGACCTTTTCATGCCCGAAGTTGGCTTGTCTTGACCTTGTCATGCCGGATGTTGGCCTTGTCATGCCCGACGATGGACTTGCCATGCCCGACGCTGGCCTTGCCATGCCCGACGATGGCCTTGTCATGACCTTGTCATGCCCGACGCTGGCTTTGTGATGCCAGACGATGGCCTCGCCATGTCCGAGAGTTGCATTGTCATGGCCTTGTCATTCCCGACAATGGCCTTGCCACACTAGATGTTTGCCTTGTCATGTCCGAAAGTTGCCTTTTAATGACCTTGTCATGCCCAAAGTTGCCTTGTCAATCCCGATGCTGGCCTTGTCATGCCCGACGATGGACTTGCCATGCCCGACGTTGGCATTGTCATGTCCGAGAGTTGTATTGTCATGACCTTGTCATGCCCGACGATGACCTTGTCAATCCCGACGATGGCCTTGGCATGCCCGATGATGGCCTTGCCATGCCCGACGATGGCCTTGCCATGCCCGACGTTGGCCTTGTCATGCCCGACGCTGGCCTTGTCATGCCCAACGCTGGCCTTGTCATGACTTTGCATGCCCGACACTAGCCTTATGATGCCCGACGCTGGCGTTGCCGTGCTAGACGCTGGCCTTTCCATGCCCGACGATGGCCTTGCCATGTGCGACAGTTGCCTTGTCATGCCCAACGCTGGCCTTCTCATGCCCGACGATGGCCTTGCCATGTCCGAGAGTGGCACTGTCATGGCCTTGTCATGTCCAACGATGGCCTTGTGATGCACTATGATGGCCTAACCATGCCCGACGCTGGCCATGTCATGCCCGGCGATGGCCTTCCCTTGCCCGACGAAGGCTTTGCCATGTCCGGGAGTTACCTTGTCAATAGCTTGTCATGCCCGACGATGGCCTCGCCATGACCGACACTGGCCTTTTCATATCCGAGAGTTGCCTTATCTTGTCCTTGTGATGCCCGAAGATGACCTTGTCATGCCCGATGATGGCCTTGAAATGCCCGACGTTAGCCTTGTCAAGCCCGACGCTGGCCTATCCATGCCCGACAATGGCCTTGCCATGTCCGAGAGTTGCCTTATTATGACATTGTCATGCCCGACGCTGGCATTGTCATGCTCGACGCTGGCCTTGTCAAGCAAACGTTGGCCTTGCCATGCCCGACGATGGCCTTGCTATATTCGAGAGTGGCCTTGTCATGCCCGACACTGGGCTTGTCATGCCCGACGATAGCATTGACGTACCCGACGCTGGTCTTGATATGTTTGAGAGTGTCCTTGTCATGCCCGACGCTAGCCTTGGCATGCTTGATGCTGGCGTTGCCATGCCCGACGCTGGCCTTGCCATGCCCGACGATGGCCTTGCTATGTCCGAGAGTTGCCTTGTCATGACCTTGTCATGCCCGACGATGGCCTTGTCATGCCAGACGATGGCCTCGCCATGTCCGAGAGTTGCATTGTCATGGCCTTGTCATTCCCTACGTTCATCTTGCCATGTCGGACGTTGGCCTTGTCATGTTTGAGAGTTGCCTTGTCATGACCTTGTCATGCCCGACGATGACCTTGTCATGCCCGACGATTGCCTTGCCACGCCCGACGTTGGCTTTGTCATGCCCGACGTTGTGCTTGCCATTCCCGACGACGGCCTTGCCATGTCCAAGATTTGCCATGACCGGACCTTGTCATGCCCGACGATGGCCTTGTCATGCCCGACGATGGCCTTGCCACGCCCAATGCTGTCCTTCCCATGCCCGAGAGTTTCCTTCTCATGACCTTTTGATGCCCAAAGTTGGCTTGTCTTGTCCTTGTCATGCCCGATGCTGGCCTTGTCATGCCCGACGATAGCCTTGTTATACCCGACGCTTGCCTTCTCATGCCCGACGATGGCCTTGCCCTGTCCGAGAGTTGCCTTGTCATGATCATGTCATGCCCGACGCTGGCCTTGTCATGCCGGACGATGGCCTCGCCTTGTCCGAGAGTAGCATTGTCATGGCCTTGTCATGCCCAACGCTGGCCTTGTGATGACAGACGATGGTCTCGCCATGTCCGAGAGTTGCATTGTCATGGCCTTTTCATTCCTGACGTTCATCTTGCCATGTCGGATGCTGGGCTTGTCATGTTCGAGAGTTGCCTTGTCATGTTCGAGCATGTCCTTGTCATGCCCGACGCAAGCCTTGCCATGTCCAAGAGTTTCCTTGTCAGGACCTTGTCATGCCCGACGGTGGCCTTGTCATGCCCGACGATGGCCTTGCCAAGACTGACGTTGGCCTTGCTATGTCTGAGAGTTGCCTTGTCATGGCCTTGTCATGACCAACAATGGCCTTGCCACACCAGATGTTGGCCTTGTCATGTCCGAGAGTTGCCTTGTAATGACCTTGTCATGCCCAAAGTTGCCTTGTCAATCCCGATGCTGGCCTTGTCATGCCCGACGATGGACTTGCCATGCCCGACGTTGGCATTGTCATGTCCGAGAGTTTTATTGTCATGACTTTGTCATGCCCGACGATGACCTTGTCAATCCCGACGATGGCCTTGGCATGCCCGATGATGGCCTTGCCATGCCCGACGATGGCCTTGCCATGCCCGACGTTGGCCTTGTCATGCCCGACGCTAGCCTTGCCATACCCAACGCTGGCCTTGTCATGACTTTGCATGCCCGACACTAGCCTTATGATGCCCGACGCTGGCGTTGCCGTGCCAGACGCTGGCCTTTCCATGCCCGACGATGGCCTTGCCATGTGCGACAGTTGCCTTGTCATGCCCAACGCTGGCCTTCTCATGCCCGACGATGGCCTTGCCATGTCCGAGAGTGGCACTGTCATGGCCTTGTCATGTCCAACGATGGCCTTGTTATGCACTATGATGGCCTAACCATGCCCGACCCTGGCCATGTCATGCCCGGCGATGGCCTTCCCTTGCCCGACGAAGGCTTTTCCATGTCCGGGAGTTACCTTGTCAATAGCTTGTCATGCCCGACGATGGCCTCGCCATGACCGACACTGGCCTTTTCATATCCGAGAGTTGCCTTATCTTGGCCTTGTGATGCCTGAAGATGACCTTGTCATGCCCGATGATAGCCTTGAAATGCCCGACGTTAGCCTTGTCAAGCCCGACGCTGGCCTATCCATGCCCGAAGATGGCCTTGCCATGTCCGAGAGTTGCCTTATTATGACATTGTCATGCCCGACGCTGGCCTTGTCATGCTCGACGCTGGCCTTGTCAAGCAAACATTGGCCTTGCCATGCCCGACGATGGCCTTGCTATATTCGAGAGTGGCCTTGTCATGCCCGACACTGGGCTTGTCATGCCCGACGATAGCATTGACGTACCAGACGCTGGTCTTGATATGTTTGAGAGTGTCCTTGTCATGCCCGACGCTAGCCTTGGCATGCTTGATGCTGGCGTTGCCATGCCCGACACTGGCCTTGCCATGCCCGACGATGGCCTTGCTATGTCCGAGAGTTGCCTTGTCATGACAATTTCATGCCCGACGATGGCCTTGTCATGCCAGACGATGGCCTCGCCATGTCTGAGAGTTGCATTTTCATGGCCTTGTCATTCCCTACGTTCATCTTGCCATGTCGGACGCTGGCCTTGTCATGTTTGAGAGTTGCCTTGTCATGACCTTGTCATGCCCGACGATGACCTTGTCATGCCCGACGATTGCCTTGCCACGCCCGACGTTGGCTTTGTCATGCCCGACGTTGTGCTTGCCATTCCCGACGATGGCCTTGCCATGTCCAAGAGTTGCCATGACCTGACCTTGTCATGCCCGACGATGGCCTTGCCACGCCCAATGCTGGCCTTCCCATGCCCGAGAGTTTCCTTCTATGACCTTTTGATGCCCAAAGTTGCCTTGTCTTGTCCTTGTCATGCCCGATGCTGGCCTTGTCATGCCCGACGATGGCCTTGTTATACCCGACGCTGGCCTTCTCATGCCCGACGATGGCCTTGCCCTGTCCGAGAGTTGCCTTGTCATGACCATGTCATGCCCGACGCTGGCCTTGTCATGCCGGACGATGGCCTCTCCTTGTTCGAGAGTAGCATTGTCATGGCCTTGTCATGCCCAACGCTGGCCTTGTGATGACAGACGATGGTCTCGCCATGTCCGAGAGTTGCATTGTCATGGCCTTTTCATTCCCGACGTTCATCTTGCCATGCCGGATGCTGGGCTTGTCATGTTCGAGAGTTGCCTTGTCATGTTCGAGCGTGTCCTTGTCATGCCCGACGCAAGCCTTGCCATATCCAAGAGTTTCCTTGTCATGCCCGACGGTGGCCTTGTCATGCCCGACGATGGCCTTGCCATGACTGACGCTGGCCTTGCTATGTCTGAGAGTTGCCTTGTCATGGCCTTGTCATGGCCTTGTCATGACCAACAATGACCTTGTCATCCCGACGCTGGCGTTGCCATGCCCGACGCATCCTTTCCATGCTTGACGATGGCCTTGCCATGTCCGACAGTTGCCTTGTCAATACTTTGCCATTCCCAACGTTGGCCTTCTCATGTCCGACGAAGGCCTTGCCATGTCCGAGAGTGGCATTGTCATGGCCTATTAACGCCCGATGATGGCCTTGAAATGTCCGACGTTAGCCTTGTCAAGCCCGACGTTGGCCTTGCCATGCCCGACGATGGCCTTGCCATGTCTGGGAGTTGCCTTCTCATGACCTTTTCATGCCCGAAGCTGGCCTTGTCATGCCCGACGATGGTCTTGCCACACCAGATGCTGGCCTTGTCATGTTTGAGAGTTGCCTTGTAATTACCTTGTCATGCCCGAAGTTGCCTTGTCATGGCCGATGCTGGCCTTGTAATGCCCGACGATGGACTTGCCATGCCCGACGTTGGCATTGTCATGTCCGAGAGTTTTCTTGTCATGACCTTGTCATGCCCGACGATGACCTTGTCATGCCCGACGATGGCCTTGTCATGCCCGACGATGCCCTTGCCATGCCCGACGCTAGCCTTAACTTGCCCGATGTTGGCCTTGCCATGCCCGACGCTAGCCTTATCATGACCTTGTCATGCCCGACGCTAGCCTTGTGATGCCCAAAGCTGGCGTTGCCATGCCCGACGCTAGTCTTTCCATGCCCGACGATGGTCTTGCCATGTGCGACAATTGCCTTGTCATGCCCAACGCTGGTCTTCTCATGCCCGACGATGGCATTGCCATGTCCGAGAGTAGCATTTTCATGGCGTTGTCATGCCCAAGGAAGGCCTTGTGATGCCTTATGATGTCCTTAACATGCCCGACGATGGCCATGTCATGCCCGGCGCCGGCCTTGCCATGCCCGACGTTGGCCTTTTCATATCCAACAGTTGCCTTATCCTGGCCTTGTCATACCCGACGATGACCTTGTCATGCCCGACGATGGCCTTGAAATGTCCGACGTTAGCCTTGTCAAGCCCGACGCTGGCCTTGCCATGCTCGACGATGGCCTTGCCATGTCCGAGAGTTGCCTTGTTATGACCTTGCCATGCCCGACGCTAGCCTTGATATGCCCGACGCTGGCCTTGTCAAGCCAACGTTGGCCTTTCCATACCTGATGATAGCCTTGCTAACTTCGAGAGTCGCCTTATCATGCCCGACACTGGGCTTGTCATGCCCGACGATAGCATTTACGTACCCAACGCTAGCCTTGTTATGTTCGAGAGTGTCCTTGTCATGCCCGACGCTGACCTTGGCATGCCTGACGCTGGCGTTGCCACGCCCGACGTTGGCCATGCCATGCCCGACGATGGCCTTGCCATGTCCGTGAGTTGCCGTGTCATAACCTTGTCATGCCCGATGCTGGCCTTGTGATGCCAGACGATGGCCTCGCCATGTCTGAGAGTTGCATTGTCATGGCCTTGTCACTCCCGAAGTTCATCTTACCATGTCGGATTTTGGCCTTGTCATGTTCGAGAGTTGCCTTGTCATGGCCTTGTCATGCCCGACGATGACCTTGTCATGCCCGACGATTGTCTTGCCACGCCCGACGTTGGCCTTGTCATGCCCGACGTTGTGCTTGCCATTCCCGACGATGGCCTTGCCATGTCCAAGAGTTGCCATGTCCTGACCTTGTCATGCCCGACGCTGGCCTTGTCATGCCTGACGATGACCTTGCCACGCCCGATGCTGGCCTTGTTATGTCCGAGAGTTGCCTTGTAATGACCTTGTCATGCCTGAAGTTGCCTTGTCATGACCTTGTCATGCCCGACGTTGTCCTTGCCATGCCCGACGATGGCCTAGCCATGTCCGAGAGTTGCCTTGACGATGGCCTTGTCATGCCCGACGATGGCCTTGCCATGACCGACGCTGGCCTTGCCATGTTTGAGAGTTGCCTTGTCATGGTCTTGTCATCACCGACGATGACCTTGTCATCCCGACGGTGGCGTTGCCAAGCCCGACGCATCCTTGTCATGCTTGACGATGACCTTGCCATCTCCGACAGTTGCCTTGTCAATACTATCGCATTCCCAACGCTGGCCTTCTCATGCCCGACGAAGGCCGTGCCATGTAAGAGAGTGGCATTGTCATGGCCTATTCATGCCCGACGATAACCTTGTCATGCCCGACGATGGCCTTGTCATGCCCGACGATGCCCTTGCCATGCCCGACGCTAGCCTTATCATGCCCGACGTTGGCCTTGCCATGCCCGACGCTAGCCTTGTCATGACCTTGTCATGCCCGACGCTAGCCTTGTGATGCTCAAAGCTGGTCTTCTCATGCCCGATGATGGCAGTTCCATGTCCGAGAGTTGCATTTTCATGGCATTGTCATGCCCAAGGATGGCCTTGTGATGCCCTATGATGTCCTTACCATGCCCGACGATGGCCATGTCATGCCTGGCGCCGGCCTTTCCATGCCCGACGCTAGCCTTTTCATATCCAATAGTTGCCTTATCCTGGCCTTGTCATGCCTGACGATAACCTTGTCATGCCCGACGATGGCCTTGAAATGCCCGACGATAGCCTTGTCAAGCCCGATGCTGGCCTTGCCATGCTCGACGATGGACTTGCCATGTCCGAGAGTTTCCTTGTTATGACCTTGTCATGCCCGACGCTAGCCTTGACATGCCCGACGCTGGCCTTGCAAGCCAACGTTGGCCTTTCCATACCCGATTATGGCCTTGCTATGTTGAGAGTGGCCTTGTCATGCACGACACTGGGCTTGTCATGCCCGACGATAGCATTTACGTACCCGACGCTAGCCTTGTTATGTTCGATAGTGTCCTTGTCATGCCCGACACTGGCCTTGGAATGCCCGACGCTGGCCTTGCAAGCCAACGTTGGCCTTTCCATACCCGATTATGGCCTTGCTATGTTCGAGAGTGGCCTTGTCATGCACGACACTGGGCTTGTCATGCCCGACGATAGCATTTACGTACCCGACGCCAGCCTTGTTATGTTCGATAGTGTCCTTGTCATGCCCGACACGGGCCTTGGCATGCCTGACGCTGGCGTTGCCACGCCCGACGTTGGCCTTGCCATACCCGATGATGGCCTTGCCATGTCCGAGAGTTGCCTTGTCATGACCATGTCAAGCCCGACTCTGGCCTTGTGATGCCGGACGATGGCCTCGCCATGTCCGAGAGTTGCATTGTCATGGCCTTGTAACTCCCGACGTTCATCTTGCCATGCCGGATGTTGGCCTTGTCATGTTCGAGAGTTGCCTTGTCATGGCCTTGTCATGCCCGACGATGACCTTGTCATGCCCGACGATTACCTTGCCACGCCCGACGTTGGCCTTGTCATGCCCGACGTTGTTCTTGCCATTCCCGACGATGGCCTTGCCATGTCCAAGAGTTGCCATGTCCTGACCTTGTCATGCCCGACGTTGGCCTTGTCATACCTGACGATGACCTTGCCACGCCCGATGCTGGCCTTGTTATGTCCGAGAGTTGCCTTGTAATGACCTTGTCATGCCCGAAGTTGCCTTGTCATGACCTTGTCATGCCCGACGTTGTCCTTGCCATGCCCGACGATGGCTTGCCATGTCCGAGAGTTGCCTTGTCATGAACTTGTCATGCCTGACGATGGCCTTGTCATGCCCGACGATGGCCTTGCCATGACCGACGCTGGCCTTGCCATGTTTGAGAGTTGCCTTGTCATGGTCTTTTCACGACCGACGATGACCTTGTCATCCCGACGTTGGCGTTGCCATGACCGACGCATCCTTGTCATGCTTGACGATGACCTTGCCATGTCCGACATTTGCCTTGTCAATACTTTCGCATTCCCAACGCTGGCCTTCTCATGCCCGACGAAGGCCTTGCCATGTAAGAGAGTGGCATTGTCATGGCCTATTCATGCCCGACGATGACCTTGTCATTCCCGACGATGGCCTTGTCATGCCCGACGATGCCCTTGCCATGCCCGACGCTAGCCTTATCATGCCCGACGTTGGCCTTGCCATGCCCGACGCTGGCCTTGTCATGACCTTGTCATGCCCGGCGCTAGCCTTGTGATGCCCAAAGCTGGTCTTCTCATGCCCGACGATGGCATTTCCATGTCCGAGAGTTGCATTTTCATGGCGTTGTCATGCCCAAGGATGGCCATGTGATGCCCTATGATGTCCTTACCATGCCCGACGATGGCCATGTCATGCCCGGCGCCGGCCTTGCCATGCCCGACGCTAGCCTTTTCATATCCAATAGTTTCCTTATCCTGGCCTTGTCATGCCTGACGATGACCTTGTCATGCCCGACGATGGCCTTTAAATGCCCGACGATAGCCTTGTCAAGCCGGACGCTGGCCTTGCCATGCTCGACGATGGACTTTCCATGTCCGAGAGTTGCCTTGTTATGACCTTCTCATGCCCAACGCTAGCCTTGACATGCCCGATGCTGGCCTTGCAAGCCAACGTTGGCCTTTCCATACCCGATTATGGCCTTGCTATGTTCGAGAGTGGCCTTGTCATGCACGACACTTGGCTTGTCATGCCCGACGATAGCATTTACGTACCCGACGCTAGACTTGTTATGTTCGATAGTGTCCTTGTTATGTTCGATAGTGTCCTTGTCATGCCTGACGCTGGCGTTGCCACGCCCGACGCTGGCCTTGCCATGCCCGACGATGGCCTTGCCATGTCCGAGAGTTGCCTTGTCATGACCTTGTCATGCCCGACGCTGGCCTTGTCATGCTCGACGATGGCCTTGCCTTGACCGACGCTGGCCTTGCCATGTTTGAGAGTTGCCTTGTCATGGTCTTGTCATGACCGACGATGACCTTGTCATCCCGACGCTGGCGTTGCCATGCCCGATGCATCCTTGTCATGCTTGACGATGGCCTTGCCATGTCCGGCAGTTGCCTTGTCAATACTTTCGCATTCCCAACGCTGGCCTTCTCATGCCCGACGAAGGCCTTGCCATGTAAGAGAGTTGCATTGTCATGGCCTATTCATGCCCGAAGATGGCCTTGAAATGTCCGATGTTAGCCTTGTCAAGTCCGACGCTGGCCTTGCCATGTCCGACAATGGCCTTGGCATGTCCGAGAGTTGCCTTGTCATGACCTTTTCGACGCTGGCCTTGTAATGCCCTACCATGGCCTTGCAACACCGGATGTTGGCCTTGTCATGTCTGAGAGTTTCCTTGTAATGACCTTATCATGCCCGAAGTTGCCTTGTCATGCCCGACGATGGACTTGCCACGCCCGACGCTGGCATTGTCATGTCGAGGAGTTTTCTTGTCACGACCTTGTCATGCCCGACGATGGCCTTGTCATGCCCGACGATGGCCTTGTCATGCCCGACGATGGCCTTGCCATGCCCGACGCTGGCCTTGCCATGCCCGACGATGGCCTTGCCATGCCCGACGCTGGCCTTGTCATGACCTTGTCATGCCCGGCGCTAGCCTTGTGATGCCCAAAGCTGGCATTGCCATGCCCGATGCTGGACTTTCCATGCCCGACGATGGCCTTGCTATGTGCGACAGTTACCTTTTCATGCCCGACGCTGGCCTTGTGTTGCCCGACGATGGCCTTGCCACACCGGATGCTGGCCTTGTCATGTTTGAGAGTTGCCTTGCAATGCCCTTGTCATGCCCGAAGTTGCCTTGTCATGCCCGATGCTGGCCTTGTCATGCCCGAGGATGGACTTGCCATGCCCGAAGCTGGCATTGTCATGTCCAAGAGTTTTCTTGTCACGACCTTGTCATGCCCGACGATGACCTTGTCATGCCCGATGATGGCCTTCTCATCCCCGACGATGGCCTTGCCATGCCCGACGTTGGCCTTGTCATACCCGACGCTTGCCTTACCATGCCCGACGCTGGCCTTGTCATGACCTTGTCATGCCCGACGCTAGCCTTGAGATGCCCAAAGCTGGCGTTGCCATGCCCGACGCTGGCCTTTCCATGCCCGACGATGGCCTTGCCATGTGCGACAGTTGCCTTGTCATGCCCAACGCTGGCCTTCTCATGCCCGACGATGGCATTGCCATGTCCGAGAGTTGCATTGTCATGCCCAACGATGGCCTTGTGATGCCCTATGATATCCTTACCATGCCCGACGCCGGCCATGTCATGCCCGGCGCTAGCCTTCCCTTGCCCGACGATGGCCTTGCCATGTCCGGGAGTTGCCTTGTCAATACCTTGTCATGCCCGACGGTTGCCTTTCCATGCCCGACGATAACCTCGCCTTGTCCGAGAGTTGCATTGCCATGGCCTTGTCATACCCGACGTTTGTCTTGCCATGCCCGACGCTGGCCTTTTCATATCCAAGAGTTGCCTTATACTTGCCTTGTCATGCCCGACGATGACCTTGTCATGCCCGACGATGGCCTTGAAATGCCCGACGATAGCCTTGTCAAGCCCGACGCTGGTCTTTCCATGGCCGACGATGGCCTCCATGTCCGAGAGTTGCCTTGTTATGACCTTGTCATGCCCGACTTTGGCCTTGACATGCCCGACGCGGGCCTTGTCAAGCAAACGTTGGCCTTGCTATGCCCGACGATGGCCTTGCTATGTTTGAGAGTGGCCTTGTCATGCCCGACACTAAGCTTGTCATGCCCGACGATAGCATTTTCGTACCCGACGCTAGCCTTGTTATGTTAGAGAGTGTCCTTGTCATGCCCGACGCTAGCCTTGGCATGCCTGACGCTGGCGTTGCCATGCCCGACGCTGGCCTTGCCATGCCCGACGATGACCTTGCCATGTCCGAGAGTTGCCTTGTCATGACCTTGTCATGCCCGACTCTGGCCTTGTGATGCCAGACGATGGCCTCGCCATGTCCGAGAGTTGCATTGTCATGGCCTTGTCATTCCCGACGTTCATCTTGCCATGTCGGATGCTGCCTTGTCATGTTAGAGAGTTGTCTTGTCATGGCCTTGTCATGCCCGACGATGACCTTGTCATGCCCGACGATTACCTTGCCACGCCCGACGTTGGCCTTGTCATGCCCGACGTTGTTCTTGCCATTCCCGACGATGGCCTTGCCATGTCCAAGAGTTGCCATGTCCTGACCTTGTCATGCCCGACGCTGGCCTTGTCATACCTGACGATGGCCTTGCCACGCCCGATGCTGGCCTTGTTATGTCCGAGAGTTGCCTTGTAATGACCTTGTCATGCCCGAAGTTGCCTTGTCATGACCTTGTCATGCCTGACGTTGTCCTTGCCATGCCCGACGATGGCCTTGCCATGTCCGAGAGTTGCCTTGTCATGACCTTGTCATGCCCGACGCTGGCCTTGTCATGCTCGACGATGGCCTTGCCTTGACCGACGCTGGCCTTGCCATGTTTGAGAGTTGCCTTGTCATGGCCTTGTCATGACCGACGATGACCTTGTCATCCCGACGCTGGCGTTGCCATGCCCGACGCATCCTTGTCATGCTTGACGATGGCCTTGCCATGTCCGGCAGTTGCCTTGTCAATACTTTCGCATTCCCAACGCTGACCTTCTCATGCCCGACGAAGGCCTTGCCATGTAAGAGAGTTGCATTGTCATGGCCTATTCATGCCCGAAGATGGCCTTGTAATGTCCGATGTTACCCTTGTCAAGTCCGACGCTGGCCTTGCCATGTCCGACAATGGCCTTGGCATGTCCGAGAGTTGCCTTGTCATGACCTTTTCGACGCTGGCCTTGTAATGCCCTACCATGGCCTTGCAACACCGGATGTTGGCCTTGTCATGTCTGAGAGTTTCCTTGTAATGACCTTATCATGCCCGAAGTTGCCTTGTCATGCCCGACGATGGACTTGCCACGCCCGACGCTGGCATTGTCATGTCGAGGAGTTTTCTTGTCACGACCTTGTCATGCCCGACGATGACCTTGTCATGCCCGACGATGGCCTTGTCTTGCCCGACGATGGCCTTGCTATGCCCGACGCTGGCCTTGCCATGCCCGACGATGGCCTTGCCATGCCCGACGCTGGCCTTGTCATGACCTTGCCATGCCCGGCGCTAGCCTTGTGATGCCCAAAGCTGGCATTGCCATGCCCGACGCTGGCCTTTCCATGCCCGACGATGGCTTTGCCATGTGCGACAGTTACCTTTTCATGCCCGACGCTAGCCTTGTGTTGCCCGACGATGGCCTTGCCACACCGGATGCTGGCCTTGTCATGTTTGAGAGTTGCCTTGTAATGACCTTGTCATGCCCGAAGTTGCCTTGTCATGCCCGATGCTGGCCTTGTCATGCCCGAGGATGGACTTGCCATGCCCGAAGCTGGCATTGTCATGTCCAAGAGTTTTCTTGTCACGACCTTGTCATGCCCGACGATGACCTTGTCATGCCCGATGATGGCCTTGTCATCCCCGACGATGGCCTTGCCATGCCCGACGTTGGCCTTGTCATACCCGACGCTTGCCTTACCATGCCCGACGCTGGCCTTGTCATGACCTTGTCATGCCCGACGCTAGCCTTGAGATGCCCAAAGCTGGCGTTGCCATGCCCGACGCTGGCCTTTCCATGCCCGACGATGGCCTTGCCATGTGCGACAGTTGCCTTGTCATGCCCAACGCTGGCCTTCTCATGCCCGACGATGGCATTGCCATGTCCGAGAGTTGCATTGTCATGCCCAACGATGGCCTTGTGATGCCCTATGATATCCTTACCATGCCCGACGCCAGCCATGTCATGCCCGGCGCTAGCCTTTCCTTGCCCGACGATGGCCTTGCCATGTCCGGGAGTTGCCTTGTCAATACCTTGTCATGCCCGACGGTTGCCTTTCCATGACCGACGATAACCTCGCCTTGTCCGAGAGTTGCATTGCCATGGCCTTGTCATACCCGACGTTTGTCTTGCCATGCCCGACGCTGGCCTTTTCATATCCAAGAGTTGCCTTATACTTGCCTTGTCATGCCCGACGATGACCTTGTCATGCCCGACGATGGCCTTGAAATGCCCGACGATAGCCTTGTCAAGCCCGACGCTGGTCTTTCCATGGCCGACGATGGCCTCCATGTCCGAGAGTTGCCTTGTTATGACCTTGTCATGCCCGACTCTGGCCTTGACATGCCCGACGCGGGCCTTGTCAAGCAAACGTTGGCCTTGCTATGCCCGACGATGGCCTTGCTATGTTTGAGAGTGGCCTTGTCATGCCCGACACTAAGCTTGTCATGCCCGACGATAGCATTTTCGTACCCGACGCTAGCCTTGTTATGTTAGAGAGTGTCCTTGTCATGCCCGACGCTAGCCTTGGCATGCCTGACGCTGGCGTTGCCATGCCCGACGCTGGCCCTGCCATGGCCGACGATGACCTTGCCATGTCCGAGAGTTGCCTTGTCATGACCTTGTCATGCCCGACTCTGGCCTTGTGATCCCCGACGATGGCCTCGCCATGTCCGAGAGTTGCATTGTCATGGCCTTGTAACTCCCGACGTTCATCTTGCCATGCCGGATGTTGGCCTTGTCATGTTCGAGAGTTGCCTTGTGATGGCCTTGTCATGCCCGACGATGACCTTGTCATGCCCGACGATTACCTTGCCACGCCCGATGTTGGCCTTGTCATGCCCGACGTTGTTCTTGCCATTCCCGACGATGGCCTTGCCATGTCCAAGAGTTGCCATGTCCTGACCTTGTCATGCCCGACGCTGGCCTTGTCATGCCCGACGCTGGCCTTGCCACGCCCGACGCTGGCCTTGTTATGTTCGAGAGTTGCCTTGTAATGACCTTGTCATGCCCGAAGTTGCCTTGTCATGACCTTGTCATGCCTGACGTTGTCCTTGCCATGC
>BSUD01000006.1:81589741-81630183 GCA_033239045.1 Fagopyrum esculentum | reverse complement strand
CCTTGTCATGACCTTGTCATGCCCGACGCTGGCCTTGTCATGCTCGACGATGGCCTTGCCGTGACCGACGCTGGCCTTGCCATGTTTGAGAGTTGCCTTGTCATGGCCTTGTCATGACCGACGATGACCTTGTCATCCCGACGCTGGCGTTGCCATGCCCGACGCATCCTTGTCATGCTTGACGATGGCCTTTCCATGTCCGGCAGTTGCCTTGTCAATACTTTCGCATTCCCAACGCTGGCCTTCTTATGCCCGACGAAGGCCTTGCCATGTAAGAGAGTTGCATTGTCATGGCTTATTCATGCCCGAAGATGGCCTTGAAATGTCCGATGTTAGCCTTGTCAAGTCCGACGCTGGCCTTGCCATGTCCGACAATGGCCTTGCCATGTCCGAGTGTTGCCTTGTCATGACCTTTTCGACGCTGGCCTTGTAATGCCCTACCATGGCCTTGCAACACCGGATGTTGGCCTTGTCATGTCTGAGAGTTTCCTTGTAATGACCTTATCATGCCCGAAGTTGCCTTGTCATGCCCGACGATGGACTTGCCACGCCCGACGCTGGCATTGTCATGTCGAGGAGTTTTCTTGTCACGACCTTGTCATGCCCGACGATGACCTTGTCATGCCCGAAGATGGCCTTGTCATGCCCGACGATGGCCTTGCCATGCCCGACGCTGGCCTTGCCATGCCCGACGATGGCCTTGCCATGCCCGGCGCTAGCCTTGTGATGCCCGGCGCTAGCCTTGTGATGCCCAAAGCTGGCATTGCCATGCCCGATGCTGGACTTTCCATGCCCGACGATGGCCTTGCTATGTGCGACAGTTACCTTTTCATGCCCGACGCTAGCCTTGTGTTGCCCGACGATGGCCTTGCCACACCGGATGCTGGCCTTGTCATGTTTGAGAGTTGCCTTGTAATGACCTTGTCATGCCCGAAGTTGCCTTGTCATGCCCGATGCTGGCCTTGTCATGCCCGAGGATGGACTTGCCATGCCCGAAGCTGGCATTGTCATGTCCAGGAGTTTTCTTGTCACGACCTTGTCATGCCCGACGATGACCTTGTCATGCCCGATGATGGCCTTCTCATCCCCGACGATGGCCTTGCCATGCCCGACGTTGGCCTTGTCATACCCGACGCTTGCCTTACCATGCCCGACGCTGGCCTTGTCATGACCTTGTCATGCCCGACGCTAGCTTTGAGATGCCCAAAGCTGGCGTTGCCATGCCCGACGCTGGCCTTTCCATGCCCGACAATGGCCTTGCCATGTGCGACAGTTGCCTTGTCATGCCCAACGCTGGCCTTCTCATGCCCGACGATGGCATTGCCATGTCCGAGAGTTGCATTGTCATGCCCAACGATGGCCTTGTGATGCCCTATGATATCCTTACCATGCCCGACGCCGGCCATGTCATGCCCGGCGCTAGCCTTCCCTTGCCCGACGATGGCCTTGCCATGTCCGGGAGTTGCCTTGTCAATACCTTGTCATGCCCGACGTTGGCCTTTCCATGCCCGACGATAACCTCGCCATGTCCGAGAGTTGCATTGCCATGGCCTTGTCATACCCGACGTTTGTCTTGCCATGCCCGACGCTGGCCTTTTCATATCCAAGAGTTGCCTTATACTTGCCTTGTCATGCCCGACGATGACCTTGTCATGACCGACGATGGCCTTGAAATGCCCGACGATAGCCTTGTCAAGCCCGACGCTGGCCTTTCCATGCCCGACGATGGCCTCCAAGTCCGAGAGTTGCCTTGTTATGACCTAGTCATGCCCGAATCCGGCCTTGACATGCCCGACGCTGGCCTTGTCAAGCAAACGTTGGCCTTGCTATGCCCGACGATGGCCTTGCTATGTTTGAGAGTGGCCTTGTCATGCCCGACACTAAGCTTGTCATGCCCGACGATAGCATTTTCGTACCCGACGCTAGCCTTGTTATGTTAGAGAGTGTCCTTGTCATGCCCGACGCTTGCCTTGGCATGCCTGACGCTGGCGTTGCCATGCCCGACGCTGGCCTTGCCATGCCCGACGATGACCTTGCCATGTCCGAGAGTTGCCTTGTCATGACTTTGTCATGCCCGACTCTGGCCTTGTGATGCCAGACGATGGCCTCGCCATGTCTGAGAGTTGCATTGTCATGGCCTTGTCATTCCCGACGTTCATCTTGCCATGTCGGATGCTGCCTTGTCATGTTAGAGAGTCGTCTTGTCATGGCCTTGTCATGCCCGACGATGACCTTGTCATGCCCGACGATTACCTTGCCACGCCCGACGTTGGCCTTGTCATGCCCGACGTTGTTCTTGCCATCCCGACGATGGCCTTGCCATGTCCAAGAGTTACCATGTCCTGACCTTGTCATGCCCGACGCTGGCCTTGTCATACCTGACGATGGCCTTGCCACGCCCGATGCTGGCCTTGTTATGTCCGAGAGTTGCCTTGTAATGACCTTGTCATGCCCGAAGTTGCCTTGTCATGACCTTGTCATGCCTGACGTTGTCCTTGCCATGCCCGACGATGGCCTTGCCATGTCCGAGAGTTGCCTTTTTATGACCTTGTCCTGCCCGACGCTGGCCTTGTCATGCTCGACGATGGCCTTGCCGTGACCGACGCTGGCCTTGCCATGTTTGAGAGTTGCCTTGTCATGGCCTTGTCATGACCGACGATGACCTTGTCATCCCGATGCTGGCGTTGCCATGCCCGACGCATCCTTGTCATGCTTGACGATGGCCTTGCCATGTCCGGCAGTTGCCTTGTCAATACTTTCGCATTCCCAACGCTGACCTTCTCATGCCCGACGAAGGCCTTGCCATGTAAGAGAGTTGCATTGTCATGGCCTATTCATGCCTGAAGATGGCCTTGAAATGTCCGATGTTAGCCTTGTCAAGTCCGACGCTGGCCTTGCCATGTCCGACAATGGCCTTGCCATGTCCGAGAGTTGCCTTGTCATGATCTTTTCGACGCTGGCCTTGTAATGCCCTACCATGGCCTTGCAACACCGGATGTTGGCCTTGTCATGTCTGAGAGTTTCCTTGTAATGACCTTATCATGCCCGAAGTTGCCTTGTCATGCCCGACGATGGACTTGCCACGCCCGACGCTGGCATTGTCATGTCGAGGAGTTTTCTTGTCACGACCTTGTCATGCCCGACGATGACCTTGTCATGCCCGAAGATGGCCTTGTCATGCCCGACGATGGCCTTGCCATGCCCGACGCTGGCATTGCCATGCCCGACAATGGCCTTGCCATGCCCGACGCTGGCCTTGTCATGACCTTGTCATGCCCGGCGCTAGCCTTGTGATGCCCAAAGCTGGCATTGCCATGCCCGATGCTGGACTTTCC
The DNA here is from genome assembly GCA_033239045.1 of Fagopyrum esculentum. Taxonomy (NCBI): domain Eukaryota; kingdom Viridiplantae; phylum Streptophyta; class Magnoliopsida; order Caryophyllales; family Polygonaceae; genus Fagopyrum; species Fagopyrum esculentum. The sequence continues at coordinate 81,626,848 of BSUD01000006.1, read as the reverse complement.
ATGCCCGACGATGGCCTTGCTATGTGCGACAGTTAACTTTTCATGCCCGACGCTGGCCTTGTGTTGCCCGACGATGGCCTTGCCACACCGGATGCTGGCCTTGTCATGTTTGAGAGTTGCCTTGTGATGACCTTGTCATGCCCGAAGTTGCCTTGTCATGCCCGATGCTGGCCTTGTCATGCCCGAGGATGGACTTGCCATGCCCGAAGCTGGCATTGTCATGTCCAGGAGTTTTCTTGTCACGACCTTGTCATGCCCGACGATGACCTTGTCATGCCCGATGATGGCCTTGTCATCCCCGACGATGGCCTTGCCATGCCCGACGTTGGCCTTGTCATACCCGACGCTTGCCTTACCATGCCCGACGCTGGCCTTGTCATGACCTTGTCATGCCCGACGCTAGCCTTGAGATGCCCAAAGCTGGCGTTGCCATGCCCGACGCTGGCCTTTCCATGCCCGACGATGGCCTTGCCATGTGCGACAGTTGCCTTGTCATGCCCAACGCTGGCCTTCTCATGCCCGACGATGGCATTGCCATGTCCGAGAGTTGCATTGTCATGCCCAACGATGGCCTTGTGATGCCCTATGATATCCTTACCATGCCCGACGCCGGCCTTGTCATGCCCGGCGCTAGCCTTCCCTTGCCCGACGATGGCCTTGCCATGTCCGGGAGTTGCCTTGTCAATACCTTGTCATGCCTGACGTTGGCCTTTCCATGCCCGACGATAACCTCGCCATGTCCGAGAGTTGCATTGCCATGGCCTTGTCATACCCGACGTTTGTCTTGCCATGCCCGACGCTGGCCTTTTCATATCCAAGAGTTGCCTTATACTTGCCTTGTCATGCCCGACGATGACCTTTTCATGCCCGATGATGGCCTTGAAATGCCCGACGATAGCCTTGTCAAGCCCGACGCTGGCCTTTCCATGCCCGACGATGGCCTCCATGTCCGAGAGTTGCCTTGTTATGACCTTGTCATGCCCGACTCTGGCCTTGACATGCCCGACGCTGGCCTTGTCAAGCAAACGTTGGCCTTGCTATGCCCGACGATGGACTTGCTATGTTCGAGAGTGGCCTTGTCATGCCCGACACTAAGCTTGTCATGCCCGACGATAGCATTTTCGTACCCGACGCTAGCCTTGTTATGTTAGAGAGTGTCCTTGTCATGCCCGACGCTAGCCTTGGCATGCCTGACGCTGGCGTTGCCATGCCCGACGTTGGCCTTGCCATGCCCGACGATGACCTTGCCATGTCCGAGAGTTGCCTTGTCATGACTTTGTCATGCCCGACTCTGGCCTTGTGATGCCAGACGATGGCCTCGCCATGTCTGAGAGTTGCATTGTCATGGCCTTGTCATTCCCGACGTTCATCTTGCCATGTCGGATGCTGCCTTGTCATGTTAGAGAGTTGTCTTGTCATGGCCTTGTCATGCCCGACGATGACCTTGTCATGCGCGACGAATGCCTTGTCATGCCCGACCATTGCCTTGCCACGCCCGACGTTGGCCTTGTCGTGCCAGACGATGGCCTAGCTATGTTCGAGAGTGGCCTTGTCATGCCCGACACTGGGCTTGTCATGCCCGACGATAGCATTTACGTACCCGACGTTAGCCTTGTTATGTTCGAGAGTGTCCTTGTCATGCCCGACGCTGGCCTTGGCATGCCTGCCGCTGGCGTTGCCATGCCCAACGTTGGTCTTGCCATGCCCGACGATGGCCTTGCCTTGTCTGAGAGTTGCCTTGTCATGAACTTGTCATGCCCGACGCTAGCCTTGTGATGTCAGACGATGGCCTCGCCATGTCCGAGAGTTGCATTGTCATGACCTTGTCATTCCCGACGTTCATCTTGCCATGCCGGATGCTGGCCTTGTAATGTTCGAGAGTTGCTTTGTCATGGCCTTGTCATGCCCGACGATGACCTTGTCATGCCCGACGATTGCCTTGTCACGCCCGACGCTGGCCTTGTCATGCCCGACGTTGTGCTTGCCATTCCCGGCGATGGCTTTGCCATGTCCGAGAGTTACCTTGTCATGACCTTTTCATGCCCGACGCTGGCCTTGTCATGCCCCACGATGGTCTTGCCACACTGGATGCTGGCCTTGTTATGTCTGAGAGTTGCCTTGTAATGACCTTGTCATGCCCGAAGTTGCCTTGTCATGCCCGATGCTCGCCTTGTCATGCCCGACGATGGACTTGCCATGCCCGACGCTGGCATTATCATGTCCGAGAGTTTTCTTATCATGACCTTGTCATGCCCGACGATGACCTTGTCATGCCTGACGATGGCCTTGTCATGCCCGACGTTGGCCTTGCCTTTCCCGACGTTGGCCTTGTCATACGCGACGCTTGCCTTACCACGCCCGACGCTGGCCTTGTCATGACCTTGTCATGCTCGACGCTAGCCTTGAGATGCCCAAAGCTGGCGTTGCCATGCCCGACGCTGGCGTTTCCATGCCCGACGATGGCCTTGCCATGTGCGACAGTTGCCTTATCATGCCCAACGCTGGCCTTCTCATGCCCGACGATGGCATTGCCATGTCCGAGAGTTGCATTGTCATGCCCAACGATGGCCTTGTGATGCCCTATGATATCCTTACCATGCCCGACGCTGGCCATGTCATGCCCGGCGCTAGCCTTCCCTTGCCCGACGATGGCCTTGCCATGTCCGGGAGTTGCCTTGTCAATACCTTGTCATGCCCGACGTTGGCCTTTCCATGCCCGACGATAACCTCGCCATGTCCGAGAGTTGCATTGTCATGGCCTTGTCATACCCGACGTTTGTCTTGCCATGCTTGACGCTGGCCTTTTCATATCCAAGAGTTGCCTTATCCTTGCCTTGTCATGCCCGACGATGACCTTGTCATGCCCGACGATGGCCTTGAAATGCCCGACGATAGCCTTGTCAAGCCCGACGCTGGCCTTTCCATGCCCGACGATGGCCTCCATGTCCGAGAGTTGCCTTGTTATGACCTTGTCATGCCCGACTCTAGCCTTGACATGCCCGACGCTGGCCTTGTCAAGCAAATGTTGGCCTTGCTATGCCCGACGATGGCCTTGCTATGTTCGAGAGTGGCCTTGTCATGCCCGACACTAAGCTTGTCATGCCCGACGATAGCATTTTCGTACCCGACGCTAGCCTTGTTATGTTAGAGAGTGTCCTTGTCATGCCCGACGCTAGCCTTGGCATGCCTGACGCTGGCGTTGCCATGCCCGACGCTGGCCTTGCCATGCCCGACGATGACCTTGCCATGTCCGAGAGTTGCCTTGTCATGACCTTGTCATGCCCGATTCTGGCCTTGTGATGCTAGACGATGGCCTCGCCATGTCCGAGAGTTGCATTGTCATGGCCTTGTCATTCCCGACGTTCATCTTGCCATGCCGGATGTTGCCTTGTCATGTTAGAGAGTTGTCTTGTCATGGCCTTGTCATGCCCGACGATGACCTTGTCATGCGCGACGAATGCCTTGTCATGCCCGACCATTGCCTTGCCACGCCCGACGTTGGCCTTGTCGTGCCAGACGATGGCCTAGCTATGTTCGAGAGTGGCCTTGTCATGCCCGACACTGGGCTTGTCATGCCCGACGATAGCATTTACGTACCCGACGTTAGCCTTGTTATATTCGAGAGTGTCCTTGTCATGCCCGACGCTGGCCTTGGCATGCCTGACGCTGGCGTTGCCATGCCCGACGTTGGTCTTGCCATGCCCGACGATGGCCTTGCCATGTCCGAGAGTTGCCTTGTCATGAACTTGTCATGCCCGACGCTGGCCTTGTGATGGCAGACGATGGCCTCGCCATGTCCGAGAGTTGCATTGTCATGACCTTGTCATTCCCGACGTTCATCTTGCCATGCCGGATGCTGGCCTTGTCATGTTCGAGAGTTGCTTTGTCATGGCCTTGTCATGTCCGACGATGACCTTGTCATGCCCGACGATTGCCTTGTCATGCCCGACGCTGGCCTTGTCATGCCCGACGTTGTGCTTGCCATTCCCGACGATGGCTTTGCCATGTCCGAGAGTTGCCTTGTCATGACCTTTTCATGCCCGACGCTAGCCTTGTCATGCCCCACGATGGTCTTGCCACACCGGATGCTTGCCTTGTCATGTCTGAGAGTTGCCTTGTAATGACCTTGTCATGCCCGAAGTTGCCTTGTCATGCCCGATGCTCGCCTTGTCATGCCCGCCGATGGACTTGCCATGCCCGACGCTGGCATTAATATGTCCGAGAGTTTTCTTATCATGACCTTGTCATGCCCGACGATGGCCTTGTCATGCCCGTTGTTGGCCTTGCCTTTCCCGACGCTGGCCTTGTCATGCCCGACGCTGGCCTTGCCATGCCCGTCGCTGGCCTTGTCATGAAATTGTCATGCCCGACACTAGCCTTGTGATGCCCAAAGCTGGCGTTGCCATGCCCGACGCTAGCCTTTCCATGCCCGACGATGGCCTTGCCATGTGCGATAGTTGCCTTGTCATGCCCAACGCTGGTCTTCTCATGCCCGACGATGGCATTGCCATGTCCGAGAGTTGCATTTTCAAGGCCTTGTCATGCCTAAGGATGTCCTTGTCATGCCCTATGATGTCGAGACCATGCCCGACGCTGGCAATGTCATGCCCGGCGCTGGCCTTCCCTTGCCCGATGATGGCCTTGCCATGTCCGGGAGTTACCTTGTCAATACCTTGTCATGCCCGACGCTGGCCTTTCCATGCCCAACGATGACCTCGCCATGTCCGAGAGTTGCATTGTCATGGCCTTGTTATACCCAACGCTGGCCTTGCCACGCCCGACGCTGGCCTTTTCATATCCAAGAGTTGCCTTATCCAGGCCTTGTCATGTCCGACGATGACCTTGTCATGCCCGACGATGGCCTTGAAATGCCCGACGATAGCCTTGTCAAGCCCGACGCTAGCCTTGCCATGCTCGACGATGGCCTTGCCATGTCCGAGAGTTGCCTTGTTATGACCTTGTCATGCCCGACGCTGGCCTTGACATGCCCGACGCTAGCCTTGACATGCCCGACGCTGGCCTTGTCAAGCCAACGTTGGCCTTGCCATGCCCGATGATGGCCTTGCTATGTTCGAGAGTGGCCTTGTCATGCCTGACACTGGGCTTGTCATGCCCGATGATAGCATTTACGTACCTGACGCTAGCCTTGTTATGTTCGAGAGTGTCCTTGTTATGCCCGACGCTGGCATTGCCATGCCCGACGATGGCTGATAACACGATTTATGAGCTAGGTTTAAGTAGTCATTTAGATAGATTTCTCACTCATTCATGCATGGGTTAGCATTAGTTCACGACGTTTTGCACTCAATTCATGTATTTTGTCGAGATAGACGTCTACACGGACTTGTGCGTGTTTTATAGGTATTTTGGGAGATTTAGGAGCTAAATTGATGTATTCGAGAATCAATCCTCGAGATGACCCACCTCCGGGCTCATTAGGATGCAAACAAGAGGCTAAGGAAGACTCATGGAGCCTTGCCAACACAAGCCATGCACCAAATCACAGCTTAATGATCCAAGGCGAAGTTTCTAGAGCAAATCACGGTTCACTGGCACATTCCACGGCCGTGATTTTACCCGTGGATTTTGCCAGATTCTTGTGACAGCTGTGCCACGACTCTCATGGCCAGCTCATGCAAAATTTGTTATAAAAGTGGTCCCTTATTGGCTGAGAGAGGCATCTTGGAGCAGCTCTCCATTATCCACCATCATCCAATCAAAATACTCTCGAAACAAGAGGATTTTTGTAGAAGGAAGTAGAAGGGAGCCACCATTGGAGGAGAGCTTTGTTGGAGAAGAAGAAGAACACACCATTGTCACACTTTGATAGCTTTTGTAGTGAAGAGTTTCGGAATCAATTGCTAGAGTTGTATGAACCATTTGAACCTTCTTTAAGAAGGATTGTGAGTTATTCTATTTCCATTTTCAGCTTGGTTTTGTTTTAGTTCACTTGTTCATCCCTTTTTCTTCATTATCTTGCAAATGGATGCCATGATTTTATGTTTTATTGTTTCGATTTCTATTATGAATGTTTTAGGCTAAACAGATGTGGTTCTAGGGTGAGGAAAGGATGATTATGGCTAGGACTATGATAGGATGCACTTAGATTTACCTTTGGATGAGTAACTTACAAGGACGAACTCTCTGTTGAAGTCCACGGGTGGATCTTCCCATTCCACGGCCGTGGATGTGTAAAATAGCCCGTGTTTCTTCTCTGGTTCGATGAATCTAGCTTAGATTATTGGAATGTTGAAATCCTAGGTGTTTGTTGAGTTAATCTAGCCTAGGGTGACCTAGTGTTAGCTACTAAGTGTTAGAAGAGACCTAACCGGTGATTCTTACCCTTAGATTTCGAAGATTCCAACCCCTAGGTAGTGGTGAGCCTCACAAGCCGCCATTGGGCTAAGTGTGCTAGGATAGTTGCTTAGAACTTCCCTTTCCGAGACTTACCCGGTAAGGATAGGTTAGACCTCTAGGCAATAATCCGGTTTGTGTAGAATTCCAATCCTTAGTTTCTTAGAGACTTACCCGGAAATGAGATCTTAGGAATGGATTAGTGGACCATGAGACCTACCCGGTGATTGATCCCACTCTAGAAACACTTACTCCCGACATAGCATAGATCATCCAAGGAATGATTAGATAGCTTGAGTCCTATGCCATAACCGGAACTTCTAACCCCTAGAATTCGCTTTTCTATCTTTGATCTATATCTCGTTTTTAGCTTGTTTGTTTGCATTGATTGGTTAGCTTAGTTGATTATTACATTTCGCATGATTTGTGATCTTTGATTGATCACCGAAAAACCAACCAAAAACAATTGAGATTTTCATTTCTTTATTTCTTTCTTTTCTTAACCTAGATCTTCACTAGACTTAATCATAAATTGAATCAATCTCACCTTAGTCTTTGTGTTCGACCTCGGAATACTATCCCTACTACAAACGTCCCGTACACTGCGGGTTCGCTAGGAGTTAGGATAAATATAACGAGAATATAAATTTAAAACCCATTACGTATTACACATCCTGAGCGTAACAAGTTTTTGGCGCCGTTGCCGGGGACTAGGTCTAGATTGAGTCTATTTTGTGATTGTTTATTAGTGTAGATCTTTCTTGTTGCTTTTGATCTCTTTTTGGTTTGTGTCTTTGCTTTTCAGGACATCTCTTACTCTTTAGGTGTATGCGAAGATCTCGTGGCAAGGATTTAGCTCCATTCGATCCCGAACCGGAGAAAACCCTTAGATCTAGATCCAAGAACATTAAAAAGGGAAAGGAGATGGCCGGAAGAGACCTCCAAGCTGAATTGGATGAAGCCTTAGAGCAAATAAGGCTAAGAGATGAGCTCTTGGAGGAAGAAAGGAGACTTGCCAATGAGAGGCAAGAAGCAACTAGGAGGGAGATTGATGAGATTAGGCAAGCCCTTGTACAAGGGGAGCTTAATCGTCAACAACCTCCACCTCCTCCACCACAACCGCAGCCGGCGGCGAATATTAGGGTTGTCCCCGTTGCTATTGAAGAGCCACAAACGTTAGGGAGACGCATGGATCCGGCACAAAGAACACACCGTCCGGGTGTGAACTTAGGAGATCCCGCAATCCACAACTATGAGCTCCGCCCTCAAGTTCTACAAATGATCCGGCATAATCAATTTGGAGGGATGGAAGGAGAGTCTCCTCATCAACACTTGATGAACTATGAGATTTTGATGGAGACTCTTAGACCGCCAAGATTGGAGAGCAACAACCATAAGCTTAGGGCTTTCTCCTTCTCTCTTAAGGATAAAGCCTTGGCTTGGTATCTATCTATTCCACAAGGGCGAGTTGGTACTTGGGAGGAGATGACAACCGAGTTTTTGACTAAGTTCTTCCCACCTTCCAAGACTACCGAGTTAAGAGGGAAGATCAACGCCTTCGTGATGAAGGATAGAGAAAGTTTGTTCAAATCTTGGGAGAGGTTCAAAGATCTTCTCCTAGATTGTCCACACCATGGCATACCGAAAATTGAGCTATTGGAGATCTACTTCAAAGGACTTGATGAAGATAGCCAATTCAAGCTCCAATCTCTTTCCGGTGGGACTTTTATGGAGAAACATGTAGATGAAGCTTGGGAGTTTGTGGAGAAGCAAGCTCTAGTGATTGAAAAATACTCCCATAGGAAGAGTGAAGGGAGAAAGGCGGGAGCTTATGAGGTGAGTGAAGTCACCATGAGCAATTTCAAGCTTGACGCCATCAACAATGAATTGAAGTCCTTGAGGGAGTTGTGTGCTACAACTTTAAAGAACCAAGCAACTCCTCAAGTTCTTCCACAAGCTAACTTGTCTTCCAAGGAGGAGGATGTGAATTACATGGGAAGGGGCAATTACAACAATTATCAAGGCCCGAGGAACTTCAACAACAACCGGCAATTCAACAATTACCGGCCCAACCACAACCATCCCGGGTTTTCCTACTCTAACCCGGATGGAGCCTTGAACCCTCCCGCTTCCACAAGCACAACTCCACCACCAAAAGCTTCACAAGAACCTCCACCCGGATTCACTCAACCTCCAAAAGATAGAACCGAGATGATGTTTGAGCAATTGCTTGGAAGGTTGAGTGGTCTTGAGAGCACCGTGACTTCTATTTCCAAAGCTCAAAAAGTGTTGGAAGCACAAGTGTTCCAAAAGGCGGGTGAAGCCCATAGAGATCCGGGAAAGCTTCCCGGAAGGACCGAAGACAACCAAAGAGGCCAAGTGTTGGCCATTACTACAAGGAGTGGGTTGAGCATGAAAGATCCTTTGCCCAAGGACAATGTTAAAGGGAAACAAGTGGTGATAAAGGAAGAGACGTTGCAAAGAGATGGAGGCAAGAGCAAGGATGTTGAGCCGACATATGTGGCACCGCCTCCATACAAGCCACCACTACCGTTTCCACAATCAAGAGCGAGATCTCGCTTGGACAATCATTTTGGTAAGTTCCTTGAACTTATGTCTAAATTGCATATTAACATTCCGTTCATGGATGCTATTTTAGGAATGCCGGCATATGGCAAGTTCTTGAAAGAAATACTCTCCAACAAAAGGAAGTTGTAGGAGTATGGGGAGATAAGAATGACCAAGAGATCCTCGGAATTGATCCAAACGATGAAGGAGGAGATGCCTCCCAAGCTTAGAGATCCGGGTTCCTTTTGTGTCCCAATTGGAGTGGGAGATGTGAAGTATGAAGCCCTTTGTGATCTTGGGGCAAGTGTAAGCATCATACCGCTTGCACTTTGCAACAAGGTTGGGCTAGGAGAGCCAAAACCGGTCAAGATGACCCTCTATATGGCGGACCGATCCATCACTCATCCGGTTGGGATCCTAGAAGACATCCCGGTGCAACTAGGAGGATTCTATGTGCCAATTGATTTTGTAGTCTTGGACATTCCGGCGGACTATCCGGTTCCCATCATTTTAGGAAGACCTTTCCTAGCCACTTCCGGATGCCTAGTGGATTGCAAGAATGGGACTCTCTCCTTCAACATTGGAGAAGAGAACATCAAGTTCAAATTGTCCACAATGATGAAAGGGCCAACCCTTGATGAGGACGTCTTCAACATAGTCAAGCAAGAAGAATCTAGAGAAGTTGTGAGCTCGATCTTGATCAAGGATCCCTTAGAGAAGGTTCTTACCTTAAGTATGATGGAGGAAGGTGATGAGGAGGCTTGCAATGAAGAGATCAAGGCCTTAGAAGCATTGGAAAAGGAGACAATAGTTGGATTTGAGAGTCACGAAGAGGTGGTGAACAGCTGTAGGTTCCACGGTCGAGATTTGTGTTCCACGGCCGTCAAACTCTTTGTAAAGCCACAGAAAATGAGCCCGGCAACTTCCACGGCCGTGGACTTGGAGCAAACCGTGGTTCTGGCCGTGGTTTCCCCTGGATCCGCCCTTGATGATGATCAAGCTTCTAGGAGCCATGGAGAGCCTTCATTTGCTTTGGATTCATCTCATCCAACTTTATTTGGATCGTCTACACTCGATAAAGGTCCTCCTAAACTTGAACTCAAACCCCTCCCCTCTCATTTAAAGTATGCTTTCCTTGGCGATAACTCTACATATCCGGTGATTGTGAATGCATGCTTGAATGATGATGAACTTGCTAAGTTGTTGCATGAGCTAAGATTGCATAGGAAATCCATTGGCTATACTATTGATGATTTGGTTGGGATTAAGCCTTCTTTGTGCATGCATAAGATAATGATGGAAGATAACCACAAACCCTCTATTGAACATCAAAGGAGATTGAAACCTATAATGAAAGAGGTAGTCAAAAAGGAAATCATTAAGTTGCTAGATGCGGGGATAATCTACCCTATTTTGGATAGTAAGTGGGTTAGTCCCGTTCATGTAGTTCCTAAGAAGGGAGGGATGACCGTAGTGACTAATGAGAACAATGAACTAATCCCGACTAGGACGGTTACGGGGTGGAGGATGTGCATTGATTATAGGAAGTTGAACATGGCCTCTAGGAAAGATCACTTCCCTCTTCCCTTCATTGACCAAATGCTAGAGAGGTTAGCTCAACACTCTCATTTTTGCTACTTAGATGGTTATAGCGGATTCTTCCAAATCCCTATCCACCCCAATGACCAAGAGAAAACAACCTTTACATGTCCATGGGGTACTTTTTCATATAGGAGAATGCCATTTGGGTTGTGTAGTGCACCCGCCACCTTCCAAAGGTGTATGATGGCTATCTTTTCGGAATATATTGAAAATATCATGGAAGTGTTTATGGATGATTTCTCTGTTTATGGTTCTTCCTTTGATAATTGCTTGGCTAACTTGTCATTAGTATTGAAAAGATGTGAGGAGACAAATCTTGTCTTGAATTGGGAAAAATGCCGCTTCATGGTAAGTGAAGGCATTGTGTTAGGACACTTGGTGTCTAACCGTGGCATTGAGGTTGATAGGGCAAAGATTGAAACGATAGAGAAGTTGTCACCACCTACCTCGGTGAAAGGGGTAAGGAGTTTCTTAGGGCATACCGGTTTTTACCGGAGGTTCATTCAAGATTTCTCTAAAATTTCTAAACCTCTCACTAACCTACTAATGAAGGATGTTGATTTTGTCTTCTCCAAAGATTGTCTTGAGGCTTTTTGTAGGTTAAAGAACGCATTGATCTCCGCACCTATCATGCAACCTCCAGATTGGAGTTTGCCATTTGAGATCATGTGTGATGCAAGCGATGTAGCCGTTGGGGCTGTTTTGGGGCAAAGGAAGATGGGCGTACTCATGCTATTTATTATGCTAGCAAGACGCTAGATGATGCCCAACTCAATTATGCTACCACCGAGAAAGAGTTCCTAGCGGTGGTGTATGCTTTTGAGAAGTTCTGCTCATATCTTGTTGGAGCGAAGGTCATAGTCTATACGGATCATGCTGCGATCCGTTATCTACTTGCCAAGAAGGATGCCAAGCCTAGGCCGATTCGGTGGATCCTTCTTCTTCAAGAGTTTGATTTGGAAACACGGGACAAGAAGGGATCCGAGAACTCCGTGGCAGATCACCTTAGTAGACTCCCACCATTGGGGCTTGAAAGATGACATCCCTATTGATGACTCATTCCGAGATGAGCAATTGCAAATGGTGTAGGAATGCTTGTACCAAGTGTCTAGAGGAAGTGAGCCATGGTATGCCGACATTGTGAACTACTTGGTGTGTGAGGAAGTGCCTCCCGGATTGACATATGCACAAAGAAAGAAGTTCTTCAACGATGTGAGGCACTACTATTGGAATGAACCACTTCTATTCAAGAGAGGGCCGGATGGGATGTTTAGAAGATGCATACCGGAAGATGAAGTGGAGAGTGTGATCCGGCATTGTCACTCCTTACCATGTGGAGGTCATGCTAGCTCACACAAAACGTGTGCAAAGGTATTGCAATCCGGTTATTATTGGCCTAACTTGTTTAAAGATGTGCAAGGTTTTGTAGCGGCATGTGATGCTTTTCAAAGGACGGGCAACATCTCAAGAAGGAATGAGATGCCCTTGAACAACATCCAAGAAGTGGAAATATTTGATGTGTGAGGTGTGGACTTCATGGGACCATTCCCTTCTTCATGTGGCAATCTCTACATCCTATTGGCGGTGGACTATGTGTCAAGATGGGTGGAGGCAATCGCCTCTCCTACAAATGATGCCAAGGTGGTGTTGCGGTTCTTCAACCGAGTGATCTTCCCTAGGTTTGGTACACCAAGGGTGATCATTAGTGATGGAGGGAAGCACTTCACAAATAGGAACTTTGGAGCGCTTTTGGCCAAGTATGGGGTGACTCATAAGGTAGCAACACCTTACCATCCCCAAACTAGTGGCCAAGTGGAGATCTCCAACCGGGAGATCAAGGCCATTCTTGAGAAGATGGTCTCTAGGACGAGAAAAGATTGGGCTATGAGGCTCAATGATGCCTTATGGGCATATAAAACCGCCTTCAAGACACCGATTGGCACCACTCCTTACAAGTTGGTCTATGGCAAGTCTTGCCACCTTCCGGTAGAGATGGAGCATAGAGCTTATTGGGCCATTAAGTGGCTAAATTTTGATCTCAAGGATGCGGGAGAAAAGAGATTGCTTGAATTGAATGCCCTCGAGGAGATCCAGTTGGATGCTTATGAGAATGCCCGGATTTACAAGGAGAGAACCAAAAGATGGCATGACAAGAGGATCATCCCCAAGGAGTTGAGTGAAGAAGATCTTGTCCTTCTCTTCAACTCAAGGCTAAGGCTCTTTCCCGTAAAGCTCAAATCAAGATGGACCGGGCCATATGTGGTGAAGAAGATCTTTCCCCATGGAGCTATTGAGATAGGTGGGGAACATTGTGGGAACTTTAAGGTGAATGGGCACCGGTTGAAGAAGTATATCCCGGGAGCTCCGGTGGACATGATTGCCCCACTTCACCTTGAGTAGACGCTCCCGAGTTTGGTCAAGCTAATGACCCTAAAGAAGCGCTTGGTGGGAGGCAACCCATTGGTAACGTTTTTCCGTTTTCATTTTGTTTTTGTTTTAGTTTTTTCTATCTTTGTGTGTGTTTTGTGTGCTATATGTGTGTGCTAGAACATTAGTGGCATTCGAAGCCTTGCTTGGCATAGGAATGATGATGATGAACCCCTCATCAATTATGGGTGGAGCGGACGCGGAACTTGGACGGCTAGCGGTGCCTAGCGTGGGTCCCTACGCTTTGATGAACACTTAGAGCTCTCTACCATTCTTGATAGGATCATCCGCCATCAATCCATTTGAGTCATCCCAAATACCATAGCAAACCACTTTTACATTGTGAGAACCTTCTTTCACTCTTCTTTACTTCATTTACACATTGGGGACAATGTGTTTCTAAGTATGGGGTGGGGTTAGCATGATCCTTTGCATGATGAGCATCTAGGATAGTTTAACATTTTCACATGTCTTGCATTGTATATATTCATTTCAAAAACCCATAAAAATTCATAAAATTTAAAAAATTTTGTGCTTTCTAGGCTTGGATATGACCCTAATGATGAATCTTGTCTTGTGGATTGGCTATGGATGGCCTTATGTGTTAAATTGATGATAGCATATGTGGACTTGAAGTACTTCTTTTGAAACCATGAATGAATTGTGATCATGATGTTTGCCTAGAATGGATTGAGTATTGAAGGTCGAAATTACATGATAGTTCTTGCATACCATCTAGGAATGAATGAGGCAATTCATCTTCCTCTACTTCTCATCTTGATCATGATTGTTTGAGCACCTCAATTGAGATAAATTTGACCTCCTTCGACCCATCCAGGAATAGGAGCATGTTAGTGTGTTGATGTGTGTAAAAAGCAAGTGTGGGGTGAAGATGTTGATGAATGAATGTCATGAATGAAGTTCTGAAATTGTTGTGAAAGTGTAGCCAAAAATATAGGTTTGGGGACATTGGTTTAGATGACAAGTAACTCGGTACACTTCACATAATCGGGTGTTGGTGCCTTGCCAAAGTCAAATAAACCGATAGTCCTAACGAGCTTTGGTATGTGTGCCCGGTGTGGATGCACCTCGAAAAATAGAAAAATCCCGAGGATGGCTAATCACCAAGGTTACGGCTTTTGTACACCAATGCCATTATCTAAAAAATAAGAAAAAGAAAAGAAAGAAAAGATAGAGAAAAATATACACTTGAGGGAAGTTGATCGAGGACAAGATTGTGGAGTTAGTTCCATTCCCGGATTAGCATCACATAGCCTAGAAAAATCCCCACCTAGTCACAACGTTTCTTGGCCTTTAAGTTCATAAGACCTTATGACCTACTTGCATGTTTGTAAGACTTAGTAATCTAGATTGGATATGCTCTTGATCTTGTTGACTTCTTCATCTTTACATTTCATGCATACTTTCAAGTTAAGTACAATTGTCTTTCCATGCTTTCACTTGTTTGATGCATGATTGTTTATCCGTTACCATGAAGCATGACTATGAAGGTGATCCAATAGTAGAAGCACAAACCCAAAAAGATTTTGCCATTTTTCTGCATACATAAATCATGTTATCTCTTAGTCTATAGTTGGGAATTTGCTCGGGGACGAGCAACCCTTAAGTATGGGGTATTTTGATAGCACGATTTATGAGCTAGGTTTAAGTAGTCATTTAGTTAGATTTCTCACTCATTCATGCATGGGTTAGCATTAGTTCACGACGTTTTGCACTCAATTCATGTATTTTGTCGAGATAGACGTCTACACGGACTTGTGCGTGTTTTATAGGTATTTTGGGAGATTTAGGAGCTAAATTGATGCATTAGAGAATCAATCCTCGAGATGACACACCTCCGGGCTCATTAGGATGCAAACTAGAGGCTAAGAAAGACTCATGGAGCCTTGCCAACACAAGCCATGCACCAAATCACAACTTAATGATCCAAGGCGAAGTTTCTGGAGCAAATCACGGTTCACTGGCACATTCCACGGCCGTGATTTTACCCGTGGATTTTGCCAGATTCTTGTGACAGCTGTTCCACGACTCTCATGGCCAGCTCATGCAAAATTTGTTATAAAAGTGGTCCTGTATTGGCTGAGAGAGGCATCTTGGAGCAGCTCTCCATTATCCACCATCATCCAATCAAAATACTCTCTAAACAAGAGGATTCTTGTAGAAGGAAGTAGAAGGGAGCCACCATTGGAGGAGAGCTTTGTTGGAGAAGAAGAAGAACACACCATTGTCACACTTTGATAGCTTTTGTAGTGAAGAGTTTCGGAATCAATTGCTAGAGTTGTATGAACCATTTGAACCTTCTTTAAGAAGGATTGTGAGTTATTCTATTTCCATTTTCAGCTTGGTTTTGTTTTAGTTCACTTGTTCATCCCTTTTTCTTCATTATCTTGCAAATGGATGCCATGATT
The DNA here is from genome assembly GCA_033239045.1 of Fagopyrum esculentum. Taxonomy (NCBI): domain Eukaryota; kingdom Viridiplantae; phylum Streptophyta; class Magnoliopsida; order Caryophyllales; family Polygonaceae; genus Fagopyrum; species Fagopyrum esculentum. The sequence goes on along the minus strand of BSUD01000006.1, from coordinate 81,611,468 downwards.
TTATGTTTGATTGTTTCGATTTCTATTATGAATGTTTTAGGCTAAACAGATGTGGTTCTAGGGTGAGGAAAGGATGATTATGGCTAGGACTATGATAGGATGCACTTAGATTTACCTTTGGATGAGTAACTTACAAGGACGAACTCTCTGTTGAAGTCCACGGGTGGATCTTCCCATTCCACGGCCGTGGATGTGTAGAACAGCCCGTTTTTCTTCTCTGGTTCGATGAATCTAGCTTAGATTATTGGAATGTTAAAATCCTAGGTGTTTGTTGAGTTAATCTAGCCTAGGGTGACCTAGTGTTAGCTACTAAGTGTTAGAAGAGACCTAACCGGTGATTCTTACCCTTAGATTTCGAAGATTACAACCCCTAGGTAGTGGTGAGCCTCACAAGCCGCCATTGGGCTAAGTGTGCTAGGATAGTTGCTTAGAACTTCCCTTTCCGAGACTTACCCGGTAAGGATAGGTTAGACCTCTAGGCAATAATCCGGTTTGTGTAGAATTCCAATCCTTAGTTTCTTAGAGACTTACCCGGTAATGAGATCTTAGGAATGGATTAGTGGACCATGAGACCTACCCGGTGATTGATCCCACTCTAGAAACACTTACTCCCGACATAGCATAGATCATCCAAGGAATGATTAGATAGCTTGAGTCCTATGCCATAACCGGAACTTCCAACCCCTAGAATCCGTTTTTCTATCTTTGATCTATATCTCGTTTTTAGCTTGTTTGTTTGCATTGATTGGTTAGCTTAGTTGATTATTACATTTCGCATGATTTGTGATCTTTGATTGATCACCGAAAAACCAACCAAAAATAATTGAGATTTTCATTTCTTTATTTCTTTCTTTTCTTAACCTAGATCTTCACTAGACTTAATCATAAATTGAATCAATCTCACCTTAGTCTTTGTGTTCGACCTCGGAATACTATCCCTACTACAAACGTCCCGTACACTACGGGTTCGCTAGGAGTTAGGATAAATATAACGAGAATATAAATTTAAAACCCATTGCGTATCACACATCCTGAGCGTAACAATGGCCTTGCCATGTCCGAGAGTTTCCTTGTCATGACCTTGTCATGCCCGACGCTGGCCTTGTGTTGCCAAACGATGGCCTTGCCATGTGTGAGAGTTGTATTGTCTTGGCCTTGTCATTCCTGACGTTCATCTTGCCATGCCGGATGCTGGCCTTGTCATGTTCGAGAGTTGCCTTGTCATGGCCTTGTCATGCCCGACGATGACCTTGTCATGCCCGACGATTGCCTTGCCACGCCCGACATTGGCCTTGTCATGCCCGACGTAGTGCTTGCCATTCCCGATGATGGCCTTGCCATGTCCAAGAGTTGCCATGTCCTGACCTTGTAATGCCCGATGTTGGCCTTGTTATGCCTGACGATGGCCTTGCCACGCCCGATGCTGGCCTTGTCATGTCTGAGAGTTGCCTTGTAATGACCTTGTCATGCCCGAAGTTGCCTTGTCATGACCTTGTCCTGCCTGACGCTGGCCTTGTCATGCCCGACGATGGCCTTGCCATGACCGACACTGGCCTTGCCATGTCTGAGAGTTGCCTTGTCATGGCCTTGTCATGACCGATGATGACCATGTCATCCCGACGCTGGCGTTGCCATGCCCGACGCATCCTTGCCATGCTTGACGATGGCCTTCCATGTCCGACAGTTGCCTTGTCAATACTTTGGCATTCCCAACGTTGGCCTTCTCATGCCCGACGAAGGCCTTGCCATGTCAAAGAGTGGCATTGTCATGGCCTATTCATGCCCGACGATGGCCTTGAAATGTCCGACGTTAGCCTTGTCAAGCCCGACGATGGCCTTGCCATGTCCGAGAGTTGCCTTGTCATGACCTTTTCATGCCCGACGCTGGCCTTTTAATGCCCGACGATGGCCTTGCCATGACCAGGCCACTCTCGTACATAGCAAGGCAACTATCGGACATGACAAGGCCAGCGTCGGGCATGACAAGGCCAACGTCGGGTATTTCAAGGTCATAACAAGGCAACTCTCGGACATGACAAGGCCATATTCGGTCATGAAAAGGCCAGCGTCGGGCATGAGAAGGCCAACGTCGGGCATGACAAGGCCAGCTTCGGGCATGACAAGGCCATGACATGACAACTCTTGGACATGACAAGGCCAACGTCGGGCATGACAAGGCTAGCGTTGGGCATGACAAGGTCATGACAAGGCAACTATCGGACATTGCAAGGCCAACGTCGGGCATGACAAGGCAAACGTCGGGCATGCCAAGGCCATCGTCGGGTATGACAATGTAATGACAATGCCACTCTCGGACTTGACGAGGCCATCGTCGGGCATAACAAGGCCAGCGTTGGGCATACAAGGTATTGACAAGGCAATTGTCGGACATGACAAGGCCATCGTCGGGCATTTCAAGGCCAGGGTCGGGCATTGCAATTTCAGCGTAAGGCATGACATGGTCATCATTGGGCATGACAAGGACAGCGTCGGGCATGGAGAGGCCATCGTCGGGCATGACAAGGCCTGCGTTGGGCATGACAAGGCACCTCTCAGACATGTCAAGGCCATTGCCGGGCATGGCAAGGCCAGCGTCCGGAATGGCAAGGCCATTGTTGGGCATGACAAGGCCATCACAATGCCACTCTCGGACAAGGCGTGGCCATTGTCGGGCATGACAAGGCCAGCGTCGGGCATGAAAAGGTCATGACAAGGCAACTCTCGGACATGGCAAGACCATCGTTGAGCATGACAACGCTAGCGTCGGGCATACCAAGACCAGCGTCGGGCATGACAAGGCCACTCTCGGACATAGCAAGGCCAACGTTGGGCACGACAAGGCCAGCGTCGGGCATGACAAGCCCACTCTCGGACATTGCAACGCCAGCCTCGAGCACGACAAGGCCATCGTCGGGCATGACAAGCCCATTGTCGGGCAAGACAAGGCCACTCTCGGACATTGCAAGGCCATTATCGGGCAAGGCAAGGCGAGCGTTGGCATGACAAGGCCAGCGTCGGGCATGACAAGGTCATGACAAGGCAACTCTAGGACACGGCAAGGCCATCATCGGGCATGGCAAGGCCAACGTTGGACATGACAAGGCCACTCGCGGACATAACAAGGCCATCGTCGGGCATGACAAGCCCAACTTCTGGCGTGACAAGGCCACTCTCAAACATAGCAAGGCCATCGTCGGTCATGGCAAGGCTAACGTCGGCATGACAAGGCCAGCGTCGGGCATGACAAGGCAACTATCGGATATGACAAGGCTAGCCTTGGGCATGACAAGGCCAACGTCGGGCATTTCAAGGTCATGACAAGGCAACTCTTGGACATGGTAAAACCATCTTCGGTCATGGCAAGGCCAGCATTGGGCATGAGAAGGCCAACGTCGGGCATGACAGGGCCATCGTCGGGCATGACAAGGCCATGATAAGGCAACTCTTGTTGGAGTTTTGGGCTAAGTCTTCATTGTAACCGTTGAGCTTGTCTTGAGACAAGGTGCAATGAGTTGTTCACTTGTGTGTCATTATGGTCCGGGTTGCGGGAGGCAAGACAAGTGACCGGCACTAAGAAAAACTAGTATTATAAGGGGAGTCGAATCAAAGCAATGTGATTCACGACAAGGTCAACTTGTGCTAGCTTTTAGAAGGCGGACGTTTGGGGCTTTTTAGCCACATTTTATCGGCACACCTTTGGTTCTTAGGCCTTATATTGGCTAAAGACTATGTGGTTAAAAATTGGGAGCAATCCAAGCTCAAATGCTTAGTGAATGTCAATGAAGCAGCTAGTGAGCTTCTTAAGGAGCTACACTATATTAAAGTGAATGAAGCTCATTGAAAGTGTTTGGACCAAGAAAAATAAGCTAGCTCTAAGCTAGCTCCGGGGAGCGGTTTTGGGCTCCGTATGTGGGCCTCGGGCTTTCTAGGGCTTCAAGGCCCATCTTTCAAGTAACTTCCACGTAACTTCCATAACCAATTTTAACCTCTTTTAACTCCCCAAAACCGTAGCCCCCTATGCCTATAAAAGGGAGAGCCATTTGCACTTGATAAAACAGTCGTTTTTGCAACAATAAAGCTTTTAGTTCCATTGTATTGACATTGGATAGGCCTTCTTATAAGCTTGTTTACAAAACTCGAAAGACCAGTATAGTTCCTTTGTATTGACAAAGGATAGGCATCCATCTTAGTTTGATTTTGTATTGACAAAACCTAGGAATACCCTTTCTACAAAGTAACACAAGTAAGTCTCTTACTTAGTCTTTGTAACGTGTAACGTTTTATCCCACTAAGGTATTTGGATATTCCCGGTGTAGGGGAGAATACACTTAGAAGGACAAATCATTTATGAATGACTCATTACATAATCCAAGTCAATGTTTTAACATATAACAATCGGATTTTAAGACTTGCAATTGAACTTAATTTCTATTAGAGTTTAGTTTACTCCTTTTTGGAGATTACAAACTCTTGGTTGGGTTTTATCTACTCCTTTGTGGAGATTACAAACCCTTGTTTAATAATTTATTTCACTTCAAGATAAATTATATTAATTTGATTGGAAATTGGGACAACCGTCTACTCACTTAAGTGAGACTACGGACCTGACACAGAAAATCCAACAATCTTCTAAGTGTATTTATTGTTAATTGTTTTGTAGGATTGAATTGATCAATAATGAGTAAGACGTTAATGACAGAAATGACTTCTCGTTTTGGGAAGTTGGATAAGTTTGAGGGTGTAGACTTTAGGAGGTGGCAAAAGAAAATGCACTTCCTCTTGACTACACTAAAAGTCGCTTATGTACTCACTACACCTAGACCGGCCGAGCCGGTTGATGATATGGTGGAAGAGATAGAGGTTGTCCGACGAAGGAGAAAATGGGATAATGATGACTATACATGTCGTGGTCATATTCTCAATGGCATGAGTGATGCATTGTTTGATGTCTACCAAAGTGTAGAGTCATCAACATCAACGTGGGATCAACTAGAGTCTAAGTACATGGCGGAGAATGCTTCATCTCGCAAATTCTTAGTCTCAGATTTTAACTCATATAAAATGGTGGACTCAAAGCCGGTAATGGAACAATACAATGAATTGCTCCGGATTCTTGGGAGGTTCACTCAACATGCCATGCATATGGATGAGGCCATTGCGGTTTCGTCTATAATGGATAAGCTCCCCCTTTCGTGGAAGGACTTCCGCCATGTGCTAAAGCACAAGAAGGAAGAACTCACGTTGGTGGAACTTGGCTCCCACCTTCAAATTGAACAAGGCCTTAGAGCACAAGAGGGGGGACTCAAGAAGGAGGATAAAACTTCTACTTCCCACGAGGCCAACATGATGGATGGCAAGGGCAAAAGGAAGAGGTTCAAAGGAAAGGACAAAGACAAGGAAAAGGGAAATAAGTCCAAGAAGTCCAAGAAGGATAATATTGACAAGAAACCAAAATGTTCTTGTTGGAAGTGTGGCAAGACTGGCCACTTCAAGCGGGATTGCAAGGTTAAGGGCGATGGATCCAAGGGTGGAGGCCAAAGTGGCCAAAACCCCCCAAACCAAGGTGACTCAGTCATGAGTCTTGATTCTAACTTTGATATAAATTCTGATGTGAATTATGTGTCATTGACTTTTGAATGTTTGTCCATGCAGGATGATGACCTTGGATGGTGGGTGGACTCGGGTGCAACAACTCATGTTTGCAAAGATCGGCGTTGGTTCAAGACATATGTTGTTGCTAACGATGAAGCACTCATACATATGGGAAACGATTCTACCACCCCCGTTCTAGGAAAAGGACGGGTTGATCTATACTTCACAAGTGGCAAGACTCTAGTCTTGTCAAATGTACTACAGGCACCATCCATTAGAAAAAATGTGGTTTCTGGTGGTGTACTCAATAGGCTTGGCTTCAAACAAGTCATAGAAGCCGACCGCTATGTATTATCTAGGAGAGGAACATTTGTAGGCTTTGGCCATTGGAACAATAATATGTTTCTTCTCTCTTTATGTAATAAACTTTCTAATACTAATATAAATAAGAATAGTTTGTTTACATTGTCTTCTTCTTCTTCTTCTTCTTCCAATTGTGATTTTGTCAAATGGCATGCACGGTTTGGACATGTTCATTTTAAGCGTATCAATGACATGACTAAGGCTGGTATTTTACTTAAACTTGACTTGCCAAAAGACAAGTGTAAAACATGCATGTTGACCAAGATAACAAGACTTCCATTTCCAAGAGTTAAAAGAGAACAATCAATGCTCGGCTTAGTCCACTCGGATCTAGGACATTTGCACTCTACTCCTTCATTAGGAAAGAAGAAGTATTACATAACATTCATAGATAATTACTCTAGGTATTATTACGTATATCTACTCTTTGCAAAGAGTGATACCTTAGACAAATTCTATGTATTCAAGAATGAATCTGAGTTGCAACAAGGTACCTTAATAAAAAGACTACGCACGGATCGTGGTGGTGAATTTATGGCTAAGGAATACTTTGAGAGTGTCGGGATCATACACGAGACCACGACACCTTACACACCACAATCAAATGTTATGGCCAAACGAAAGTGCTTAAAGAGATGGTCAATGCCATGTTGTCTTACTCGGGTCTTAAGAATTCGTTTTGGGGTGAAGCTATGCTCACGGCAAACTACTTGCTTAATCGTGAACCAAACAAAAGAAGCAAGAAGACTCCTTACGAACTATGGTTCAAAAGGAAACCAAACCTACATTACTTACGAGTTTGGGGATGTCGAGCCATAGTAAGGCTAAATGACAACAAACGTAAGACTTTAGGTGAAAGAGGTGTTGAGTGTGGGTTCATTGGCTATGCTGAACACTCCAAAGCTTATAGATTCTATGTGATAGAACCAAATGACTTCATCTCGGTTAATACCGTAATAGAGTCTAGGGATGCCATCTTTGATGAAGATTGCCTCACCTCGGCTCCTAGGCCTAGGGAAGTGATCAACATGACCTTAGATGAGGAATATCCAAACAAGCATCATAGGATTCAAGATGAATCCCGGCAAGCGTCCCACGGGCTTGACTTGCCAAAGATTACTCCTATGAGCACTAATTTGTCCCAAAAAACGATTTTCCAAGTGTTCTTGGTTTAAGGGTCAAGGGATAATGAAATGGATCGTCACTCTTACTTTCATATAGATGAAGATCCTAAGAATTTGACGAGGCCATGAAGTCTTAAGATGTTGCCTTCTGGAAGGAATCAATCCAAGAGGAGATGGACTCCATTATGGGTAACCATACACGGGAATTAGCCAACCTTCCTTCCGGTTGCAAACCTTTGGGATGTAAATGGATCTTCAAGACGAAGATGAAAGTTGACGGTTCCATTGACAAGTTTAAAGCACGCTTGGTCATCCAAGGCTTTAGACAAAGGGAAGGTGTCGATTACTTTGACACATATGCTCCGGTGGCTAGGATTACAACCATTAGGTTATTAATAGCTATGGCGGCAATACATAATCTAGTGATTCATCAAATGGATGTCAAGACAGCATTCCTTACTGGTGATCTAGATGAGGAAGTGTATATGAGACAACCTGAAGGGTTTGTTTTAAAAGGACAAGAGCACAAATTGTGTCGCTTGGTCAAATCCTTGTATGGACTTAAGCAAGCTCCAAAACAATGGCATCAAAAGTTTGATGTTGTCGTATTGTCAAATGGATTTAAGATATATCAAGCTGACAAGTGTGTCTATAGTAAGTTTGATCATACCGGTCAAGGTGTGATCATATTCTTATATGTTGATGACATGTTGATCTTTGGAACAAACCAAAGACAAGTAGATCTCACTAAGGATTTCTTGTCCACTGAGTTTTCTATGAAAGACTTAGGTGAGGCGGATGTGATTCTAGGCATAAGAATCAAACGTGATGCTAAAGGCTTAAGCCTTACACAATCACACTACATTGAGAAGATTGTCAAACGCTTCCAATGTGATAAAAGTTCAACTGTTAGTACTCCTATGGACTCAAGTGAAAAATTGATGCCCAACCAAGGACCAGCTGTCTCTCAACTTGAGTATGCACAAGTAATAGGATGTTGCATGTATGCAATGACTAGCAGTAGGCCACATATTGCTTTTGCTATTGGTAAATTGAGTAGGTACACAAGTTGTCTTAGCTCACAACATTGGAAGGCACTAAGACGTGTGCTTAGGTACCTCAAGGGGACCACGAGTTTTGGTATCTTGTACAGTAAGTATCCTTCAGTGATAGAAGGATACTCGGATGCATCATGGATCACTAATCTAGATGATCACTCATTCACCACAGGATGGGTTTTCTTGTTAGGTGGTGGTGCCATTTCGTGGGCTTCAAAGAAGCAAACATGCATCACAACCTCGACCATGGAGTCCGAGTTTGTGGCACTTGCCGCTGCCGGTAAGGAAGCTGAATGGCTAAGAAATTTGGTTCTATAAATTCCTCTATGACCAAAACCGGTTTCTCCTATCTCAATTCATTGTGATAGTGCAGCTACGTTGGCTAAAGCTTAGAGCCAAACGTACAATGGAAAATCAAGACATCTTGGTGTGAGACATAGCTCGGTTAGAGATCTCATAACTCACGGTATAATATCGGTCGATTTTGTGAGAACAAACAATAATCTAGCCGATCACTTAACCAAGAGCTTGGCTAGGGACTTAGTTCAAAAGTCAGCCAAGGGAATGGGGTTAACGACCTAAATTGAAAACGACTTGTCATGGGACACCCAATTCGCCTATGGCTTGATGCCTTAGCCGAATTCAATGAGGAAAGCCCATTCCAAGAAGTTGTGAGCATAAAATGTCCATCCAAGGTAATGCTCTATGCCTATATAATATGTATAGTTTGAAATATGTAATTTCTTAACAACTCTTTTGAAAAATTACAATTATAGGTGCAAGATCAAAGAGAGTTGGCTACGTGAACGTGAAGTGTCAAGGCTTCTTCAAGGGAGTAAATGGTCGACTCGCCTATATGTTCATTAAAGGATTAGGACACAATAGCCTTTAAATGTGTCATTTATTTGTAAAGGAAATGTAAATTTCATGTATGTTGCCTTCATGTACTTAAACAAGTTAAGTGGTTCAATCCATTAGGACATCACAATTCTTTAGTGCAGAATGTGTAATTATGCTAATTCAATAAATTCAATCGAAAGATATTTATGATTATGCGAATATTTTGTTTGGATGTATGTCTATTAAAAGTTTCTTGACTTTGCTCAAATGGGGGAGGAATGTTGGAGATTTGGGCTAAGTCTTTATTGTAACCGTTGAGCTTGTCTTGAGACAAGGTGTAATGAGTTGTTCACTTGTGTGTCACTATGGTCCGGGTTGCGGGAGGCAAGACAAGTGACCGGCACTAAGAACAACTAGTATTATAAGGGGAATCGAATCAAAGCAAGGTGATTCACGACAAGGTCAACTTGTGCTAGCTTTTAGAAGGCCGACGTTTGGGGCTTTTTAGCCACATTTTATCGGCACACCTTTGGTTCTTAGGCCTTATATTGGATAAAGACTATGTGGTTAAAAATTGGGAGCAATCCAAGCTCAAATGCTTAGTGAATGTCAATGAAGCAGCTAGTGAGCTACTTAAGGAGCTACACTAGCTTGAGCTAAGACATTGAGTGTTTGAGGATCTTGGAGCTTATCCTAGCTATATTAAAGTGAATGAAGCTCATTGGAAGTGTTTGGACCAAGAAAAATAAGCTAGCTCTAAGCTAGCTCCGGGGAGCGGTTTTGGGCTCCGTATGTGGGTCTCATGCTTTCTAGGGCTTCAAGGCCTATCTTCCAAGTAACTTCCACGTAACTTTCATAACCGATTTTAACCTCTTTTAACTCCCTAAAACCGTGGCCCCCTATGCCTATAAAAGGGAGAGCCATTTGCACTTGATGAAACATTCGTTTTTGCAACAATAAAGCTTTTAGTTCCATTGTATTGACATTGGATAGGCCTTCTTATAAGCTTGTTTGCAAAACTCGAAAGACCAGTATAGCTCCTTTGTATTGACAAAGGATAGACATCCATCTTAGTTTGGTTTTGTATTGACAAAACCTAGGAATACCCTTTCTACAAAGTAAGACAAGTAAGTCTCTTACTTAGTCTTTGTAACGTGTAACGTTTTATCCCACTAAGGTATTTGGATATTCTCGGTGTAGGGGAGAATACACTTAGAAGGAAAATTCATTTATGAAGATTACAAACCCTTTTTTAACATATAACAATCGGTTTTTAAGACTTGCAATTGAACTTAATTTCTATTAGAGTTTAGTCTACTCCTTTTTGGAGATTACAAACTCTTGGTTGGGTTTTGTCTACTCATTTATGAAGATTACAAACCCTTTTTTAATAATTTATTTCACTTCAAGATAAATTATATTAATTTGATTGGCAATTGGGACAACCGTCTACTCACTTAAGTGAGACTACGACCCTTTGGTCTAAAAACGGACATAGAAAATCCAACAACTCTCGGACATGACAAGACCATCGTCGGGCATGACAAGGCCAGTGTTGGGCATGACAAGGTCATGACAAGGCAACTATCGGACATGGCAAGGCCAACGTCGGGCATGACAAGGCCAGCGTTGGGCTTGACAAGGTCATGACAAGGCAACTATCGGACATGGAAAGCCCATCGTCGGGCATGGCAAGGCCAGCGTCGGGCATGACAAGGCCAGCGTCGGGCATGACAAGGCCATCGTCGGGCATGACAAGGCCATCGTCGGGATAACAAGGCAATGAAAATGCCACTCTCGGACATGGCGTGGCCATCGTCGGGCATGAGAAGGCTAGGGTCGGGCATGAAAAGGCAACTTCGGGCATGACAAGGTCACTGTCGAACATGACAAGGCAAGCGTCGGGCGTGGCAAGGCCATCGTCGGGCATTACAAGGACAGCTTTGGGCATGACAAGGCAATTGTCGGACATGGCAAGGCCATCATCGGGCATTTCAAGGCCAACGTCGGGCATTGTAGTGTCAGCGTAAGGCATAACATGGTTATCGTTGGGCATGACAAGGTCAGCGTCGGGCATGGCGAGGCCATCGTCGGGCATGACAAGGCCTGCGTTGGGCATGACAAGATCATGACAAGGCAACTCTCAGACATGGCAAGGCCATCGCCGGGCATGGCAAGGCCAGCGTCCGGAATGGCAAGGCCATTGTTGGGCATGACAAGGCCATCACAATGCCACTCTCGAACATGGCGAGGCCATTGTCGGGCATGACAAGGCCAGCTTCGGGCATGAAAAGGTCATGACAAGGCAACTCTCGGACATGGCAAGGCCATCGTCGAGCATGGCAACGCCAGCGTCGGGCATACCAAGGCCAGCGTCGGGCATACCAAGGCCAGCGTCGGGCATGACAAGGCCACTCTCGGACATAGCAAGGCGAACGTCGGGCACGACAAGGCCAATGTCGGGCATGACAAGCCCACTCTCGGACATTGCAAGGCCAACCTCGAGCACGACAAGGCCATCGTCGGGCATGACAAGCCCATTGTCGGGCAAGACAAGGCCACTCTCGGACATAGCAAGGCCATTGTCGGGCAAGTCAAGACGAGCATCGGCATGACAAGGCCAGCGTCGGGCATAACAAGGTCATGACAAGGAAATTCTAGGACATGGCAAGGCCATCGTCGGGCATGGCAGGCCAACGTTGGGCATGACAAGGCCACTCGCGGACATAACGAGGCCAACGTCGGGCACGACGAGGCCATCGTCGGGCATGACAAGCCCAACGTCTGGCGTGACAAGGCCACTCTCGAACATAGCAAGGCCATCGTCGGTCATGGAAAGGCCAACGTCGGCATGACAAGGCCAGCGTTGGGCATGACAAGGTCATGACAAGGCAACTATCGGACATGACAAGGCCAGCCTCGGGCATGACAAGGTCAGCGTCGGGCATTTCAAGGTCATGACAAGGCACCTCTCGGACATGGCAAGCCCATCTTCGGTCATGGCAAGGCCAGCGTCGGGCATGAGAAGGCTAACGTCGGGCATGACAAGGCCATCGTCGGGCATGACAAGGCCATGATAAGGCAACTCTCGGACATGACAAGGCCAGCGTCGGGCATGACAAGGCCAGCGTTGGACATTGTTACGCTAGGAAATAGCACAAAAAGCTTTACATTTATAAACTCGAACTAAATCCTAAACTACCTAGCGAAACCCGCAGTGTACGGGTCGTTTGTAGTAGGGATAGTATTCCGAGGTCGACACAAAGACTAAGGTGAAATCGAGTCAAGCAATGATCAAAGATAGTGTGAATCTAGACTAAGATAAGATGAGAAACAAAGAAAATGGCAAACTCAATGTTTTTGTTGGTTTTTATGGTGATCAAACAAAGATCACAAGTCAAGCAAGATAATAAAACAACTAACAACTCAAGCTAACAAAGGAACAAGTAACACAAAGCACAAGTATATGATCAAGAGAGAAAAGTAGATTCTAGAGGTCAAGATTTCCGGTTATGGCATAGGATTCAAGGTTCTAAGGATTCTAAGGACAAGTTGCGGTGTTGGGGAAGAGTGTTTCACTAATGGGAGCAATTACCGGGTAGGTCTCTCGCTTCACTAGTCCCGCATCTAACTCCTATTACCGGGTAGGTCTCAAGGGGTTATAGTAAGGAGTTCCGCACAAACTAGATGCTACTTAAGGGTAACCCTCTCCTTACCGGGTAAGTCTCGGAATAGGGAAATCTCAAGTACTAATCCTAGCACACTCAATCCAATAGCGGCTTATGAGGCTCACTACTACCTAGCATTCATCATCTTAGGTATCTAAGATCGGAAATCATCGGGTAGATCTCTTCCCTCACTTAGGTTGATTGCATTAGGTGATCCTAAGCTAAATTAGGCTTAATAAATACTAGGATTTAAACAACCAAGGACCCCAGCATGCAGATTTATCATTTAAAGAGCAACAGGAGAATAAATCGGGCTGTTCTACAGATAAATCGGCCGATTTATCTGATGAACAGGTCGATTTTTCTTCCTGAGATGGGTTTCGTGCATACAAATCATCCTAAACTAACATATAAGTTCATCCTATCATCACCCTAGCCATAACCATCAATCCATCACTCCAGAATCACAACAAACTAGCCAATAACATGCATATTAAGATCCAAAATCATCAAACAAGCATACATGGTGTTCATAGATGGATAATGAAAGATAAGCAAGTAAAATCAATAAATCTCAGCCAAATCCAAGTTGTAGCAAGACTTACAAACTCTTAAATGAAGATTCAAAACGTTCCTAACAATCCTTGCAATCGTTCTTCAATCTAAGATTACAAAAGTAACTCAAAATCACTCAAAACCTCACTATTCTCCTACTATGGTGTTCTTCTTCTTCCTTCAATCTTTGAGAGCTTTTTCTTCTCCTCCAATCTTTTCCCCCAAATTGCTGAGCTGTGAATGAGAGTGTGGTAGAGGAGAGATGCTCAGCAACCACCTGCAGGACCACTTATATTCTCCACCAAGAGCAAGGACGGACAAGAGATCGTGGGACACGTGGCTTAAGCTGTCAAATGCCCAAAAATCGACCTAATAGGAGAAAATCGTCCGATTTAGCTGCTAGCTGGGTCGATTTTCTTCAGCAGAAACATGCTATGCTCGTTTAGCCATGAGTTGATCCATTGCTTGCACCAATAGTGGTCTTTGTGTCCTTTGTTGCTCCAATTATGCTCCTCCAAAGCTTTGGATGTGTACCATCATGAGGCTTGGCCCTCTAATGTATCGGTTAATGTCCGAAAGACCCCCGAAATACCTACAAAACCGATAAAAGGTAGTGTAGACGTCTTTTCTAGAAATGTGCATGAATTGAGCGAAGACGTCATGAACCAATGTCAAAACGTGCATGAATGAGTGAAAATTCTATCTAAATGATTACCTAATTCTAAGTCATAAATCGTGTTATCAAAAATACCCCATACTTAAGGTTTGCTCATCCCCGAGCAAATTCCCAACTATAGACTAAGAGATGACATGATTTATGTATGCAGAAAAATGGCAAAATCTTTTTGGGTTTGTGCTTCTAATATTGGATCACCTTCATAGTCATGTTTCATGGCAATGGACAAGCAATTATGTATCAAATAAATGAAAGCGTGGAAAGACTATTGCACTTAACTTGATAGCATGCAATGAAGTGTAAAGATGAAGAAGTTAAGATGATCATGAGCATATCCAATCTAAATCACTTAGTCTTACACACATGCAAGTAGGTCATAAGGACTTTGTGAAATAGAAGGCCAAGAAACGTTGTGATTAGGCGGGAATTTTCTAGGCTATGTGATGCTAATCCGGGAAAGGAACTAAACAACCACAACTTCAAATTTTCTTATCAACTTCCCTCAAGTGTATATTTTTCTTCATTTCTTTTCTTTCTTTTGTTTTTGAGACAATGGCATTGGTGTACAAAAGCCAAAACCTTGGTGATTAGCCATTCTCGGGCTTTTTCTATTTTTCGAGATGCATCCACACCGGGCACACATACCAAAGCTCGTTAGGACTATCGGTTTATTTGACTTTGGCAAGGCACCAACACCCGATTATGTGAAGTGTACCGAGTTACTTGTCATTTAAACCAACGTCCCCAAACCTATATTTTTGTCTACACTTTCACAACAATTTCAGCATTTCATTCACATCATTCTTTCATCAACAACTTCACCCCACACTTGCTTTTCACACACATCAACACACTATCATGCTCCTATTCCCGGATGGGTCAAAAGAGGTCAATTTTTCATCAATTGAGGTGCTCAAACAACATGATCAAGATGAGAAGTAGAGAAAAATGAATTGCCTTATTCGTTCCTAAATGATGTGCAAGAACTAGCATGCAATTTCGACTTTCAATACTCAATTCAATCAAGGCAATCGTTCATGATCACAAGTCATTCATGGGATTCAAAATAAGTACTTCAAGTCCACATATGCTATCATCAATTTGACACATAAGGCCATTCATAGCCAATTCACAAGACAAGATTCATCATAAGGGTCATTCCCAAGCTTTAGAAGCACTAAAATTTTTAAATTTTCTGATTTTTTTGGATTTTTCGAAATATATATGTACAATGCAAGACATAATGAAACATGTGACAAGATTAAACTATCCTAGATGTTAATCATGCAAGTGATCATGAAAACCCCACCCCATACTTAGAAACACATTGTCCCTAATGTGTAAACTAAATAAAGAAGTGAAAGAGGGTTCTCACAATGTAAGATTGGTGATGCTTTGGTATTTCGGTTCTCATTGGAGGATGATGGTGGATGATCGATCAAGGATGGTAGAGAGCTCTTGATGTTCGTTATGATGTCGGAACCCGCGCTTGGCGCCGCAAGCCGTCCAAGTTCCTCGTCCGCTCCACCCATACTTGATTGGAGATCATCACTTTCCTTTACAGAGGAAAAATCGGTCCATAACCCAGGAAAATCGGACGATTTTATGCATGAACAGTCCGATTTTTCTGGGTGCTTTCCTCCTCGTCCATGTGCTTGGATCTTGTACCTTCAACTGGTCCATGAGGCTTTCACATGACCTCCAACATCTCATAACTCATGACAATCAACAAGACCTAGCACCCAAAAACACAAAAGAAAAACAAAGCACACCAAGAGTGAGATTAAACAAAAGCAAGAAGAACAAAAGGGAAAAATATATACCAATGGGTTGCCTCCCATTAAGCTCTTCTTTAAGGTCATTAGCTTGACCAAATTCAGGAGCGTTTCAATCAAGGTGAAGCGGGGCAATCACTTCCACCGGGGCTTCCGGGATGTACTTCTTCAAACGATGCCCATTCACCTTGAAGTTACCATAATGATCTCCTCCTATCTCTACCGCTCCATGAGGGAAAACTTTCTTCACCACATATGGCCCGGTCCATCTTGATTTGAGCTTTCCGGGGAATAGCCACAGCCTTGAGTTGAAGAGAAGGACAAGGTCTCCTTCACTCAACTCTTTCGGGATGATCCTCTTGTCATGCCATCGCTTGGTTCGCTCCTTGTATATCCGAGCATTCTCGTAAGCATCCAACCGGATCTCTTCAAGAGCATTTATATCAAGCAAACGCTTCTCACCGGCTTCTTTGAGATCAAAGTTTAACCACCTTATAGCCCAATATGCCCTATGCTCCATCTCTACCGGAAGGTGGCAAGACTTGCCATAGACCAACTTGTAAGGAGTGGTGCCAATTGGTGTCTTGAAAGCGGTCCTATATGCCCACAAGGCATCATTGAGCTTCATAGCCCAATCCTTTCTCGTCCTTGATACCGTCTTCTCAAGAATGGCCTTGATCTCCCGGTTGGAGATCTCCACTTGGCCACTAGTTTGGGGATGGTAAGGTGTTGCCACCTTATGAGTCACCCAATACTTAGCCAAAAGTGCTCCAAAATTCCTATTTGTGAAGTGCTTCCCTCCATCACTTATGATCACCCTTGGTGTTCCAAACCTAGGAAAGATCACTCGGTTGAAGAACCGCACCACCACCTTGGCATCATTTGTAGGAGAGGCGATTGCCTCCACCCATCTTGAAACATAGTCAACCGCCAATAGGATGTAGAGGTTGCCACATGAAGAAGGGAATGGTCCCATGAAGTCCACACCCCATACATCAAATATCTCTACCTCTTGTATGTTGTTCAAGGGCATCTCATTCCTCCTTGAGATGTTGCCCGTCCTTTGGCAAGCATCACAAGCTACCACAAAGCCTTGCACATCCTTCAACAAGCTAGGCCAAAAGAAGCCCGATTGCAACACTTTAGCACATGTCTTGTGTGAGCTAGCATGCCCTCCACATGGCAAGGAATGACAATGGCGGATCACACTCTCCACCTCATCCTCCGGTATGCATCTTATAAACATTCCATCCGGCCCTCTTTTGAACAAAAGTGGCTCACTCCAATAGTAGTGCCTCACATCCTTGAAGAACTTCTTCCTTTGGGCATATGTTAATCCGGGAGGCACTTCCTCACACACCAAGTAGTTCACTATGTCGGCATACCATGGCTCGCTTCCTCTAGACACTTGGAACAAGCACTCCTCCACCATTTGCAATTGCTCATCCCGGAATGAGTCATCAATCGGGATGTCCTCTCTTTCAAGCTCCAATGGTGGGAGTCTACTAAGGTGATCCGCCACGGAGTTCTCGGATCCCTTCTTGTCCCGGATTTCCAAGTCAAACTCTTGAAGAAGAAGGATCCACCGAATCAACCTAGGCTTGGCATCCTTGTTGGTAAGTAGATAACGGATCGCAGCATGATCCGTATAGACTATGACCTTCGCTCCAACAAGATATGAGCGGAACTTCTCAAATGCATACACAACCGCTAGCAACTCCTTTTCGGTGGTAGCATAATTGAGTTGGGCATCATCTAGCGTCTTGCTAGCATAATAAATGGCATGAGTGCGCCCATCTTTCCTTTGCCCCAAGACAGCCCCAACGGCTACATCGCTTGCATCACACATGATCTCAAACGGTAAACTCCAATCCGGAGGTTGCATGATGGGTGCGGAGATCAAAGCGTTCTTCAACCTACAAAAAGCCTCAAGGCAATCTTTGGAGAAGACAAAATCAACATCCTTCATTAGTAGGTTAGTTAGAGGCTTAGAAATTTTAGAGAAATCTTGAATGAACCTCCGGTAAAAACCGGCATGCCCTAAGAAACTCCTTACCCCTTTCACCGAGGTAGGTGGTGGCAACTTCTCTATCGTTTCAATCTTGGCCCTATCAACCTCAATGCCATGGTTAGACACCAAGTGTCCTAACACAATACCTTCACTTACCATGAAGTGGCATTTTTCCCAATTTAAGACAAGATTTGTCTCCTCACATCTTTGCAATACTAAGGACAAGTTAGCCAAGCAATCATCGAAAGAAGAACCATAAACAGAGAAATCATCCATAAACACTTCCATGATATTTTCTATGTATTCCGAGAAGATAGCCATCATACACCTTTGGAAGGTGGCGGGTGCATTACACAACCCAAATGGCATCCTCCTATATGCAAAAGTACCCCATGGACATGTAAAGGTTGTTTTCTCTTGGTCAGCGGGGTGGATAGGGATTTGTAAGAATCCACTATAGCCATCTAGGTAGCAAAAATGGAATGTTGAGCTAACCTCTCTAGCATTTGGTCAATGAAGGGGAGAGGGAAGTGATCTTTCCTAGAGGCCATGTTAAGCTTTTTATAATCAATACACATTCTCCATCCCGTAACCGTTCTAGTGGGGATTAGTTCATTGTTCTCATTAGTCACTACGGTCATCCCACCCTTCTTAGGTACTACATGAACGGGACTAACCCACTTACTATCCGAGATAGGGTAGATAATTCCCGCATCTAGCAACTTTATGATCTCCTTCTTAACTACCTCTTTCATTAGAGGATTTAGTCTTCTTTGATGTTCAATAGAGGGTTTATGATTATCTTCCATCATTATCCTATGCATGCACAAAGAAGGTTTGATGCCAACAAGATCATCAATGGTGTATCCTATTGCCTTTCTATGCAGTTTCAATTCATTCAACAATCTATTAAGCTCATCATCATTCAAAGATGCATTCACAATCACCGGATAAGTTGAATTTGAACCAAGGAAAGCATACTTTAAATGAGAAGGAAAAGGTTTAAGATCAAGTTGAGGAGGACCTTTTTCGGTTGGAGACGATCCATACAATGTAGGTTGAGATGATTGCAAAGTCATGGAAGCCTCCTTGAAGTCCCTTGATGATTGCTCACACTCAAGTGGTTGATGCTGAAAAGACTCAGGAAAATCGACCCAGGAAGAAAAATCGGTCGATTTTTCTGAAGGGGGGTCGTTCTGAGTTTCTGTTTTGGCAAAACTGGCTGAAATTTCAGCATAAGTACAAAAATCGGCCGATTTTTGCCCTTCAGGCCGATTTTTCTGGCAGTTTTCTTCTTCTTCTAGCACTTCAAACCCAACTCTTGGTAGCTCGTCCAATGCATTAAAGGCCTTGATTACTTCATTGCTACTCTCCTCAATTCCTTCTTCCATCAAACTTGAGCTAAGAACTCTCTCAAGTGGATCCTTGAGCAAGATTGAGCTCACAACCTCTCTAGACTCCTCTTCTTCAACTATGTTGAATATATCTTCATCAAGGGTTGGCCCTTTCATCATTGTTGATAGCTTCAACTTGATGTTCTCTTCTCCAATGTTGAAGGAGAGAGTCCCATTCTTGCAATCCACTAGACATCCGGAAGTAGCTAGGAAAGGTCTCCCCAAGATGATAGGAACCGGATAGTCCGCCGGGATGTCCAAGACAACGAAGTCTATGGGCACATAGAACTTCCCTAATTGCACCGGAATGTCTTCCAAGATCCCAACCGGATGAGTGATTGAGCGGTCCGCCATGTAAAGGGTCATCTTGACCGGCTTTGGCTCCCCTAGCCCAACCTTGTTGCAAAGTGCAAGCGGAATGATGCTTACACTTGCCCCAAGATCACATAGGGCATCATACTTCACTTCTCCTACTCCAATTGGCACACAAAAGGATCCCGGATCCCTTAGCTTGGGAGGCATCTCTTCCTTCATCGTTTGAATCAACTCCGATGATCTCTTAGTCATCCTTATCTCGCCATACTCCTCCAACTTCCTTTTGTTGGAGAGTATTTCCTTCAAGAACTTACCATATGCCGGCATCCCTAAAATAGCATCCATGAACGGAATGTTAATATGCAATTTAGACATTAGTTCAAGGAACTTACCAAAATGATTGTCCAAGCGAGCTCTTGCTCGTGATTGAGGGAACGGTAGTGGTGGTTTGTATGGAGGCGGTGCCACATAGGTTGGCTCTACATCCTTGCTCTTGCCTCCATCTCCTTGCAAAGTCTCTTCTTCATTCACCACTTGCTTCCCTTTAGCATTCTCCTTTGGCAAATGATCCTTCATGCTTAACCCACTTCTTGTTGTAATAGCCAACACTTGGCCTCTTGGGTTTTCTTCGGTTCTTCCGGGAAGCTTTCCCGGATCTCTATGTGCTTCACCCGCCTTTTGGAACACTTGTGCTTCTAAAACCTTTTGAGCCTTTGAGATATAAGTCACCGTGCTCTCAAGACCACTCAACCTTCCAAGCAATTGCTCAAACATCATTTCGGTTCTATCCTTTGGAGGTTGAGTGAATCCGGGTGGAGGTTCTTGTGAAGCTCTTGGTGGTGGAGTTGTGCTTGTAGAAGCGGGAGGGTTCAAGGCTCCATCCGGGTTAGAGTAAGAAAACCCGGGATGGTTGTGGTTGGGCCGGTAATTGTTGAATTGCCGGTTGTTGTTGAAGTTCCTTGGGCCTTGGTAGTTGTTGTAATTGCCCCTTCCCATGTAATTCACATCCTCCTCCTTGGAAGATAAGTTAGCTTGTGGAAGCACTTGAGGGGTTGCTTGGTTCTTCAAGGTTGTAGCACACAACTCCCTCAAGGACTTTAGCTCGTTGTTGATGGCGTCAATCTTGAAATTGCTCATGGTGACCTCACTCACCTCATATGCTCCCGCCTTTCTCCCTTCACTCTTCCTATGGGAGTATTTCTCAATCACTAGAGCTTGCTTCTCTACAAACTCCCAAGCATCATCCACATGCTTCTCCTCAATTTTCGGTATGCCATGATGTGGACAATCTAGGAGAAGGTCCTTGAATCTCTCCCAAGACTTGAACAAACTCTCTCTATCCTTCATCACGAAGGCATTGATCTTCCCTCTTAACTCGGTAGTCTTGGAAGGTGGGAAGAACTTAGTCAAAAACTCGGTTGTCATCTCCTCCCAAGTACCAACTCGCCCTTGTGGAATAGATTGATACCAAGCCAAGGCTTTATCCTTAAGAGAGAAGGAGAAAGCCCTTAGCTTGTGGTTGTTGCTCTCCAATCTTGGCGGTCTAAGAGTCTCCATCAAAATCTCGTAGTTCATCAAGTGTTGATGAGGAGACTCTCCTTCCATCCCTCCAAATTGATTATGCCGGATCATTTGTAGAACTTGAGGGCGGAGCTCATAGTTGTGGGCTGCGGGATCTCCTAAGTTCACACCCGGACGGTGTGCTCTTTGTGCCGGATCCATACGTCTCCCTAGGGTTTGTGGCTCTTCAATGGCAATGGGCACAACCCTAACATTAGCCGCCGGCTGCGGTTGCTCCACCGGTGGTGGAGGAGGTGGAGGTTGTCGGCGATTAAGCTCTCCTTGAACAAGGGCTTGCCTAATCTCCTCAATCTCCCTCCTAGTTTCCTCTTGCCTCTCATTGGCAAGTCTCCTTTCTTCCTCCAAGAGCTCATCTCTTAGCCTTATTTGCTCTAAGGCTTCATCCAACTCAGCTTGGAGGTTTCTTCCGGCCATCTCTTTCTCTTTTCGGATGTTCTTGGATCTAGATCGAAGGGTTTTCTCCGGTTCGGGATCGAATGGAGCTAAATCCTTGCCACGAGATCTTCGCATACACCTAAAGAGAGAGACGATGTCCTGAAAAGCAAAGGCACACACCAAAGAGAGATCAAAAGCAACAAGAAAGATCTACACTATAAACAATCACGAAATGACTCAATCTAGACCTAGTCCCCGGCAACGGCGCCAAAAACTTGTTACGCTAGGAAATAGCACAAAAAGCTTTACATTTATAAACTCGAACTAAATCCTAAACTACCTAGCGAACCCGCAGTGTACGGGACGTTTGTAGAAAGGTAAGTATTCCGAGGTCGACACA
>BSUD01000006.1:81571947-81589731 GCA_033239045.1 Fagopyrum esculentum | reverse complement strand
TTGAATCTCTCCCAAGACTTGAACAAACTCTCTCTATCCTTCATCACGAAGGCATTGATCTTCCCTCTTAACTCGGTAGTCTTGGAAGGTGGGAAGAACTTAGTCAAAAACTCGGTTGTCATCTCCTCCCAAGTACCAACTCGCCCTTGTGGAATAGATTGATACCAAGCCAAGGCCTTGTCCTTAAGAGAGAAGGAGAAAGCCCTTAGCTTATGGTTGTTGCTCTCCAATCTTGGCGGTCTAAGTGTCTCCATCAAAATCTCGTAGTTCATCAAATGTTGGTGAGGAGACTCTCCTTCCATCCCTCCAAATTGATTATGCCGGATCATTTGTAGAACTTGAGGGCGGAGCTCATAGTTGTGGGCTGCGGGATCTCCTAAGTTCACACCCGGACGGTGTGCTCTTTGTGCCGGATCCATACGTCTCCCTAGGGTTTGTGGCTCTTCAATGGCAATGGGCACAACCCTAACATTAGCCGCCGGCTGCGGTTGCTCCACCGGTGGTGGAGGAGGTGGAGGTTGTCGGCGATTAAGCTCTCCTTGAACAAGGGCTTGCCTAATCTCCTCAATCTCCCTCCTAGTTTCCTCTTGCCTCTCATTGGCAAGTCTCCTTTCTTCCTCCAAGAGCTCATCTCTTAGCCTTATTTGCTCTAAGGCTTCATCCAACTCAGCTTGGAGGTTTCTTCCGGCCATCTCTTTCTCTTTTCGGATGTTCTTGGATCTAGATCGAAGGGTTTTCTCCGGTTCGGGATCGAATGGAGCTAAATCCTTGCCACGAGATCTTCGCATACACCTAAAGAGAGAGACGATGTCCTGAAAAGCAAAGACACACACCAAAGAGAGATCAAAAGCAACAAGAAAGATCTACACTATAAACAATCACAAAATGACTCAATCTAGACCTAGTCCCCGGCAACGGCGCCAAAAACTTGTTACGCTAGGAAATAGCACAAAAAGCTTTACATTTATAAACTCGAACTAAATCCTAAACTACCTAGCGAAACCCGCAGTGTACGGGTCGTTTGTAGTAGGGATAGTATTCCGAGGTCGACACAAAGACTAAGGTGAAATCGAGTCAAGAAATGATCAAAGATAGTGTGAATCTAGACTAAGATAAGATGAGAAACAAAGAAAATGGCAAACTCAATGTTTTTGTTGGTTTTTATGGTGATCAAACAAAGATCACAAGTCAAGCAAGATAATAAAACAACTAACAACTCAAGCTAACAAAGGAACAAGTAACACAAAGCACAAGTATATGATCAAGAGAGAAAAGTAGATTCTAGAGGTCAAGATTTCCGGTTATGGCATAGGATTCAAGGTTCTAAGGATTCTAAGGACAAGTTGCGGTGTTGGGGAAGAGTGTTTCACTAATGGGAGCAATTACCGGGTAGGTCTCTCGCTTCATTAGTCCCGCATCTAACTCCTATTATCGGGTAGGTCTCAAGGGGTTATAGTAAGGAGTTCCGCACAAACTAGATGCTACTTAAGGGTAACCCTCTCCTTACCGGGTAAGTCTCGGAATAGGGAAATCTCAAGTACTAATCCTAGCACACTCGATCCAATAGCGGCTTATGAGGCTCACTACTACCTAGCATTCATCATCTTAGGTATCTAAGATCGGAAATCATCGGGTAGATCTCTTCCCTCACTTAGGTTGATAGCATTAGGTGATCCTAAGCTAAATTAGGCTTAATAAACACTAGGATTTAAACAACCAAGGACCCCAGCATGCAGATTTATCATTTAAAGAGCAATAGGAGAATAAATCGGGCTGTTCTACAGATAAATCGGCCGATTTATCTGATGAACAGGTCGATTTTTCTTCCTGGGATGGGTTTCGTGCATACAAATCATCCTAAACTAACATATAAGTTCATCCTATCATCACCCTAGCCATAACCATCAATCCATCACTCCAGAATCACAACAAACTAGCCAATAACATGCATATTAAGATCCAAAATCATCAAACAAGCATACATGGTGTTCATAGATGGATAATGAAAGATAAGCAAGTAAAATCAATAAATCTCAGCCAAATCCAAGTTGTAGCAAGACTTACAAACTCTTAAATGAAGATTCAAAACGTTCCTAACAATCCTTGCAATCGTTCTTCAATCCAAGATTACAAAAGTAACTCAAAATCACTCAAAACCTCACTATTCTCCTACTATGGTGTTCTTCTTCTTCCTTCAATCTTTGAGAGCTTTTTCTTCTCCTCCAATCTTTTCCCCCAAATTGGTGAGTTGTGAATGAGAGTGTGGGAGAGGAGAGATGCTCAGCAACCACCTGCAGGACCACTTATATTCTCCACCAAGAGCAAGGACGGACAAGAGATCGTGGGACACGTGGCTTAAGCTGTCAAATGCCCAAAAATCGACCTAATAGGAGAAAATCGTCCGATTTAGCTGCTAGTTGGGTCGATTTTCTTCAGCAGAAACATGCTATGCTCGTTTAGCCATGAGTTGATCCATTGCTTGCACCAATAGTGGTCTTTGTGTCCTATGTTGCTCCAATTATGCTCCTCCAAAGCTTTGGATGTGTACCATCATGAGGCTTGGCCCTCTAATGTATCGGTTAATGTCCGAAAGACCCCCGAAATACCTACAAAACCGATAAAAGGTAGTGTAGACGTCTTTTCTAGAAATGTGCATGAATTGAGCGAAGACGTCATGAACCAATGTCAAAACGTGCATGAATGAGTGAAAATTCTATCTAAATGATTACCTAATTCTAAGTCATAAATCGTGTTATCAGACATGACAAGGTCATGACAAGGCAACTATCGGACATGGCAAGTCCAACGTCGAGCATGACAAGGCCAGCGTTGGTCTTGACAAGGTCATGACAAGGTCATGACAAGGCAACTATCGGAGATGGAAAGTCCATCGTTGGGCATGGCAAGGCCAGCGTCGGGGATGACAAGGCCATTTTCAGGCATGAGAAGGCTAGCGTCGGGCATGAAAAGGCAACTTCGCGCATGACAAGGTCATGACAAGGCCACTCTCGGACATGACAAGGCAAGCGTCGGGCACGACAAGGCCAACGTCGGGCATGACAAGGCCACTCTCGGACAAAGCAAGGCCAGCGTCAGGCACGACAAGGCCAGCGTCGGGCATTATAAGGCCACTCTCCGACATAGAAAGGCCAACGTTGGGCACGACAAGGCCATCGTCGGGCATGACAAGTCCGGCGTCTAGCATAACAAAGACACTCTCGAACATAGCAAGGCCATCGTCGGCCATGACATGCCCGGCAACTGGCATGACAAAGACACTCTCGAAAATAGCAAAGCCATCGTCGGGCATGGCAAGGCCAACGTCGGCATGACAAGGCCAGCGTCGGGCATGACAAGGTCATGACAATCAACTCTCAGACATGACAAGGCAATGATAATGTCACTCTTTGACATGACGAGGCCATCGCAAGGCATGACAAGGCTAGCGTTGGGCATGACAAGGTATTGACAAGGCAAGTGTCGGACATGGCAAGGCCATCGTCGGGCATTTTAAGGCCAGCATCGGGCATTGCAATGCCAGCGTCATGCATGACATGGCCAGCGTCGGGCATGACAAGGTCATGACAAGGCAACTATCGGACATGACAAGGCCAGCCTCGGGCATGACAAGGCCAGCGTCGGGCATTTCAAGGTCATGACAAGGCAACTCTCGGACATGGCAAGCCCATCTTCGGTCATGGCAAGGCCAACGTCGGGCATGAGAAGGCTAACGTCGGGCATGACAAGGCCATCGTCGGGCATGACAAGGCCATGATAAGGCAACTCTCGGACATGACAAAGCCAGGGTCGGGCATGACAAGGCCAGCGTTGGGCTTGACAAGGTCATGACAAGGCAACTATCGGACATGGCAAGGCCAACGTCGAGCATGACAAGGCCAGGGTTGGGCTTGACAAGGTCATAACAAGGCAACTATCGGACATGGAAAGGCCATCGTCGGGCATGGCTAGGCCAGCGTCGGGGATGACAAGGCCAGCGTCGGGCATGACAAGGCCATCGTCGGGCATGACAAGGCCATCGTCGGGTATAACAAGGCAATGAAAATGCCTCTCTCGGACATGGCGTGGCCATCGTCAGGCATGAGAAGGCTAGCGTCGGGCATGAAAAGGCAACTTCGGGCATGACAAGGTCATGACAAGGCCACTCTCGAACATGACAAGTCAAGCGTCGGGCACGACAAGGCCAACGTCGGGCATGACAAGGCCACTCTTGGACAAAGCAAGGCCAGCATCATGCACGACAAGGCCAGCGTCGGGCATTACAAGGCCACTCTCGGACATAGAAAGGCTTACGTCGGGCATGAAGAGGCCATCGTCGGGCATGAAAAGTCCGGCGTCTGGCATGACAAAGCCACTCTCGAACATAGCAAGGCCATCGTCGGGCATGACATGCCCGACGTCTGGCATTACAAAGCCACTCTCGAACATAGCAAAGCCATTGTCGGGCATGGCAAGGCCAACGTCGGCATGACAAGGCCAGCGCCGGGCATGACAAGGTCATGACAATCAACTCTCGGACATGACAAGGCAATGACAATGCCACTCTTTGACATGACGAGGCCATCGCAAGGCATGACATGGCCAGCGTTGGGCATGACAAGGTATTAACAAGGCAAGTGTCGGACATGGCAAGGCCATCGTCGGGCATTTTAAGGCCAGCGTCGGGCATTGCAATGCCAGCGTCAGGCATGACATGGTCATCGTTGGGCATGACAAGGCCAATGTTGGGCATGGTGAGGCCATCGTCGGGCATGACAAGGCCTGCGTCGGGAATGAAAAGGTCATGACAAGGCAAGACTCGGACATGGTAAGGCCATCGCCGGGCAAGGCAAGGCCAGCGTCCGGCATGGCAAGGCCATTGTCGGGCATGACAAGGCCTTCGTAGGGTATGACAAGGCCATCACAATGCCACTCTCGGACATGGCGAGCCCATCGTCGGGCATGATAGGCCAGCGTCGAGCATGAAAAGGTCATGACAAGGAAACTCTCGGACATGGCAAGGCCATCGTCGAGCATGGCAACGCCAGCGTCGGGCATACCAAGGCCAGCGTCGGGCATGACTAGGCCACTCTCGGACATAGCAAGACGAGCGTCGCGCACGACAAGGCCAACATCGGGCATGACAAGGCCATTCTCGTACATATCTAGGCCAGCCTCGGGCACGACAAGGCCATCGTCGGGCATGACAAGCCCATTGTCGGGCAAGAAAAAGCCACTTTCGGACATAGCAAGGCCATTGTCGGGCATGGCAAGGCGAGCGTCAGCATGACAAGGCCAACGTCGGGCATGACAAGGGCTGACATGGCAACTCTAAGACATGGCAAGGGCATCTCGGTCATGGCAAGGCCAACGTCGGGCATGACAAGGCCACTCTCGGACATAAAAAGGCCAACGTCGGGAACGATGAGGCCATCGTCGGTCACGGCAAGGCCATTATCGGGCATGGCAAGGTGTTACGCTAGGAAAAAGCACAAAAAGCTTTACATTTATAAACTCGAATCTAATCCCCTAAACTACCTAGCGAACCCGCAGTGTACGGGACGTTTGTAGAAAGGTAAGTATTCCGAGGTCGACACAAAGACTAAGGTGAAATCGAGTCAAGCAATGATCAAAGATAGTGTGAATCTAGACTAAGATAAGATGAGAAACAAAGAAAATGGAAAACTCAATGTTTTGTTGGTTTTTATGGTGATCAAACAAAGATCACAAGTCAAGCAAGATAATAAAACAACTAACAACTCAAGCTAGCAAAGAAACAAGTAACACAAAGCACAAGTATATGATCAAGAGAGAAAAGTAGATTCTAGAGGTCAAGATTTCCGGTTATGGCATTGGACTCAAGGTTCTAAGGATTCTAAGGACAAGCTGCGTTGTTTGAGAAAGAATGTTCACTAATGGAAGCGATTACCGGGTAAGTCTCTCACTTCACTAATCCCGCATCAAACTCCTATTACCGGGTAGGTCTCAAGGGGTTAGAGTAAGGAATTCCGCACAAACTAGATGCTACTTAAGGGTAACCCTCTCCTTACCGGGTAAGTCTCGGAATAGGGAAATCTCAAGTAATAATCCTAGCACATTCGATCCAATAGCGGCTTATGAGGCTCACTACTACCTAGCATTCATCATCTTAGGTATCCAAGGTCGGAAATCATCGGGTAGATCTCTTCCCTCACTTAGATTGGTAGCATTAGGTGATTCTAAGCTAAATTAGGCTTGACAAACACTAGGATTTAAACAACCAAGGACCCTAGCATGCATATTCATCAATTAAAGAACAACAGAGAAGAAAATCGGGTGGATCATACAAAAATCGGACGATCTAGATGAAGAACAGGTCGATTTTTGTCCCTGGAATGGGTTTCGTGCATACAAATCATCCTAAACTAACATATAAGCCCATCCTATCATCACCCAAGCCATAACCATCAATCCATCACTCTAGAATCACAACAAACTAGCCAATAACATGCATATTAAGATCCAAAATCATCAAACAAGCATACATGGTGTTCATAGATGGATAATGAAAGATGAGTAAGCAAAATCAATAAATCTCAACCAAATCCAAGTTGTAGCAAGACTTACAAATTCTAAAATGAAGATTCAAAACGTTCTTAACAATCCTTGCAATTAGTTCTTCAATCCAAGACTACAAAATCACTCAAAATCACTCATAACCTCACTATTCTCCTACAATGGTGTTTTTCTTCTTCCTTCAATCTTTGAGAGCTTTTCTTCTCCTCCAATCTTTCCCCCAAAATCAATGAGCTGTAAATGAGAGTGTGAGAGAGGAGAGATGCTCAACAACCACCTGCAGGACCACTTATATTCTCCACCAAGAGCAAGGACGGACAAGAGATCGTGGGAC
Source organism: Fagopyrum esculentum (assembly GCA_033239045.1). Classification (NCBI taxonomy): domain Eukaryota; kingdom Viridiplantae; phylum Streptophyta; class Magnoliopsida; order Caryophyllales; family Polygonaceae; genus Fagopyrum; species Fagopyrum esculentum. Next base: position 81,582,845 of record BSUD01000006.1, on the reverse strand, counting down.
ACGTGGCTTTAAGCTGTCAAAGGCCTAAAAATCGGACATGGTAAGGCCATCGCCGGGCAAGGCAAGGCCAGCGTCCGGCATGGCAAGGCCATTGTCGGGCATGACAAGGCCTTCGTAGGGTATGACAAGGCCATCACAATGCCACTCTCGGACATGGCGAGCCCATCGTCGGGCATGATAGGCCAGCGTCGAGCATGAAAAGGTCATGACAAGGAAACTCTCGGACATGGCAAGGCCATCGTCGAGCATGGCAACGCCAGCGTCGGGCATACCAAGGCCAGCGTCGGGCATGACTAGGCCACTCTCGGACATAGCAAGACGAGCGTCGCGCACGACAAGGCCAACATCGGGCATGACAAGGCCATTCTCGTACATATCTAGGCCAGCCTCGGGCACGACAAGGCCATCGTCGGGCATGACAAGCCCATTGTCGGGCAAGAAAAAGCCACTTTCGGACATAGCAAGGCCATTGTCGGGCATGGCAAGGCGAGCGTCAGCATGACAAGGCCAACGTCGGGCATGACAAGGGCTGACATGGCAACTCTAAGACATGGCAAGGGCATCTCGGTCATGGCAAGGCCAACGTCGGGCATGACAAGGCCACTCTCGGACATAAAAAGGCCAACGTCGGGAACGATGAGGCCATCGTCGGTCACGGCAAGGCCATTATCGGGCATGGCAAGGTGTTACGCTAGGAAAAAGCACAAAAAGCTTTACATTTATAAACTCGAATCTAATCCCCTAAACTACCTAGCGAACCCGCAGTGTACGGGACGTTTGTAGAAAGGTAAGTATTCCGAGGTCGACACAAAGACTAAGGTGAAATCGAGTCAAGCAATGATCAAAGGTAGTGTGAATCTAGACTAAGATAAGATGAGAAACAAAGAAAATGGAAAACTCAATGTTTTGTTGGTTTTTATGGTGATCAAACAAAGATCACAAGTCAAGCAAGATAATAAAACAACTAACAACTCAAGCTAGCAAAGAAACAAGTAACACAAAGCACAAGTATATGATCAAGAGAGAAAAGTAGATTCTAGAGGTCAAGATTTCCGGTTATGGCATTGGACTCAAGGTTCTAAGGATTCTAAGGACAAGCTGCGTTGTTTGAGAAAGAATGTTCACTAATGGAAGCGATTACCGGGTAAGTCTCTCACTTCACTAATCCCGCATCAAACTCCTATTACCGGGTAGGTCTCAAGGGGTTAGAGTAAGGAATTCCGCACAAACTAGATGCTACTTAAGGGTAACCCTCTCCTTACCGGGTAAGTCTCGGAATAGGGAAATCTCAAGTAATAATCCTAGCACATTCGATCCAATAGCGGCTTATGTGGCTCACTACTACCTAGCATTCATCATCTTAGGTATCCAAGGTCGGAAATCATCGGGTAGATCTCTTCCCTCACTTAGATTGGTAGCATTAGGTGATTCTAAGCTAAATTAGGCTTGACAAACACTAGGATTTAAACAACCAAGGACCCTAGCATGCATATTCATCAATTAAAGAACAACAGAGAAGAAAATCGGGTGGATCATACAAAAATCGGACGATCTAGATGAAGAACAGGTCGATTTTTGTCCCTGGAATGGGTTTCGTGCATACAAATCATCCTAAACTAACATATAAGCCCATCCTATCATCACCCAAGCCATAACCATCAATCTATCACTCTAGAATCACAACAAACTAGCCAATAACATGCATATTAAGATCCAAAATCATCAAACAAGCATACATGGTGTTCATAGATGGATAATGAAAGATGAGTAAGCAAAATCAATAAATCTCAACCAAATCCAAGTTGTAGCAAGACTTACAAATTCTAAAATGAAGATTCAAAACGTTCTTAACAATCCTTGCAATTAGTTCTTCAATCCAAGACTACAAAATCACTCAAAATCACTCATAACCTCACTATTCTCCTACAATGGTGTTTTTCTTCTTCCTTCAATCTTTGAGAGCTTTTCTTCTCCTCCAATCTTTCCCCCAAAATCAATGAGCTGTAAATGAGAGTGTGAGAGAGGAGAGATGCTCAGCAACCACCTGCAGGACCACTTATATTCTCCACCAAGAGCAAGGACGGACAAGAGATCGTGGGACACGTGGCTTTAAGCTGTCAAAGGCCTAAAAATCGACCCAGAGGAAAAAATCGGCCGATTTTCCTGGGTGTAGGTCGATTTTCTTCAACAGAAGCATGCTATGATCGTCTAGCCATGAGTTGATCCATTGCTTGCACCAATAGTGGTCTTTGTGTCCTTTGTTGCTCCAATTATGCTCCTCCTTAGCCTTGGATGCGTACCATCATGAGGCTTGGCCCTCAAATGTATCAATTAACGTCCAATAGATCCCCGAATTACCTACAAAACCGATAAAAGGTAGTGTAGACGTCTTTTCTAGAAATGTGCATGAATTGAGCGAAGACGTCATGAACCAATGCCAAAACGTGCATGAATGAGTGAAAATTCTATCTAAATGATTACCTAATCCTAGATCATAAATCTTGTTATCAAAAATACCCCATACTTAAGGTTTGCTCGTCCCCGAGCAAATTTCCAACTATAGACTAAGAGATGACATGATTTATGTATGCAGAAAAATGGCAAAATCTTTTTGGGTTTGTGCTTCTAATATTGGATCACCTTCATAGTCATGTTTCATAGCAATGGACAAGCAATCATGTATCAAAATGAATGAAGGCATGGAAAGACAATTATACTTAACTAGAAAACATGCATGAGAGGTGAAAATGAAGAAGTCAAGATGATCATGAGTATGTCCAATCTAGATCACTAAGTCTTACACACATGCATTTAGGTCACAAGGACTTAGGAAAGAAAAGGCTAAGAAACGTTGTGATTAGGTGGGAATTTTCTAGGCTATGTGATGCTAATCCGGGAAAGGAACTAAACAACCACAACTTCAAATTTTCTTATCAACTTCGCTCAAGTGTATATTTTTCTTCATTTTCTTTTCTTTCTATTATTTTTGAGACAATGGCATTGGTGTACAAAAGCCGAAACCTTGGTGATTAGCCATTCTCGGGCTTTTTCTATTTTTCGAGATGCATCCACACCGGGCACACATACCAAAGCTCGTTAGGACTATCGGTTTATTTGACTTTGGCAAGGCACCAACACCCGATTATGTGAAGTGTACCGAGTTACTTGTCATTTAAACCAACGTCCCCAAACCTATATTTTTGTCTACACTTTCACAACAATTTCAGCATTTCATTCACATCATTCTTTCATCAACAACTTCACCCCACACTTGCTTTTCACACACATCAACACACTATCATGCTCCTATTCCCGGATGGGTCAAAAGAGGTCAAATTTTTTCATCAATTGAGGTGCTCAAACAACATGATCAAGATGAGAAGTAGAGAAAGATGAATTGCCTCATTTATTCCTAAATGATGTGCAAGAACTAGCATGTAATTTCGACTTTCAATACTCAATTAAATCAAGGCAAACATTCATAATCACAAGTCATTCATGGAATTCAAGATAAGTATTTCAAGTCCACATATGCATCATCAATTAAACACACAAGGCCATCCATAGCCAATCCACAAGACAAGATTCATCATTAGGGTCATATCCCAAGCTAGAAGCACAAAAATTTTAAAATTTTCTGATTTTTTGGATTTTTCGAAATGTGTATGTACAATGCAAGACATAATGAAAGATGTGACAAAAATTGAACTAACCTAGATGCTAATCATGCAAGTGATCATGAAAACCCCACCCCATACTTAGAAACACATTGTCCCTAATGTGTAAACTAAATAAAGAAGTGAAAGAGAGTCCTCACAATGTAAAATTGGTGATGCTTTGGTATTTCGGTTCACATTGAATGATGATGGTGGATGATCGATCAAGGATGGTAGAGAGCTCTTGATGTTCATTATGGTGTCGGAACCCGCGCTTGGCACCGCAAGCCGTCCAAGTTCCACGTCCGCTCCACCCATGCTTGATTGGAGATCATCACTTCCTTTTATACAGAGGAAAAATCGGACCAGTAACCCAGAAAATCGGACGATTTTGTGCATGAACAGTCCGATTTGTCCTGGTGCTTTCTTCCTTGCCCATGTGCTCGGATCTTGCAACTTCTTCTCAACAGTTCCATGAGGTTTTCACATGACCTCCAGCATGTCATCACACACGACAATCAACAAGATCTAGCACTCAAAAACACAAAAGAAAAACAAAGCACACCAAGAGTAAGATCAAACAAAAACAAGAAAAAATAAAAGGGAAAGACATGTACAAATGGGTTGCCTCCCATTAAGCGCTTCTTTAAGGTCATTAGCTTGACCAAACTCCGAGGATGTGTCAATCCACCTCGAATACCATGGTTTGCTTGAGGAGTCCAAGCAACCATCGCTTTCCGGCATCCATGATGACAAGCAAGGGCCACTTGATGCCCAAATAAGCTTTAAGTTCTCTCTTCACCGGTGAGTAGTAGACTCCTTCATCACCGCTCCTTTGATGATAGTATGGAGTTGCAACCATAGGTGCCATCCCATACTTAGACAATTGGTATTCCGCGGTCATACCGGTGAGATGCTTGTCATCCTCATCCTCTATGATCCAAAGAAGGCCGGTTCTTGGAAAGAATTCTTCATTGAAGTGCTTCATAACCATCATGGATCCATCATGCTTGCCTCCTTCATTCAACATGGGAGACTCCTTAGGAAAGGGGCTCCAATCTTCGTGTGTACTCCGGGCAAGCAAGGAGGGATTGGAAGGAGTTGAGGTTAGCTTAGGGATCTCCCTCGTGAGCTCTTCAAGTGTGGTTCCGGGGTTGATGGCAAGGATGACCGGGGGTGAGAATACTTCATTGCACTCCTCCAAAGGTGAAGGAGGTGGAGGTAAGCCTTGAAGGATGGTAGGATCTCCTAGCATAAGGGCATTCCTAATCTCCTCAATCTCCCTCCTCATTTGTTCTTCTCTCTCGGTATTCAATCTCCTTTCTTCCTTCAGGGCCAAATCCCTTAGCCACAATTGCTCTCGAGCTTCATTCAACTCTTCCTCAAGGCTTCTATTGGTTATGGTTGAATCGGGCAATTCTTGGATCTCCTCATAGTGAACCTCCTCTTGATGACATACTTCCCCTTCAAGCTCCATGTGGGAACTAGAAATGGAAGCAAGGTTGCTTTCTAGATCATCCATCTTCCTCAACATTTCTTCTAGCATTGACTCCAATCGATCATTGTGAGGTTGATGGTGAGGTTCCACATAAGGCAATCTAGTCATGTGAGCTTGATCATGGGACTCATGATGGGCATTAAACTCCTCCCAATACTCAAACTCATCATGGAGAGGTCCTAGATCTTGGCTTTCCATCCACTCCTCATACTCCATGTCGTCAAGGTCGTCTTGGAGGTACAATCCGTCCATGGCAAACATGAAAAGGCAAAGACAAAAACAACACAAGATCAAAAGTAACAAGAAAGATAAACACTAAAAGCAATCAAAATCAAATGACTTAATCTAGACCTAGTCCCCGGCAACGGCGCCAAAAACTTGTTACGCTAGGAAATAGCACAAAAAGCTTTACGCTTATAAACTCGATCTAATCTCCTAAACTACCTAGCGAAACCCGCAGTGTACGGATCGTTTTGTAGAAAGGAAAGTATTCCGAGGTCGAACGCAAGGACTGAGGCGAAATCAAGTCATTCAATGATCAAAGATAGTGTGAATCTAGTCTAAGAAAAGAGAAAGAATTAAAGAAATGAAAATGATGATATTTTTGGTTGAGTTTTTGTGGTGATCAAACAAAGATCACAAGTCAAGCAAGGTAATAAAACAACTAACAACTCAAGATAGCAAAACAAGCAAGTAACACAAATCACACAAAGTATATGATCAAGAGAGAAAAGTAGATTCTAGAGGTCAAGATTTCCGGTTATGGCATTGGACTCAAGGTTCTAAGGATTCTAAGGACAAGCTGCGGTGTTGGGGAAAGAATGTTTCACAAATGGAAGCAATTACCGGGTAGGTCTCTCACTTCACTAATCCCGCATCAAACTCCTATTACCGGGTAGGTCTCAAGGGGTTAGAATAAGGAATTCCACACAAACTAGATACTACTTAAGGGGTAACCCTCTCCTTACCGGGTAAGTCTCGGAATAGGGAAATCTCAAGCAATAATCCTAGCACACTCGATCCAATAGCGGCTTGTGAGGCTCACTACTACCTAGAATTCATCCTCTAAGGTATCTAAGATCGGGAATCATCGGGTAGATCTCTTCCTTCACTTAGGTTGATAGCATTAGGTGATCCTAAGCTAAATTAGGCTTAATAAACACTAGGATTTAAACAACCAAGGACCCTAACACTCAGATTTATCATTTAAAGAGCAACAGGAGAATAAATCGGGCTGTTCTACAGATAAATCGGCCGATTTATCTGATGAACAGGTCGATTTTTCTGACAGGGTTGGGTTTCGTGCATAAAAATCATCCTAAACTAACATATAAGTTCATCCTATCATCACCCTAGCCATAACCATCAATCCATCACTCCAGAATCACAACAAACTAGCCAATAACATGCATATTAAGATCCAAAATCATCAAACAAGCATACATGGTGTTCATAGATGGATAATGAAAGATAAGCAAGTAAAATCAATAAATCTCAGCCAAATCCAAGTTGTAGCAAGACTTACAAACTCTTAAATGAAGATTCAAAACGTTCCTAACAATCCTTGTAATCGTTCTTCAATCCAAGATTACAAGAGTAACTCAAAATCACTCAAAACCTCACTATTCTCCTACAATGGTGTTCTTCTTCTTCCTTCAATCTTTAAGAGCTTTTCTTCTCCTCCAATCTTTCTCCAAGATCAAAATGAGCTGTCAATGAGAGTGTGGGAGAGGAGAGATGCCCAGCAACCACCTGCAGGACCACTTATATTCTCCACCAAGAGCAAGGACGGACAAGAGATCGTGGGACACGTGGCTTTAAGCTGTCAAAGGCCTAAAAATCGACCCAGAGGAAAAAATCGGCCGATTTTCCTGGGTGTAGGTCGATTTTCTTCAACAGAAGCATGCTATGATCGTCTAGCCATGAGTTGATCCATTGCTTGCACCAATAGTGGTCTTTGTGTCCTTTGTTGCTCCAATTATGCTCCTCCTTAGCCTTGGATGTGTACCATCATGAGGCTTGGCCCTCAAATGTATCGATTAACGTCCAATAGATCCCCGAATTACCTACAAAACCGATAAAAGGTAGTGTAGACGTCTTTTCTAGAAATGTGCATGAATTGAGCGAAGACGTCATGAACCAATGCCAAAACGTGCATGAATGAGTGAAAAATCTATCTAAATGATTACCTAATCCTAAGTCATAAATCTTGTTATCAAAAATACCCCATACTTAAGGTTTGCTCGTCCCCGAGCAAATTCCCAACTATAGACTAAGAGATGACATGATTTATGTATGCAGAAAAATGGCAAAATCTTTTTGGGTTTGTGCTTCTATATTGGATCACCTTCATAGTCATGTTTCATGGCAATGGACAAGCAATTATGTATCAAATAAATGAAAGCATGGAAAGACAATTGCACTTAACTTGATAGCATGCAATGAAATGTAAAGATGAAGAAGTCAAGATGATCATGAGCATATCCAATCTAAATCACTTAGTCTTACACACATGCAAGTAGGTCAAAAGGACTTGTAAAATAGAAGGCCAAGAAACGTTGTGATTAGGTGGGAATTTTCTAGGCTATGTGATGCTAATCCGGGAAAGGAACTAAACAACCACAACTTCAAATTTTCTTATCAACTTCCCTCAAGTGTATATTTTTCTTCATTTTCTTTTCTTTCTTTTATTTTTGAGACAATGGAATTGGTGTACAAAAGCCGAAACCTTGGTGATTAGCCATTCTCGGGCTTTTTCTATTTTTCGAGATGCATCCACACCGGGCACACATACCAAAGCTCGTTAGGACTATCGGTTTATTTGACTTTGGCAAGGCACCAACACCCGATTATGTGAAGTGTACCGAGTTACTTGTCATTTAAACCAACGTCCCCAAACCTATATTTTTGTCTACACTTTCACAACAATTTCAGCATTTCATTCACATCATTCTTTCATCAACAACTTCACCCCACACTTGCTTTTCACACACATCAACACACTATCATGCTCCTATTCCCGGATGGGTCAAAAGAGGTCAAATTTTTTCATCAATTGAGGTGCTCAAACAACATGATCAAGATGAGAAGTAGAGAAAGATGAATTGCCTCATTTATTCCTAAATGATGTGCAAGAACTAGCATGTAATTTCGACTTTCAATACTCAATTCAATCAAGGCAAACATTCATGATCACAAATTCATTCATGGGTTTCAAGATAAGTACTTCAAGTCCACATATGCATCATCAATTTATCACACAAGGCCATCCATAGCCAATTCACAAGACAAGATTCATCATTAGGGTCATATCCAAACCTAGAAAGCACAAAAATTTTAAAATTTTCTGATTTTTTGGATTTTTCGAAATGTGTATGTACAATGCAAGACATAATGAAAGATGTGACAAAAATTGAACTAACCTAGATGCTAATCATGCAAGTGATCATGAAAACCCCACCCCATACTTAGAAACACATTGTCCCTAATGTGTAAACTAAATAAAGAAGTGAAAGAGAGTCCTCACAATGTAAAATTGGTGATGCTTTGGTATTTCGGTTCACATTGAATGATGATGGTGGATGATCGATCAAGGATGGTAGAGAGCTCTTGATGTTCATTATGGTGTCGGAACCCGCGCTTGGCACCGCAAGCCGTCCAAGTTCCACGTCCGCTCCACCCATGCTTGATTGGAGATCATCACTTCCTTTTATACAGAGGAAAAATCGGCCCAGTTGCCCAGAAAATCGGACGATTTTATGCATGAACAGTCCGATTTGTCTGGGTGCTTTTCTCCTCGTCTATGTGCTTGGATCTTGTCCATTCAATAGCTCCATGAGGCCTTCACATGACCTCCAATGTCTCATAACTCATGACAATCAACAAGATCTAGCACCCAAAAACACAAAAGAAAAACAAAACACACCAAGAGTGAGATTAAACAAAAGCAAGAAAAAGAAAGGGAAAAATATGTACCAATGGGTTGCCTCCCATTAAGCGCTTGTTTAAGGTCATTAGCTTGACCAAATTCAGGAGCGTTTCAATCAAGGTGAAGCGGGGAAATCACTTCCACCGGGGCTTCCGGGATGTACTTCTTCAAACGATGCCCATTCACCTTGAAGTTACCACAATGATCTCCTCCTATCTCTACCGCTCCATGAGGGAAAACTTTCTTCACCACATATGGCCCGGTCCATCTTGATTTGAGCTTTCCGGGGAATAGCCGCAGCCTTGAGTTGAAGAGAAGGACAAGGTCTCCTTCACTCAACTCCTTTGGAAGGAGGCGCTTGTCATGCCACCTTTTGGTCCGCTCCTTGTAGATCCGGGCATTCTCATAAGCATCCAACCGGATCTCATCAAGGGCGTTCATGTCTAGCAACCGCTTCTCTCCCGCCTCCTTGAGGTCAAAATTTAGCCACTTAATGGCCCAATAAGCTCTATGCTCCATCTCTACCGGAAGGTGGCAAGACTTGCCATAGACTAGCTTGTAAGGAGTGGTGCCAATTGGTGTTTTGAAGGCGGTCCTATATGCCCATAAGGCATCATCGAGCTTCATAGCCCAATCCTTTCTCGTCCTTGAGACCGTCTTCTCGAGAATCCCCTTGATCTCCCGGTTGGAGATTTCCACTTGGCCACTAGTTTGAGGATGGTAAGGTGTTGCCACCTTATGAGTCACCCCATACTTAGCCAAAAGTGCCCCAAAGTTCCTATTGGTGAAGTGCTTCCCTCCATCACTTATGATCACCCTTGGTGTCCCAAACCTTGGAAAGATCACTCGGTTGAAGAATCGCACCACAACCTTGGCGTCATTTGTAGGAGAGGCGATTGCCTCCACCCATCTCGAAACATAGTCAACCGCAAATAGGATGTAGAGGTTGCCACATGAAGAAGGGAATGGTCCCATGAAGTCCACACCCCACACATAGAATATCTCTACTTCTTGAATGTTGTTCAAGGGCATCTCATTCCTCCTTGAGATGTTGCCCGTCCTTTGACAAGCATCACAAGCTACTACAAAGCCTTGCACATCCTTGAACAAGCTAGGCCAAAAGAAGCCCGATTGCAACACTTTAGCACATGTCTTGTGTGCACTAGCATGCCCTCCACATGGCAAGGAATGACAATGGCGGATCACACTCTCCACCTCATCCTCCGGTATGCATCTTCTAAACATTCCATCCGGCCCTCTTTTGAACAAAAGTGGCTCGCTCCAATAATAATGCCTCACATCTTTGAATAACTTCTTCCTTTGGGCATATGTCAAACCGGGAGGCACTTCTTCACACACCAAGTAGTTCACAATGTCGGCATACCATGGTTCGCTTCCTCTAGACACTTGGAACAAGCACTCCTCCACCATTTGCAATTGCTCATCCCGGAATGAGTCATCAATCGGGATGTCATCTCTCTCAATCTCTAAGGGAGGTAGTCTACTAAGGTGATCCGCCACGGAGTTCTCGGATCCCTTCTTGTCCCGGATTTCCAAATCAAACTCTTGAAGAAGAAGGATCCACCGAATCAACCGAGGTTTGGCATCCTTCTTTGTAAGGAGATAACGGATCGCAGCATGATCCGTATAGACTATGACCTTTGCTCCAACAAGGTATGACCGAAACTTCTCAAAGGCATACACTACCGCTAGCAACTCTTTCTCGGTTGTGGCATAGTTAAGTTGGGCATCATCTAGCGTCTTGCTAGCATAATAAATGGCATGAGTGCGCCCATCTTTCCTTTGCCCCAAAACA
>BSUD01000006.1:81554791-81568846 GCA_033239045.1 Fagopyrum esculentum | reverse complement strand
TTCCCTCTTAACTCGGTAGTCTTGGAAGGTGGGAAGAACTTAGTCAAAAACTCGGTTGTCATCTCCTCCCAAGTACCAACTCGCCCTTGTGGAATAGATTGATACCAAGCTAAGGCTTTATCCTTAAGAGAGAAGGAAAAAGCCCTAAGCTTATGGTTGTTGCTCTCCAATCTTGGCGGTCTAAGTGTCTCCATCAAAATCTCATAATTCATCAAGTGTTGATGAGGAGACTCTCCTTCCATCCCTCCAAATTGATTATGCCGGATCATTTGTAGAACTTGAGGGCGGAGCTCATAGTTGTGGGCTGCGGGATCTCCTAAGTTCACACCCGGACGGTGTGCTCTTTGTGCCGGATCCATACGTCTCCCTAGGGTTTGTGGCTCTTCAACGGCAATGGGCACAACCCTAACATTAGCCGCCGGCTGCGGTTGCTCCACCGGTGGTGGAGGAGGCGGAGGTTGTCGGCGATTAAGCTCTCCTTGAACAAGGGCTTGCCTAATCTCCTCAATCTCCCTCCTAGTTTCCTCTTGCCTCTCATTGGCAAGTCTCCTTTCTTCCTCCAAGCGCTCATCTCTTAGCCTTATTTGCTCTAAGGCTTCATCCAACTCAGCTTGGAGGTTTCTTCCGGCCATCTCTTTCTCTTTTCGGATGTTCTTGGATCTAGATCGAAGGGTTTTCTCCGGTTCGGGATCGAATGGAGCTAAATCCTTGCCACGAGATCTTCGCATACACCTAAAGAGAGAGACGATGTCCTGAAAAGCAAAGACACACACCAAAGAGAGATCAAAAGCAACAAGAAAGATCTACACTATAAACAATCTAAAAATGACTCAATCTAGACCTAGTCCCCGGCAACGGCGCCAAAAACTTGTTACGCTAGGAAATAGCACAAAAAGCTTTACATTTATAAACTCGAATCTAATCCCCTAAACTACCTAGCGAACCCGCAGCGTACGGGACGTTTGTAGAAAGGTAAGTATTCCGAGGTCGACACAAAGACTAAGGTGAAATCGAGTCAAGCAATGATCAAAGATAGTGTGAATCTAGACTAAGATAAGATGAGAAACAAAGAAAATGGAAAACTCAATGTTTTGTTGGTTTTTATGGTGATCAAACAAAGATCACAAGTCAAGCAAGATAATAAAACAACTAACAACTCAAGCTAGCAAAGAAACAAGTAACACAAAGCACAAGTATATGATCAAGAGAGAAAAGTAGATTCTAGAGGTCAAGATTTCCGGTTATGGCATTGGACTCAAGGTTCTAAGGATTCTAAGGACAAGCTGCGTTGTTTGAGAAAGAATGTTCACTAATGGAAGCGATTACCGGGTAAGTCTCTCACTTCACTAATCCCGCATCAAACTCCTATTACCGGGTAGGTCTCAAGGGGTTAGAGTAAGGAATTCCGCACAAACTAGATGCTACTTAAGGGTAACCCTCTCCTTACCGGGTAAGTCTCGGAATAGGGAAATCTCAAGTAATAATCCTAGCACATTCGATCCAATAGCGGCTTATGAGGCTCACTACTACCTAGCATTCATCATCTTAGGTATCCAAGGTCGGAAATCATCGGGTAGATCTCTTCCCTCACTTAGATTGGTAGCATTAGGTGATTCTAAGCTAAATTAGGCTTGACAAACACTAGGATTTAAACAACCAAGGACCCTAGCATGCATATTCATCAATTAAAGAACAACAGAGAAGAAAATCGGGTGGATCATACAAAAATCGGACGATCTAGATGAAGAACAGGTCGATTTTTGTCCCTGGAATGGGTTTCGTGCATACAAATCATCCTAAACTAACATATAAGCCCATCCTATCATCACCCAAGTCATAACCATCAATCCATCACTCTAGAATCACAACAAACTAGCCAATAACATGCATATTAAGATCCAAAATCATCAAACAAGCATACATGGTGTTCATAGATGGATAATGAAAGATGAGTAAGCAAAATCAATAAATCTCAACCAAATCCAAGTTGTAGCAAGACTTACAAATTCTAAAATGAAGATTCAAAACGTTCTTAACAATCCTTGCAATTAGTTCTTCAATCCAAGACTACAAAATCACTCAAAATCACTCATAACCTCACTATTCTCCTACAATGGTGTTTTTCTTCTTCCTTCAATCTTTGAGAGCTTTTCTTCTCCTCCAATCTTTCCCCCAAAATCAATGAGCTGTGAATGAGAGTGTGAGAGAGGAGAGATGCTCAGCAACCACCTGCAGGACCACTTATATTCTCCACCAAGAGCAAGGACGGACAAGAGATCGTGGGACACGTGGCTTTAAGCTGTCAAAGGCCTAAAAATCGACCCAGAGGAAAAAATCGGCCGATTTTCCTGGGTGTAGGTCGATTTTCTTCAACAGAAGCATGCTATGATCGTCTAGCCATGAGTTGATCCATTGCTTGCACCAATAGTGGTCTTTGTGTCCTTTGTTGCTCCAATTATGCTCCTCCTTAGCCTTGGATGCGTACAATCATGAGGCTTGGCCCTCAAATGTATCAATTAACGTCCAATAGATCCCCGAATTACCTACAAAACCGATAAAAGGTAGTGTAGACGTCTTTTCTAGAAATGTGCATGAATTGAGCGAAGACGTCATGAACCAATGCCAAAACGTGCATGAATGAGTGAAAATTCTATCTAAATGATTACCTAATCCTAGATCATAAATCTTGTTATCACAAGGCCATCGTCGGGCATGGCAAGGCCATCGTCGGGCATGGCAAGGCCATCGTCGGGCATGGCAAGGCCATCGTCGGGCATCACAAGGTCATCGTCGGGCATGGCAAGGCCATGACAAGGCTACTCTCGGACATGACAAGGCCAGCGTCGGGGATGACAAGGCCAACATCGGGCATGACAAGGCCTTGACATTGCCACTCTTGGACATGGCGAGGCTATCGTTGGGCATGAGAAGACCAGCGTCGGGCATGACAAGGTCATGACAAGGAACCTCTTTGACATTACAAGGACATCGTAGGGCATGGGAAGCCAAGGGTCGGGCATGACAATGCCAGCGTCGGGCATGGCAAGGTGTTAACATGAAATATTGTGATATTTTAGGCACGTTTTCTAAGTGAATTTGATCCATATTGATAGTCATTGATTGAGTATTGATGCATTTGTGAGCTAGTTTGCCTATATTGTCGATATGGAGATCTACACAAGCTTTATGTTGATTATAGGTAATTAAGAGCTATTTCCGAACGGAATTGAGCAAGGATGGAGTTGATTGAGCATGTCCATGGATTGAGGACATTCATAGGAACTAAGAGAGTGCCAACTTGAAGAATTCACGAGGCTAAGGAAGAATCACGTTCTAGCCCTAAACCACGATCTAAAATACGGCCGTACTACATTCCACGTTCAAGTCCACGGCCGTGGAACCATGGCTAGGGAAGCGTGGTTCATTCCAGTAACTTCTACGGCCGTGGAGAAGATGGTTCAAACCGTGTTGATTTCCAAGCTCTAATTTACGGCCGTGGAACCCTTCCACGACCGTGATCTTGGTGATCTTTTTCGCCACACTTTAAGCCACGATCTCCAACGCAATTGGGCCAGGCCGATATTTTATCTTACACTATAAAAAGACGGACGAAGAGAGATTCCGTCACCTTCGCTTACGCATAGACGCATCTTACGCTTGCGCTTGGAATTGGCCTAATTTCGCATTTGGTGGAAGTTGTGTTTGAGAGATTGTTGCGCATTGCTATTGGGATTTCCGGACTGATGGAAGATCGAAGATTCGGAAGATTGTTCGTAAGAAGATTTCGCTTCTTACTTAGGTTTGATTTAGAAGACGGATTGACATCCCGTTCTTCCTTCTTATCTAAGATTGTGATTGTTTGTGCTATTCTGAATCTAGTGACAATTATTGTTCTTGATTGTGACTTTGAGATTGATTTGAAAGCTATTGAAGGTTTTCGGAAGTTTTCATCTTTCAATCTTTTAAACCTTGAATTTGATATCATTATGACTATTATTGGCTAAAAACCCTTAATTCTAAGGTGAAGGGTTGATAGTTGTGGCTTAGATGATGATAGATCAATCGTAAACAGATTGGATCCTGAGAGTTAGAGAGAATCGCCGATAACCCTAATCCACGGTCTGTTCTTGAGCTTCCACGGCCGTGGAACTCAAGAACTACCCGTAATTTTGTGTTAAGTTACGAACCTGCTTTTACTTTAATCCAAAGTTAAAGATTTGCTTTAACTTAGTCTTGGCTTACCTTTTCTAGGTGGTAGTGAAGCATCAACAACCTCTACCTCGATTGTGAGTGTCACAACCTTAATCGGTTTAGTTGGTCTTGATCCTTGGGTTATAAGTTTGGGTATTTGACATTAATTCTTACCTTTAGAACCTTTCTATATTGAAGCCTCAACAACCTTTATAGAGAGCGTCTTGTAGGTGAGTCATATAAGGTTTTTGGAATTTCACCGTACGATTACCTTACATTAGCATACCTTTGCATATCTTAACTCTGTCCTTATATCATTAGTATATCTTGAATCGATTGCCACAGCTGGATACTTGGATCTTTAGGATTGTTGTTTTCCCAATTCTTGAAAAGCTTCTTACATTTACTCGCTTGATAACTTATAATTGAATTTGTTCCCCCCAAATCCCTGTGTTCGATACTCTGGAATTCTTGCTCAACTATATCGATCCGTACACTGCGGGTTCGCTTGCTTGATTTCTAGTTTTATAATTAAAGCTTATTTGCACGCACGCTAAGTGGTGAACAAGTTTTTGGCGCCGTTGCCGGGGATTTGGTTTAGGCCGAATTCGGTTGCCGGTTGTCAAGCTTGAGAGCTTGCTCTCGTTATTTGATATCTCTTTGAGTGCATGCGCAGGTCTAGGAACACCGAGGATCTCTTACCTCTTAATCAAGAGCTTGAGAGGACTTTAAGGCAAAAGCGTAAAGAAAAGAAGATGGCTGAAAACGGGATCTTCAATCGGAGCTAGCGGAGAAAGAAGCTCAACTCCAATGGAGTGAGAAGACACGTAGAGAAGAAACGGATCGTCATCAAATGAAGGTTGACGATCTAACGGACATGATGTTCCAAATGAGGATTGAGATAAACAACCTCAAGGAGAAAAAGAAAAGGAGGAGATCGGGAAGATCGGTTAGAGCTAACTCATCCAATGAGGATAGCGACTCCTCCATGCCACCGCTAGAGGAAATTGATCCCACGATCAATGTGAATCCATTCCATCCACGGGCAGCTGCTAATCGCCGTGTTCCACCTAGGAATGCAAGGATCGAACGTGTGGATGAGGAGCCAAGAACTCTTGGCCAAAGGATGGATCCAACGCAGCAACCACGCCGTCTAGGTGTGAACTTTGATGCTGATGATGTACAAGGGTTTAGCTTCAACCCTCAAGTTATTACTCTTGTTCGCCAAAACCAATTTGCCGGGACAAGCGCTGAATCTCCACACTAACACTTGCAAAACTTTGAGTGTATGATGGAGACATTGAGGCCGAAGAACGCAACTACCAACAACTATAAGCTCAAGCCTTTCTTCTTCTTTTTGAAGGGGAAAGCATTGTCTTGGTACCAAGCTCTTCCTAGTGGGAAACTAGACACGTGGGAAGACCTTTCAGCGTCGGGCATGACAAGGCCATCGTCGGACATGACAAGGCCATCGTTGGGTATGACAAGGCAACATTAGGACATGACAAGGCTAGCGCCAGGCATGTCAAGGCCATCGTTGCGCATGAAAAGGCCACGGTCGGGCATGACAAGGCCATTGTTGGGCATGACAAGGCCATCGTCGGGCATGACAAGGCCAGCGTCGGGCATGACAAGGACATCGTTTGCATGACAAGGCCGGCGTTGGGCATGGAAATGTCATCCTCGGGCATGACAAGGTCACTTTCGGACAAGGCAAAGCCATCGTCGGGCATGACAAGGCCAGCGTCGGGCATGACAAGGCCAGCGTCTGGCATGTCAAGGCCAGCGTCGGGTATGACAAGGTCATGACAAGAGAACTCTCGGACATGACAAGGACATCATCGAGCATGGCAAGGCCAGCTTCAAGCGTGATAAGGCCATGACAAGGCCACTCTCGGGCATGGCGAGGCTAGCGTCGGGCATGACAAGGCCAGCGTCGGGCATGACAAGGTCATGACAAGGGAACTCTCGGACATGACAAGGCCATCATCAAGCATGGCAAGGCCAGCTTCAAGCGTGATAAGGCCATGACAAGGCCACTCTCGGGCATGGCGAGGCCAGCATCTAGCATGGAAAGGCCTGGTCAGGCATGACAATGCCAACGTCGGGCATGACAAGGCTAGCGTTTTGCATGACAAGGCCGACGTCGGGCATGTCAATGTCATCCTCGGGCATGACAAGGCCACTCTCGGACATGGCACGGCCATCGTCGAGCATGACAAGGCCACTCACGGGCATGGCGAGGCCAGCGTCGGGCATGTCAAAGTCATCGTCGGGCATGACAAGGCCAGAGTCGGCGGAAAGCGTTTGGAATGACAAGGCCGACGTCGGGCATGACAATGTTATCCTCGGTCATTGTTCGCTCCAAACGGTGTCTGCAAGCTTTAAATTTATAACCCTAGACTTAAGCTTAAAACAAGGATGCGAACCCGCAGTGTACGGGTCAATCGTAGTAAAAGCAAGAAAATTCCAGGGGTCGATCACAGGGACTTGGTGAAACAAAGTCAACACGGTATGCTACGTTAATTCTAACCACAAGAGCGATTAACACAATCAAAGATGAATAAGATGTCAAATAAACAAACATGCAATTCTAGGGATTAAAGCATCTAGTTGTGGTTCCAACTCAAGATCTATAGATAAGCGGACAAGTTGAGATTTTTGTGTGGGGAAGGTGTTACTAAAGCGGAGTAGATCACCGGGTAAGTCTCACTACACACTAATCCTCAACCGTAACTCCTATTACCGGGTAAGTCTCAAGGAATCAAGATAAAGAACTATAATCTCAAACTAACACACCATCTAAGGGAATAGAATCAACCTTTACCGGGTAAGTCTCAGGCTAACTCACAAAGATGGGATGGAAGCACACTCAAACCCCAATAAAGGATAAACCTTTATTACCTACACTTATGATCGTTGGTACACAAACTAAGGAATTACCGGGTAAGTCTCATCCTAAGCTTGCATTGAACCAGAAAGGTATAATAAGAATAGGATTTGGCAAACTCTAACACTTAACTCTCAGTTTAGGATAGGATAAGTCACCTCGGTCAGAAGAATTCCACCCCGGCCGAGATGTTCATCAACCGAACGAGATGCTTAGGGTTAAGGTTAAAGACTCGAACTTTCAGGATCCTACTGGAATCTAAGACTATTCTATCATTGTTTTTCCCACAACCTTCAGCCAATCACCCTAGAATCACACAAAGAAATTAGCCACTCATCATCATCATGAAAGTATTAAATATATGGGAAAAGGTGAATATTTGAACAAGAAGAATTTAATGAAAAGACTTCAATAACTGAATCAAATATCACAAACAAAGCGTTCCTTGGATAATAATCCAACAAGACAAGACAATAAGGAAAGGAATTGAAGACAATCTTACAAAACCCTTCAAAAGCTATAAAAAGCTATGATCTTCAACCTTCCTTCAACCTTCAAAAAGGTTCTTCAACAACTCCCAATTTGGAGTGTACTGCGGCTGCTGCGTCGTATAAATCCTGATCGACGGTATAGCGTGATGTTGGATTTGTGGAAATCCAACCCTTTTTATAGGAAAAATAAACCTCCAAAGATAATAAATCTTAAGAAGATATTATCCCATAAATATAGGTAAAATATATGATTCTGCATATCTCCTTCCTTCCAGAAGCTCAGCCCAAAAATATAAGATCACTTTCCAATTTTAAAAGATATCTTCCAAGAATAAAATATTCTCGCCGCGTCCTAGGTATTCGCCTCGGTCGAGTCGGTGTCTCTGGATCGCCTCGGTCGAGGTGAACCTCTGGTCAACCGAGGTGGTCTCACGACAAAATGTGAAATCTCTCGAATCAGCTCCAAAGTGAATCTTCAATCCATGGCTGTGCTTCCTGGATGATTCCTTTTTGCTCCTCAATGTAGTTCCAAATGACTCATGACTCCTTTTGCTCCTTTTTGATGCAAAACGTACCATATTACCTGCAATTACAACGAAACTAGGTGTAGACCTCGATTCTCGCAAAGGTAGATGAAATGGTAGTAAAATCACATAATGTACATACAAACATGCAGATTATGAAAGATAAAACGTCCAAACAAACCCCAAAATATAGACTATAATTCATGCTATCAAAATACCCCATACTTAGCCCTTGCTTGTCCCCAAGCAAGTTCCTCATATAAAAGACAAGATAGAATGGATTATAAGTCAAGAAAAATCAATGAAAAAAAAAATCTTTCAAAAACATTTTATGGTGTGCAACTATCATAGATCACTCTAAGAGAATACTTCCTGGAATTTAAAAACTCAATATGCTCAAAACATTTTATAAATATAGGTAAGTTGTTCATCTTTGCATAAAATCATAGAATGCATAATAAATCATAATTATCAAAATTAATCATGTATAATCCAGTTTAAACCGCTAAGTCAATCAACAAGCTCAAGGTCTCAAGGGCTTCCCAAAAGAAAGGTCAAGAAACGTGTAGGGTAGGGATGTATGTAAGGTAATGTGGTGCTAGAATCCGGGAAAAGGGTGAACTTCACTTTCACTTTGACTTACAACATCTTCCACCAATAAGCTTTGCTTATTTCGCATTTTTTTCTTTTTACTTTACTTTTTGGGATGCATGGATAGAGGTGCACAATAACCGAAGCCTAGGAAATCTGCAATCATCAATTTCTCGAGATGCATCAAACCCTTGATGCACATACCATGACCCGTTAGGAATATCGCTCAATCCGACTTTGGCAAGACACAAACACCCGGCTATGTGAATGGTGCCGAGTTACTCATCTTCATGATTGACTTCCCCAAACCTATTATTGCTTTCTAATACTTTCACTTCCAGCCCACTTCTCAACTTTAACTTGCTTTCACCACTTTGCTTGCTTCCAAATTCCCGGATAGGTAAAGGGAGGCAAAATGTATATGAGGGGCTAAGCATGATCAAGAAGAAGAAGAAGAAGAAGAATGAATTGCCTTGGTCTTTCCAAGAAGAATGTGAGAGAACTTATGCTGCGGTGTCAACCTTCAAATTCAACATAATTTGGATAAAAACAAAGTATTAAACATGCCAATAATTTCAAACAAGCATTTAGCAACTTAAACATATCATAAAATCTTTCAAACACATAAAGAATTTAAAACCAGTAGGTAAACAAGATCTTCACTGAGATCATATCCAGACAAGTAGCAAAAAAATCGTTTTCGAAAACTCTCAGTTAACCCACCTCGGTCGAGATGTTCTTGGTTCACCCGAGGTGAAACACCTCGTTTTGCCAGAACTGTCCCGTCGAGGTCAAAAAATATTTTTTTTTTTTTAAAACCATATATTTTTCGGTTTCGACGTTTTTCTCAATCAAATAATCTGTAGGTATGCATGTAAAATCAGATAGTCATATAAAGGCAAATGAAGCACAAATATGAAAGTATCCGATAAATAAAATACATCATAGGAAGTTGAATAACATACATCAAAGTCATCACGTAGTCAAATAGTACATCAAATACCCCATACTTGAGACACACTGTCCCAGTGGGTATAATAAAAGTCTAAATGAAAGAGGACTCACCGGATAAAGAGCCGAACTGCATAAAAATATAATAAATAAAACCCTGCAGCTCCTCAGTAGTCTCGATCCGGTGGTGGTGGTGGTATGTAGGGGAACTGAGTAGGATCATAGGGATAGCCCATGACATGCTGGAACTGTAGCTGAGCCATCATGTGCTGATGATGCTGCCGCTCCTGCATCTCGCGGATATCCAACGAAAGTGCAGCGTATGAGTCGATAACCTGATCCGTCAGGTCATCGATCCGTCGGTGTGCAGCTCTGTCCCTAACTCTCTGCCTCCTGCGCCTAGCGGGCCTGACTGGAGAAGTCTCAGCTGGCGCCGGCTCAGTGTCCTCCTCATCCTCATCTAGATCAATAATGGGAGGCGCGCTCGTCCCAGCTGTATCAGTACCTGTGTCCATCGGGACGCCGCCTCCTCTCTCATCAACTGTCTCGTCGTCGTCATCCTCATCCTCAGCCTCCTCAGCGTCCTCCTCAGCAGGGGCAGCTGCTACCTCTCTGTAATCCTCCATAAGTGGACCCCAAGCAGTCTGCCAGTAATGTGGATCAAAGACGGAGAACTGTGCAGACCATCTGATGCCCTGAGGTGCAGTCCGCTCCCAAGGCATAGCAACGTAGGGTGTAGTCAGTCCTCGGGGAACCAGAATCCTCCGAGTAATCATCTCTTGAAGTCCGAGCGGCTTGGTAGCCGCCACCATGGTACACCTACTCAGATCCATATCCTGATACCTAGCGATATGGGTCACTATACCTCCGCAGCAGATATCACCCTTCCCTTTGGCCTTGATCCTGTGCAGATCCTCTGCCAGAATCAAGCCAAAGTCAGGGTATCCCCCTGTGAGCATGTAGTATAAAGAGAAGAGCTCCCCCTGTCGGACCTTCTGGGGCGTCTCAGTACGCGCCAGAAGCGTCTCGCTGAAGATCCTGTGTGCCAACCGAAAAACTAGATGATAGATAAGCTTCGCCCTGGAATCACCAGGGCGCCACCTGTCTGCATGACTCGTAATGTGGGCAATCTGACCCCAGAACTCTCTAGCTACAGCTCGGGTCGGGAAATCTACAGCGGTGGGGGTAGGGAAGCCAAAAATATCTCTCCAGTAGGCAAGAGGTACTAGGTAGTTCCGGTTCATCAACCGGTACTTCACAGCCCCCTCTGTGGGGAGGTAAGTGAAGGAACTGACGAACTCGAGGGTAGGCTCAAGGTAGGCTGGGGCTCGGATCTCAGTAAACTGATCCAGCCCGACTGTGGTGATCATCCTCCTAAGCTCTCCATCTACGTGGAGACAGTCAAAGGCAGAAACGTCCAGAAATCTGGGAGCGATAACTGGACGACTAGCAATGCGGTCATAGTCTACCCGGTGTCTCTCATGGATCACCGGGATAGAAGGTCGGGATGAGGAAGAAGAAGGGGAAGGAGAAGATCTATCTCTAAGGGCTAACAATCTGTCAGAACTCATTTTCAAAACAACACTGTCAGACCACCTCGGTTGACTGACAACTCCAAGAATCACCTCGACCGAGGTGCAGACCGACTGGACCGAGGCGAAGACAGTTCGAATTCCACTCTCTGATTTTCAGTTCTTTTCCCCCTAAAATCACTACAAATGCTTCCTAAGGGGTACTTATATATTTCCTCAACAGAAACAAGGGCAACCAAAGCCCAAATTGCAGAAAGCGAACGAGTTAGGTTTTTCGAACGTTTTTACCTCGTTTCGGTCGAAACACTCAAATTTCTTGCAGATCTGTAGTTGCAATCGATTCCTCTACCCCTCAATTGCAGTTTTGAAGCAGAAATCGTCGAAAAGAGTGAGAAACGAAGGAGCGAAGTGCCTCTGTCCGCCGCGGTCGAAGTAGGGTAAAAAAAAGTGAAAAGTAATTTTTCCCCTTTTTATACTGTTACTGGATCTGCTGTCACCTCGGTCGAGATGGTCTCGACTGGCCCGAGGTGGTATGGACCGAGGCGGTTCTGCAGAAACCCTAGTCGCCTCGGTTGCCTCAAGAATCAACTCGGTCGAGATGCTCTGACAGTGACCGAGGTGCTTCTTTCTTCTCAGAATCTCGAACTTCTGTCCATCCAGATGTGCTCCTTCCTGTTGTCTGTCTAGAACGCCAAAAACAAAGCAAAGCAAAGCAAAAACAAAAACTATCTAATCTAGACTAGAAAACGGGAAAGAAGAGCAATACCTTGGGTTGCCTCCCAAGAAGCGCTTGATTTAAGGTCGCTAGCTGGACCATGATGCGTCTCAAAGGAGGTAGGAGGTTCCCTCACCCCATACTTCACCTCCATCGTGGGGTGAAGTAAGTAGATCCATCAAACGCTCCAAGACGTGTAAGTGCTCGTCGGGGAATGAATCGTCTATGGGTGGGCTATCCGTCTCGCGGGAGGATTCCGGTAGCCGGCTGAGGTGATCCGCAACTGAATTCTCGGATCCCTTCTTATCGCGGATCTCCAGGTCAAACTCTTGAAGCAAGAGAATCCATCGAATAAGACGCGGCTTGGCATCTTTCTTAGCCATCAAGTAACGAATGGCTGCATGGTCGGTGTAGACAATGACTTTCGCCCCTACTAGATAGGAACGAAACTTCTCGAAAGCATATACAACCGCCAATAACTCCTTTTCGGTGGTAGCGTAGTGGCGTTGTGCTTCATCTAGCGTCTTGCTAGCATAGTAAATGGCGGTGGTCCGTCCATCCTTCTTCTGCCCAAGCACCGCTCCTACGGCTACATCGCTAGCGTCACACATGACCTCAAAGGGCAAGGTCCAATCAGGAGGCTGGATAATGGGAGCGGAGATCAACGCTTCCTTAATCCTGTAAAAAGCATCAAGACACTCCTGCGAAAACTCAAAAACAACATCTTTATTCAAGAGGTTAGTTAGAGGTTTAGAAATCTTGGAAAAGTCCTTGATGAATCTCCTGTAGAAACCTGCATGCCCGAGAAAACTCCTCACACCTTTAACAGAACAAGGAGGAGGGAGTTTCTCAATAGTCTCGATCTTAGCTCGATCGACCTCAATACCTCGATTAGAAACGAGGTGTCCTAGCACAATGCCTTCGTTAACCATAAAATGACACTTCTCCCAATTCAAAACAAGGTTAGTGTCTTCACATCTTTTAAGCACTAGAGAAAGGTTAGATAGGCAATCATCAAAAGAGGAACCATATACAGAAAAATCATCCATAAATACCTCCATGATCTCCTCTATGTACTCGGAAAAGATAGCCATCATGCATCGCTGGAAGGTAGCTGGTGCATTGCAAAATCCAAATGGCATCCTCCGATAGGCAAACGTCCCCCATGGACAAGTGAAAGTGGTCTTCTCCTGATCATCCGGATGGATAGGAATCTGGAAGAATCCACTATAGCCGTCCAAGTAGCAAAAGTGTGAATGCTGGGCCAACCGTTCGAGCATTTGATCAATGAAGGGAAGCGGAAAATGATCCTTCCGAGTAGCCGTGTTCAGCTTCCTATAGTCGATGCAAACTCTCCAGCCCATAACGGTCCTTGTTGGGATCAACTCGTTGTTCTTATTCGTCACAACGGTCATCCCTCCTTTCTTCGGAACGACATGCACCGGGCTAACCCACTTGCTGTCCGAGATAGGATAAATAATACCTGCATCCAACAACTTAAGAACTTCCTTCTTCACAACCTCTTTCATGATCGGATTTAACCGTCTTTGAGGTTCTCGTGAAGTCTTATGATTATCCTCCATTAGAATTCTATGCATGCAGAAAGAAGGTTTAATGCCAATAAGATCATCCGTGGTGTAACCTATGGCTTTTCGATGGTTTCTCAGGACATGCATTAGCTTAGTTAATTCAGAATCGGAAAGGGAAGCACTAACAATAACGGGATAAGTAGAATCCGGCCCAAGAAAGATATACCTCAAGTGACTAGGGAGTTGTTTAAGCTCCACTACTGGGGGTGCTTTCTGGGAGGGATCTTCGCTTCCTCTTTCCAGTGGAGTGGTATCAGAAACTGGACTCGATGCAGTCTCAGTTAACATCGTCTCGCTGTTGACCTCGGTCGAGGCACAAAGGCGTTGACCGAGGTGTTCTCCAGACGCCTCGCTCTGTCCAGAAGGTGCCTCGGTCGAGGTACTGCTACTGGATCCGAGGCTGGAAATCTTCGTTTCCTGGACTAGCTTCTCAGTTTTAGCTCCTGGATCCTCTTCCAGTGCCTTCAAGCTCCGTATATCTGCATCACAAGAAGCATCTATACCTTCCTCCATTAAACTGAAGCTAATAACTCTTTCGAGTGGATCATTAATAAGGATAGAGCTCACCAATTCTCTTGATT
>BSUD01000006.1:81533069-81553315 GCA_033239045.1 Fagopyrum esculentum | reverse complement strand
GAGAGGAAAGGGTTAGAGGAATCATTAGAGTTGGAGTTTGAATAATTGTTACCGTGGTTTTGATTATTCGCCCTCCAGTTGTTGTTGTTGGATCCTCTATTGTTGTTGTTGTAGTTGTTGTTTCGGGGTCCGTTGTTGTTGTTACGGTACCCGTTATTGTTGTTGTTCCTTTGCCCTTGCTCTTCCTTCTTAGTTTGAGCCATTAAGAGCTCCTTCAATTCCTTCACGTCATTCTTCAATGATGTGAGTTGATTGTTGTTGGGTTGAGTCTCTTGAAAGTTGACTCTTTTAACTCCACCTTCAGCTCCTTGGTGGGTATACTTCTCCATATGCAAGGCTTGCTTCTCAATGAAGTCCCAAGCCTCGTCAACCGCCATGTCCATGAATGTACCGGCGGAGAGTAGTTGGAGATTGAACTGGGTGTTTCCGTCCAGCCCTTTGAAGTAGATCTCCAACAACTCGATCTTCGGAATCCCATGATGTGGGCAATCCAAAAGGATATCCTTGAACCGCTCCCAAGATTTGGACAAGCTCTCCTTGTCCTTCATGATGAAAGCATTGATCTTCCCTCTCATTTCAGCAGTCTTTGAGGGGGGAAAGAATTTGGTCAAGAATTTCGTAGTCATCTCTTCCCATGTGCTGATTTTTCCTGCAGGAAGAGATTGATACCAAGTAAGAGCTCTATCTTTAAGAGAAAAGTAGAAAGGTCTTAGCTTGTAGTTGTTATTTTCAATTCTGGGAGGTCGCAAGGTCTCCATCAAGATCTCGTAGTTTTGAAGATATTGATGCGGCGACTCCTTCTCTAGCCCTCCGAATTGACATTGGCGAATCATGGCTAGAACTTGCGGTCGAAGTTCGTAGTCATGATCCGCTGGATCTCCTAGGTTCACCCCTGGACGCCTCAGCTGCTGATTAGGGTCCATCCTTTGACCTAGGGTTTGCGGGATTCCTGCAAGAAGAACACCTCGGACTGGTATCTGAGGTTGATGTACATCGACCGGGGCGTCGGGTACTGGAATCTGCCTCGGTCGAGGATCAACTACTGGATCCTGCATCGGTCGAGGTAGAATCTGGTTCCGAATGGCTGCAATCTCAGCTTCGATTGCTGCGGTTCAGGCCTGATTCTCTTCTTTTTCTTGCCTTAGCTCTTCTTTACTGAGACGTAACAGCTCCTGCGTCTCTCTTAATTGGGCCGCAAGATCGCGATCGTCTTGTTGGGCCATTTTCGCTTCTCTTAAGCGTCTCTTGTATGTCTTTTCTGGTTCGGGATCGTAAGGAACGATTTCCTTTCCAGCGCGGGTTCTTCGCATATACCTAAGAAAGAACCTGCAAAAGTCACTCAAGTAGAGTGGTTAGACAAAATGGGGGCAAATGCCCCAAGAGCAAACCGTACCGGCTCGGTCTAGACCAAATCCCCGGCAACGGCACCAAAAACTTGTTCGCTCCAAACGGTGTGTGCAAGCTTTAAATTTATAACCCTAGACTTAAGCTTAAAACAAGGATGCGAACCCGCAGTGTACGGGTCAATCGTAGTAAAAGCAAGAAAATTCCAGGGGTCGATCACAGGGACTTGGTGAAACAAAGTCAACACGGTATGCTACGTTAATTCTAACCACAAGAGCGATTAACACAATCAAAGATGAATAAGATGTCAAATAAACAAACAT
This sequence comes from Fagopyrum esculentum, assembly GCA_033239045.1. Taxonomy (NCBI): domain Eukaryota; kingdom Viridiplantae; phylum Streptophyta; class Magnoliopsida; order Caryophyllales; family Polygonaceae; genus Fagopyrum; species Fagopyrum esculentum. The sequence continues at coordinate 81,551,648 of BSUD01000006.1, read as the reverse complement.
GCAATTCTAGGGATTAAAGCATCTAGTTGTGGTTCCAACTCAAGATCTATAGATAAGCGGACAAAGCTGAGATTTTTGCGTGGGGAAGGTGTTACTAAAGCGGAGTAGATCACCGGGTAAGTCTCACTACACACTAATCCTCAACCGTAACTCCTATTACCGGGTAAGTCTCAAGGAATCAAGATAAAGAACTATAATCTCAAACTAACACACCATCTAAGGGAATAGAATCAACCTTTACCGGGTAAGTCTCAGGCTAACTCACAAAGATGGGATGGAAGCACACTCAAACCCCAATAAAGGATAAACCTTTATTACCTACACTTATGATCGTTGGTACACAAACTAAGGAATTACCGGGTAAGTCTCATCCTAAGCTTGCATTGAACCAGAAAGGTATAATAAGAATAGGATTTGGCAAACTCTAACACTTAACTCTCAGTTTAGGATAGGATAAGTCACCTCGGTCAGAAGAATTCCACCCCGGCCGAGATGTTCATCAACCGAACGAGATGCTTAGGGTTAAGGTTAAAGACTCGAACTTTCAGGATCCTACTGGAATCTAAGACTATTCTATCATTGTTTTTCCCACAACCTTCAGCCAATCACCCTAGAATCACACAAAGAAATTAGCCACTCATCATCATCATGAAAGTATTAAATATATGGGAAAAGGTGAATATTTGAACAAGAAGAATTTAATGAAAAGACTTCAATAACTGAATCAAATATCACAAACAAAGCGTTCCTTGGATAATAATCCAACAAGACAAGACAATAAGGAAAGGAATTGAAGACAATCTTACAAAACCCTTCAAAAGCTATAAAAAGCTATGATCTTCAACCTTCCTTCAACCTTCAAAAAGGTTCTTCAACAACTCCCAATTTGGAGTGTACTGCGGCTGCTGCGTCGTATAAATCCTGATCGACGGTATAGCGTGATGTTGGATTTGTGGAAATCCAACCCTTTTTATAGGAAAAATAAACCTCCAAAGATAATAAATCTTAAGAAGATATTATCCCATAAATATAGGTAAAATATATGATTCTGCATATCTCCTTCCTTCCAGAAGCTCAGCCCAAAAATATAAGATCACTTTCCAAAATTAAAAGATCTCTTCCAAGAATAAAATATTCTCGCCGCGTCCTAGGTATTCGCCTCGGTCGAGTCGGTGTCTCTGGATCGCCTCGGTCGAGGTGAACCTCTGGTCAACCGAGGTGATCTCACGACAGAATGTGAAATCTCTCTAATCAGCTCCAAAGTAAATCTTTAATCCATTGCTATGCTTCCTGAATGTAGCTCCAAATGACTCTTGACTCCTTTTGCTCCTTTTTGATGCAAAACGTACCATATTACCTGCAATTACAACGAAACTAGGTGTAGACCTCGATTCTCGCAAAGGTAGATGAAATGGTAGTAAAATCACATAATGTACATACAAACATGCAGATTATGAAAGATAAAACGTCCAAACAAACCCCAAAATATAGACTATAATTCATGCTATCAAAATACCCCATACTTAGCCCTTGCTTGTCCCTAAGCAAGTTCCTCATATAGAAATCAAGATAGAATGGATTATAAGTCAAGAAAATCAATGAAAAGTCCTTCAAAAACATTTTATGGTGTGCAACTATCATAGATCACTCTAAGAGGATACTTCCTGAAATTAAAAACTCAATATGATCAAAACATTTTATAAATATAGGAAAGTTGTTCATCTTTGCATAAAATCATAGAATGCATAACAAATCATAATTATCAAAATTAATCATGTATAATCCAGTTTAAACCGCTAAGTCAATCAACAAGCTCAAGGTCTCAAGGGCTTCCCAAAAGAAAGGTCAAGAAACGTGTAGGGTAGGGATGTATGTAAGGTAATGTGGTGCTAGAATCCGGGAAAAGGATGAACTTCACTTTCACTTTGACTTGCAACATCTTCCACCAATAAGCTTTGCTTATTTCACACTTTTTTCTTTTTACTTTACTTTTTGGGATGCATGGATAGAGGTGCACAATAACCGAAGCCTAGGAAATCTGCAATCATCAATTTCTCGAGATGCATCAAACCCTTGATGCACATACCATGACCCGTTAGGAATATCGCTCAATCCGACTTTGGCAAGACACAAACACCCGGCTATGTGAATGGTGCCGAGTTACTCATCTTCATGATTGACTTCCCCAAACCTATTATTGCTTTCTAACACTTTCACTTCCAGCCCACTTCTCAACTTTAACTTGCTTTCACCACTTTGCTTGCTTCCAAATTCCCGGATAGGTAAAGGGAGGCAAAATGTATATGAGGGGCTAAGCATGATCAAGAAGAAGAAGAAGAAGAGAATGAATTGCCTTGGTCTTTCCAAGAAGAATGTGAGAGAACTTAACCTGCGGTGTCAACCTTCAAATTCAACATAATTTGGATAAAAACAAAGTATTAAACATGCTAATAATTTCAAACAAAGCATTTAGCAACTTAAACATATTATAAAACCTTTCAAACACACAAAGAATTTAAAACCAGTAAGTAAACAAAATCTTCACTGAGATCATATCTAGACAAGTAGCACAAAAATCGTTTTCGAAAACTTTCTGTTACGCCACCTCGGTCGAGATGTTCTTGGTTCAACCGAGGTGAAACACCTCGTTTCGCCAGAACTGTCCCGGTCGAGGTCGAAAAATTATCAGATAATCATATAAAGGCAAGTGAAGCATAAATATGAAAGTATCCGATGAATATAATACATCAAAAGTATCGAATACATCAAGTAGTCACGTAGTCAAATAATACATCAAATACCCCATACTTGAGACACACTGTCCCAGTGGGTATAAATAAAAGTCTAAATGAAAGAGGACTCACCGGATAAAGAGCCGAACTGCATAAAAATATAATAAATAAAACCCTGCAGCTCCTCAGTAGTCTCGATCCGGTGGTGGTGGTGGTATGTAGGGGAACTGAGTAGGATCATAGGGATAGCCCATGACATGCTGGAACTGTAGCTGAGCCATCATGTGCTGATGATGCTGCCGCTCCTGCATCTCGCGGATATCCAATGAAAGTGCAGCATATGAGTCGATAACCTGATCCGTCAGGTCATCGATCCGTCGGTGTGCAGCTCTGTCCCTAACTCCTCGCCTCCTGCGCCTAGCGGGCCTGACTGGAGAAGTCTCAGCTGGCGCCGGCTCAGTGTCCTCCTCATCCTCATCTAAATCAATAATGGGAGGCGCGCTCATCCCAGCAGTATCTGTCCCTGTGTCCATCGGGACGCCGCCTCCTCTCTCATCAACTGTCTCGTCGTCGTCGTCATCCTCATCAGCAGCCTCCTCAGCCTCCTCAGCAGCTGCAGCAGCGGTAGCTGCTCCCTCTCTATAGTCCTCCATAAGTGGGGCCCATGCTGTCTGCCAGAAATGCGGATCGAAGACCGAGAACTGTGCAGACCATCTGATGCCCTGAGGTGCAGTCCGCTCCCAAGGCATAGCAACGTAGGGTGTAGTCAGTCCACGGGGAACTAGAATCCGCCGTGTAATCATCTCCTGAAGTCCGAGCGGCTTGGCAGCCGCCACCATGGTACACCTACTCAGATCCATATCCTGATACCTAGCGATATGGGTCACTATCCCTCCGCAGCATATATCCCCCTTCCCCTTGGCCTTGATCCTGTGCAGATCCTCTGCCAGCATCAAGCCAAAGTCAGGGTATCCCCCTGTGACCATGCAGTATAAAGAGAAGAGCTCCCCCTGTCGGACCTTCTGGGGCGTCTCAGTACGCGCCAGAAGCGTCTCGCTGAAGATCCTGTGTGCCAACCGAAAAACTAGATGATAGATAAGCTTCGCCCTGGAATCACCAGGGCGCCACCTGTCTGCATGACTCGTAATGTGGGCAATCTGACCCCAGAACTCTCTAGCTACAGCTCGGGTCGGGAAATCTACAGCGGTGGGGGTAGGGAAGCCAAAAATGTCTCTCCAGTAGGCAAGAGGTACTAGGTAGTTCCGGTTCATCAACCGGTACTTCACAGCCCCCTCTGTGGGGAGGTAAGTGAAGGAACTGACGAACTCGAGGGTAGGCTCAAGGTAGGCTGGGGCTCGGATCTCAGTAAACTGATCCAGCCCGACTGTGGTGATCATCCTCCTAAGCTCTCCATCTACGTGGAGACAGTCAAAGGCAGAAACGTCCAGAAATCTGGGAGCGATAACTGGACGACTAGCAATGCGGTCATAGTCTACCCGGTGTCTCTCATGGATCACCGGGATAGAAGGTCGGGATGAGGAAGAAGAAGGGGAAGGAGAAGATCTATCTCTAAGGGCTAACAATCTGTCAGAACTCATTTTCAAAACAACACTGTCAGACCACCTCGGTTGACTGACAACTCCAAGAATCACCTCGACCGAGGTGCAGACCGACTGGACCGAGGCGAAGACAGTTCGAATTCCACTCTCTGATTTTCAGTTCTTTTCCCCCTAAAATCACTACAAATGCTTCCTAAGGGGTACTTATATATTTCCTCAACAGAAACAAGGGCAACCAAAGCCCAAATTGCAGAAAGCGAACGAGTTAGGTTTTTCGAACGTTTTTACCTCGTTTCGGTCGAAACACTCAAATTTCTTGCAGATCTGTAGTTGCAATCGATTCCTCTACCCCTCAATTGCAGTTTTGAAGCAGAAATCGTCGAAAAGAGTGAGAAACGAAGGAGCGAAGTGCCTCTGTCCGCCGCGGTCGAAGTAGGGTAAAAAAAAGTGAAAAGTAATTTTTCCCCTTTTTATACTGTTACTGGATCTGCTGTCACCTCGGTCGAGATGGTCTCGACTGGCCCGAGGTGGTATGGACCGAGGCGGTTCTGCAGAAACCCTAGTCGCCTCGGTTGCTTCAAGAATCAACTCGGTCGAGGTGTTCTGACAGTGACCGAGGTGCTTCTTTCTTCTCAGAATCTCGAACTTCTGTCCATCCAGATGTGCTCCTTCCTGTTGTCTGTCCAGAACGCCAAAAACAAAGCAAAGCAAAGCAAAAACAAAAACTATCTAAACTAGACTAGAAAACGGGAAAGAAGAGCAATACCTTGGGTTGCCTCCCAAGAAGCGCTTGATTTAAGGTCGCTAGCTGGACCATGATGCGTCTCAAACGAGGTAGGAGGTTCCCTCACCCCATACTTCACCTCCATCGTGGGGTGAAGTAAGTAGATCCATCAAACGCTCCAAGACGTGTAAGTGCTCGTCGGGGAATGAATCGTCTATGGGTGGGCTATCCGTCTCGCGGGAGGATTCCGGTAGCCGGCTGAGGTGATCCGCAACTGAATTCTCGGATCCCTTCTTATCGCGGATCTCTAGGTCAAACTCTTGAAGCAAGAGAATCCATCGAATAAGGCGCGGCTTTGCATCTTTCTTAGCCAACAAGTAACGAATGGCTGCATGGTCGGTGTAGACAATGACTTTCGCCCCTACTAGATAGGAACGAAACTTCTCGAAGGCATATACAACCGCCAATAATTCTTTCTCGGTGGTAGCGTAGTTGCGTTGTGCTTCATCTAGCGTCTTGCTAGCATAATAAATGGCGGTGGTCCGTCCATCTTTCTTCTGCCCGAGCACCGCTCCTACGGCTACATCGCTAGCGTCACACATGACTTCAAAGGGCAAGGTCCAATCAGGAGGTTGGATAATGGGAGCGGAGATCAACGCTTCCTTAATCCTGTAAAAAGCATCAAGACACTCCTGCGAAAACTCAAAAACAACATCTTTATTCAAGAGGTTAGTTAGAGGTTTAGAAATCTTGGAGAAGTCCTTGATGAATCTCCTGTAGAAACCTGCATGCCCGAGAAAACTCCTCACACCTTTAACAGAACAAGGAGGAGGGAGTTTCTCAATAGTCTCGATCTTAGCTCGATCGACCTCAATACCTCGATTAGAAACGAGGTGTCCTAGCACAATGCCTTCGTTAACCATAAAATGACACTTCTCCCAATTCAAAACAAGGTTAGTGTCTTCACATCTTTTAAGCACTAGAGAAAGGTTAGATAGGCAATCATCAAAAGAGGAACCATATACAGAAAAATCATCCATAAATACCTCCATGATCTCCTCTATGTACTCGGAAAAGATAGCCATCATGCATCGTTGGAAGGTAGCTGGTGCATTGCACAATCCAAATGGCATCCTCCGATAGGCAAACGTCCCCCATGGACAAGTGAAAGTGGTCTTCTCCTGATCATCCGGATGGATAGGAATCTGGAAGAATCCACTATAGCCGTCCAAGTAGCAAAAGTGTGAATGCTGGGCCAACCGTTCGAGCATTTGATCAATGAAGGGAAGCGGAAAATGATCCTTCCGAGTAGCCGTGTTCAGCTTCCTATAGTCGATGCAAACTCTCCAGCCCGTAACGGTCCTTGTTGGGATCAACTCGTTGTTCTTATTCGTCACAACGGTCATCCCTCCTTTCTTCGGAACGACATGCACCGGGCTAACCCACTTGCTGTCCGAGATAGGATAAATAATACCTGCATCCAACAACTTAAGAACTTCCTTCTTCACAACCTCTTTCATGATCGGATTTAACCGTCTTTGAGGTTCCCGTGAAGTCTTATGATTATCCTCCATTAGAATTCTATGCATGCAGAAAGAAGGTTTAATGCCAATGAGATCATCCGTGGTGTACCCTATGGCTTTTCGATGCTTTCTCAGGACATGCATTAGCTTAGTTAATTCAGAATCGGAAAGGGAAGCACTAACAATAACGGGATAAGTAGAATCCGGCCCAAGAAAGATATACCTCAAGTGACTAGGGAGTTGTTTAAGCTCCACAACTGGGGGTGCTTTCTGAGGGGGATCTGTGCTTCCTCTTTCCAGTGGAGTGGTGTCAGAAACTGGACTGGATGCGGTCTCAGTTTGAATCGTCTCGCTGTCGACCTCGGTCGAGGCGCAAAGGCGTTGACCGAGGTGTTCTTCAGACGCCTCGCTCTGTCCAGAAAGTGCCTCGGTCGAGGTACTGCTACTGGATCCGAGGCTGGAAATCTTCGTTTCCTGGACTAGCTTCTCAGTTTTAGCTCCTGGATCCTCTTCCAGTGCCTTCAAGCTCCGTATATCTGCATCACAAGAAGCATCTATACCTTCCTCCATTAAACTGAAGCTTATAACTCTTTCGAGTGGATCATTAATAAGGATAGAGCTCACCAATTCTCTTGATTCTTCTTCATCGTAGATGTTGAAGATATCATCAGTTAGTTGCTCCCCTTTCATGGCTGCAAGTAGCGCGAACTCCACCTCATCGCCGCCAACGTTGAATTTCAACTTGGCGTTCTTGCAATCCACATTGCAACCCGAAGTTGCTAGAAATGGCCTCCCGAGAATGATAGGAACAGGATAATCTGCGGGAATGTCAAGTACGACAAAATCTATAGGTAGATAGAAGTTACCTAACTTGACCGGAACGTCCTCCAAAATGCCCACGGGATGGGTGATGGAGCGATCCGCCATGTAGAGTCGGAATTTGACCGGTTTGGGCTCTCCAAGACCGATCTTAGTGCATAGCTCCAGCGGGATGATGCTCACGCTGGCTCCTAGATCGCAAAGGGCTTCACAAGTGACATCCCCAACTTGAATGGGAATGCAAAATGAGCCGGGATCTCTCAATTTAGGTGGCATCTTCTCCTTCATGATCTTTATGAGTTCCGAAGATTTAGATGTCATCCTAACTTCACCAACATCCTCCAGCTTCCTCTTCCTTGATAAGATTTCTTTTAAGAACTTCCCATAGGCGGGCATACCGTTGTTTTGGTTATTCGCCCTCCAATTGTTGCTATTGGATCCTCTATTGTTGTTGTAGTTGTTGTTTCGGGGTCCGTTGTTGTTGTTACGGTACCCGTTATTGTTGTTGTTGTTGTTCCTTTGCCCTTGCTCTTCCTTCTTAGTTTGAGCCATCAATAGCTCCTTCAATTGCTTCACGTCGTTCTTCAAGGACGTGAGTTGGTTGTTGTTGGGTTGAGTCTCTTGAAAGTTGACTCTTTTAACTCCACCTTCAGCTCCTTGGTGGGTGTACTTCTCCATGTGCAAGGCTTGCTTCTCAATGAAGTCCCAAGCCTCGTCAACCGCCATGTCCATGAATGTACCGGCGGAGAGTAGTTGGAGATTGAACTGGGTGTTTCCGTCCAGCCCTTTGAAGTAGATCTCCAACAACTCGATCTTCGGAATCCCATGATGTGGGCAATCCAAAAGGATATCCTTGAACCGCTCCCAAGATTTGGACAAGCTCTCCTTGTCCTTCATGATGAAAGCATTGATCTTCCCTCTCATTTCAGCAGTCTTTGAGGGGGGAAAGAATTTGGTCAAGAATTTCGTAGTCATCTCTTCCCATGTGCTGATTTTTCCTGCAGGAAGAGATTGATACCAAGTAAGAGCTCTATCTTTAAGAGAAAAGTAGAAAGGTCTTAGCTTGTAGTTGTTATTTTCAATTCTGGGAGGTCGCAAGGTCTCCATCAAGATCTCGTAGTTTTGAAGATGTTGATGCGGTGACTCCTTCTCTAGCCCTCCGAATTGACATTGGCGAATCATGGCTAGAACTTGCGGTCGAAGTTCGTAGTCATGATCCGCTGGATCTCCTAGGTTCACCCCTGGACGCCTCAGCTGCTGATTAGGGTCCATCCTTTGACCTAGGGTTTGCGGGATTCCTGCAAGAAGAACATTTCGGACTGGAATCCGAGGTGGATGTATATCGACCGGGGCGTCAGGTGCTGGAATCTGCCTCGGTCGAGGATCAACTACCGGATCCTGCATCGGTCGAGGATCAACTACTGGATCCTGCATCGGTCGAAGTAGAATCTGGTTCCGAATGGCTGCAATCTCAGCTTCGATTGCTGCAGTCTTGGCTTGATTCTCTTCTTTCTCTTGCCTTAGCTCTTCTTTACTGAGACGTAGCAGCTCCTGCGTCTCTCTCAATTGGGCCGCAAGATCGTGATCGTCTTGTTGGGCCATTTTCGCTTCTCTTAAGCGTCGCTTGTATGTCTTTTCCGGTTCGGGATCGTAAGGAACGATTTCCTTCCCAGCGCGGGTTCTTCGCATATACCTAAGAAAGAACCTGCAAAAGTCACTCAAGTAGAGTGGTAAGATGAAACGGGGCAAATGCCCCAAGAGAAAACCGTACCGGCTCGGTCTAGACCAAGTCCCCGGCAACGGCGCCAAAAACTTGTTCGCTCCAAACGGTGTGTGCAAGCTTTAAATTTATAACCCTAGACTTAAGCTTAAAACAAGGATGCGAACCCGCAGTGTACGGGTCAATCGTAGTAAAAGCAAGAAAATTCCAGGGGTCGATCACAGGGACTTGGTGAAACAAAGTCAACACGGTATGCTACGTTAATTCTAACCACAAGAGCGATTAACACAATCAAAGATGAATAAGATGTCAAATAAACAAACATGCAATTCTAGGGATTAAAGCATCTAGTTGTGGTTCCAACTCAAGATCTATAGATAAGCGGACAAAGCTGAGATTTTTGCGTGGGGAAGGTGTTACTAAAGCGGAGTAGATCACCGGGTAAGTCTCACTACACACTAATCCTCAACCGTAACTCCTATTACCGGGTAAGTCTCAAGGAATCAAGATAAAGAACTATAATCTCAAACTAACACACCATCTAAGGGAATAGAATCAACCTTTACCGGGTAAGTCTCAGGCTAACTCACAAAGATGGGATGGAAGCACACTCAAACCCCAATAAAGGATAAACCTTTATTACCTACACTTATGATCGTTGGTACACAAACTAAGGAATTACCGGGTAAGTCTCATCCTAAGCTTGCATTGAACCAGAAAGGTATAATAAGAATAGGATTTGGCAAACTCTAACACTTAACTCTCAGTTTAGGATAGGATAAGTCACCTCGGTCAGAAGAATTCCACCCCGGCCGAGATGTTCATCAACCGAACGAGATGCTTAGGGTTAAGGTTAAAGACTCGAACTTTCAGGATCCTACTGGAATCTAAGACTATTCTATTATTGTTTTTCCCACAACCTTCAGCCAATCACCCTAGAATCACACAAAGAAATTAGCCACTCATCATCATCATGAAAGTATTAAATATATGAGAAAAGGTGAATATTTGAACAAGAAGAATTTAATGAAAAGACTTCAATAACTGAATCAAATATCACAAACAAAGCGTTCCTTGGATAATAATCCAACAAGACAAGACAATAAGGAAAGGAATTGAAGACAATCTTACAAAACCCTTCAAAAGCTATAAAAAGCTATGATCTTCAACCTTCCTTCAACCTTCAAAAAGGTTCTTCAACAACTCCCAATTTGGAGTGTACTGCGGCTGCTGCGTCGTATAAATCCTGATCGACGGTATAGCGTGATGTTGGATTTGTGGAAATCCAACCCTTTTTATAGGAAAAATAAACCTCCAAAGATAATAAATCTTAAGAAGATATTATCCCATAAATATAGGTAAAATATATGATTCTGCATATCTCCTTCCTTCCAGAAGCTCAGCCCAAAAATATAAGATCACTTTCCAATTTTAAAAGATCTCTTCCAAGAATAAAATATTCTCGCCGCGTCCTAGGTATTCGCCTCGGTCGAGTCGGTGTCTCTGGATCGCCTCGGTCGAGGTGAACCTCTGGTCAACCGAGGTGGTCTCACGACAGAATGTGAAATCTCTCGAATCAGCTCCAAAGTGAATCTTCAATCCATGGTTGTGCTTCCTGGATGATTCCTTTTTGCTCCTCAATGTAGTTCCAAATGACTCATGACTCCTTTTGCTCCTTTTTGATGCAAAACGTACCATATTACCTGCAATTACAACGAAACTAGGTGTAGACCTCGATTCTCGCAAAGGTAGATGAAATGGTAGTAAAATCACATAATGTACATACAAACATGCAGATTATGAAAGATAAAACGTCCAAACAAACCCCAAAATATAGACTATAATTCATGCTATCAAAATACCCCATACTTAGCCCTTGCTTGTCCCCAAGCAAGTTCCTCATATAAAAGACAAGATAGAATGGATTATAAGTCAAGAAAAATCAATGAAAAAAAAAAAATCTTTCAAAAACATTTTATGGTGTGCAACTATCATAGATCACTCTAAGAGAATACTTCCTGGAATTTAAAAACTCAATATGCTCAAAACATTTTATAAATATAGGTAAGTTGTTCATCTTTGCATAAAATCATAGAATGCATAATAAATCATAATTATCAAAATTAATCATGTATAATCCAGTTTAAACCGCTAAGTCAATCAACAAGCTCAAGGTCTCAAGGGCTTCCCAAAAGAAAGGTCAAGAAACGTGTAGGGTAGGGATGTATGTAAGGTAATGTGGTGCTAGAATCCGGGAAAAGGGTGAACTTCACTTTCACTTTGACTTACAACATCTTCCACCAATAAGCTTTGCTTATTTCGCATTTTTTTCTTTTTACTTTACTTTTTGGGATGCATGGATAGAGGTGCACAATAACCGAAGCCTAGGAAATCTGCAATCATCAATTTCTCGAGATGCATCAAACCCTTGATGCACATACCATGACCCGTTAGGAATATCGCTCAATCCGACTTTGGCAAGACACAAACACCCGGCTATGTGAATGGTGCCGAGTTACTCATCTTCATGATTGACTTCCCCAAACCTATTATTGCTTTCTAATACTTTCACTTCCAGCCCACTTCTCAACTTTAACTTGCTTTCACCACTTTGCTTGCTTCCAAATTCCCGGATAGGTAAAGGGAGGCAAAATATATATGAGGGGCTAAGCATGATCAAGAAGAAGAAGAAGAAGAAGAATGAATTGCCTTGGTCTTTCCAAGAAGAATGTGAGAGAACTTATGCTGCGGTGTCAACCTTCAAATTCAACATAATTTAGATAAAAACAAAGTATTAAACATGCCAATAATTTCAAACAAGCATTTAGCAACTTAAACATATCATAAAATCTTTCAAACACATAAAGAATTTAAAACCAGTAGGTAAACAAGATCTTCACTGAGATCATATCCAGACAAGTAGCAAAAAAATCGTTTTCGAAAACTCTCAGTTAACCCACCTCGGTCGAGATGTTCTTGGTTCACCCGAGGTGAAACACCTCGTTTTGCCAGAACTGTCCCGTCGAGGTCAAAAAATATTTTTTTTTTTTTTAAAACCATATATTTTTCGGTTTCGACGTTTTTCTCAATCAAATAATCTGTAGGTATGCATGTAAAATCAGATAGTCATATAAAGGCAAATGAAGCACAAATATGAAAGTATCCGATAAATAAAATACATCATAGGAAGTTGAATAACATACATCAAAGTCATCACGTAGTCAAATAGTACATCAAATACCCCATACTTGAGGCACACTGTCCCAGTGGGTATAATAAAAGTCTAAATGAAAGAGGACTCACCGGATAAAGAGCCGAACTGCATAAAAATATAATAAATAAAACCCTGCAGCTCCTCAGTAGTCTCGATCCGGTGGTGGTGGTGGTATGTAGGGGAACTGAGTAGGATCATAGGGATAGCCCATGACATGCTGGAACTGTAGCTGAGCCATCATGTGCTGATGATGCTGCCGCTCCTGCATCTCGCGGATATCCAACGAAAGTGCAGCGTATGAGTCGATAACCTGATCCGTCAGGTCATCGATCCGTCGGTGTGCAGCTCTGTCCCTAACTCTCTGGCTCCTGCGCCTAGCGGGCCTGACTGGAGAAGTCTCAGCTGGCGCCGGCTCAGTGTCCTCCTCATCCTCATCTAGATCAATAATGGGAGGCGCGCTCGTCCCAGCTGTATCAGTACCTGTGTCCATCGGGACGCCGCCTCCTCTCTCATCAACTGTCTCGTCGTCGTCATCCTCATCCTCAGCCTCCTCAGCCTCCTCCTCAGCAGGGGCAGCTGCTGCCTCTCTGTAATCCTCCATAAGTGGACCCCAAGCAGTCTGCCAGTAATGTGGATCAAAGACGGAGAACTGTGCAGACCATCTGATGCCCTGAGGTGCAGTCCGCTCCCAAGGCATAGCAACGTAGGGTGTAGTCAGTCATCGGGGAACCAGAATCCTCCGAGTAATCATCTCCTGAAGTCCGAGCGGCTTGGCAGCCGCCACCATGGTACACCTACTCAGATCCATATCCTGATACCTAGCGATATGGGTCACTATACCTCCGTAGCATATATCACCCTTCCCTTTGGCCTTGATCCTGTGCAGATCCTCTGCCAGCATCAAGCCAAAGTCAGGGTATCCCCTTGTGACCATGCAGTATAAAGAGAAGAGCTCCCCCTGTCGGACCTTCTGGGGCGTCTCAGTACGCGCCAGAAGCGTCTCGCTGAAGATCCTGTGTGCCAACCGAAAAACTAGATGATAGATAAGCTTCGCCCTGGAATCACCAGGGCGCCACCTGTCTGCATGACTCGTAATGTGGGCAATCTGACCCCAGAACTCTCTAGCTACAGCTCGGGTCGGGAAATCTACAGCGGTGGGGGTAGGGAAGCCAAAAATGTCTCTCCAGTAGGCAAGAGGTACTAGGTAGTTCCGGTTCATCAACCGGTACTTCACAGCCCCCTCTGTGGGGAGGTAAGTGAAGGAACTGACGAACTCGAGGGTAGGCTCAAGGTAGGCTGGGGCTCGGATCTCAGTAAACTGATCCAGCCCGACTGTGGTGATCATCCTCCTAAGCTCTCCATCTACGTGGAGACAGTCAAAGGCAGAAACGTCCAGAAATCTGGGAGCGATAACTGGACGACTAGCAATGCGGTCATAGTCTACCCGGTGTCTCTCATGGATCACCGGGATAGAAGGTCGGGATGAGGAAGAAGAAGGGGAAGGAGAAGATCTATCTCTAAGGGCTAACAATCTGTCAGAACTCATTTTCAAAACAACACTGTCAGACCACCTCGGTTGACTGACAACTCCAAGAATCACCTCGACCGAGGTGCAGACCGACTGGACCGAGGCGAAGACAGTTCGAATTCCACTCTCTGATTTTCAGTTCTTTTCCCCCTAAAATCACTACAAATGCTTCCTAAGGGGTACTTATATATTTCCTCAACAGAAACAAGGGCAACCAAAGCCCAAATTGCAGAAAGCGAACGAGTTAGGTTTTTCGAACGTTTTTACCTCGTTTCGGTCGAAACACTCAAATTTCTTGCAGATCTGTAGTTGCAATCGATTCCTCTACCCCTCAATTGCAGTTTTGAAGCAGAAATCGTCGAAAACGAGCGAGAAACGAAGGAGCGAAGTGCTTCTGTCCGCCGCGGTCGAAATGGGGTAAAAAAAAGTGAAAAGTAATTTTTCCCCTTTTTATACCGTTCCTGGATCTGCTGTCACCTCGGTCGAGATGGTCTCGACTGGACCGAGGTGGTATGGACCGAGGCGGTTCTGCAGAAACCCTAGTCGCCTCGGTTGCTTCAAGAATCAACTCGGTCGAGGTGTTCTGACAGTGACCGAGGTGCTTATTTCTTCTCAGAATCTCGAACTTCTGTCCATCCAGATGTGCTCCTTCCTGTTGTCTGTCCAGAACGCCAAAAACAAAGCAAAGCAAAGCAAAAACAAAAACTATCTAAACTAGACTAGAAAACGGGAAAGAAAGCAATACCTTGGGTTGCCTCCCAAGAAGCGCTTGATTTAAGGTCGCTAGCTGGACCATGATGCGTCTCAAACGAGGTAGGAGGTTCCCTCACCCCATACTTCACCTCCATCGTGGGGTGAAGTAAGTAGATCCATCAAACGCTCCAAGACGTGTAAGTGCTCGTCGGGGAATGAATCGTCTATGGGTGGGCTATCCGTCTCGCGGGAGGATTCCGGTAGCCGGCTGAGGTGATCCGCAACTGAATTCTCGGATCCCTTCTTATCGCGGATCTCTAGGTCAAACTCTTGAAGCAAGAGAATCCATCGAATAAGGCGCGGCTTTGCATCTTTCTTAGCCAACAAGTAACGAATGGCTGCATGGTCGGTGTAGACAATGACTTTCGCCCCTACTAGATAGGAACGAAACTTCTCGAAGGCATATACAACCGCCAATAATTCTTTCTCGGTGGTAGCGTAGTTGCGTTGTGCTTCATCTAGCGTCTTGCTAGCATAATAAATGGCGGTGGTCCGTCCATCTTTCTTCTGCCCAAGCACCGCTCCTACGGCTACATCGCTAGCGTCACACATGACTTCAAAGGGCAAGGTCCAATCAGGAGGTTGGATAATGGGAGCGGAGATCAACGCTTCCTTAATCCTGTAAAAAGCATCAAGACACTCCTGCGAAAACTCAAAAACAACATCTTTATTCAAGAGGTTAGTTAGAGGTTTAGAAATCTTGGAGAAGTCCTTGATGAATCTCCTGTAGAAACCTGCATGCCCGAGAAAACTCCTCACACCTTTTACAGAACAAGGAGGAGGGAGTTTCTCAATAGTCTCGATCTTAGCTCGATCGACCTCAATACCTCGATTAGAAACGAGGTGTCCTAGCACAATGCCTTCGTTAACCATAAAATGACACTTCTCCCAATTCAAAACAAGGTTAGTGTCTTCACATCTTTTAAGCACTAGAGAAAGGTTAGATAGGCAATCATCAAAAGAGGAACCATATACAGAAAAATCATCCATAAATACCTCCATGATCTCCTCAATGTACTCGGAAAAGATAGCCATCATGCATCGCTGGAAGGTAGCTGGTGCATTGCACAATCCAAATGGCATCCTCCGATAGGCAAACGTTCCCCATGGACAAGTGAAAGTGGTCTTCTCCTGATCATCCGGATGGATAGGAATCTGGAAGAATCCACTATAGCCGTCCAAGTAGCAAAAGTGTGAATGCTGGGCCAACCGTTCGAGCATTTGATCAATGAAGGGAAGCGGAAAATGATCCTTCCGAGTAGCCGTGTTCAGCTTCCTATAGTCGATGCAAACTCTCCAGCCCGTAACGGTCCTTGTTGGGATCAACTCGTTGTTCTTATTCGTCACAACGGTCATCCCTCCTTTCTTCGGAACGACATGCACCGGGCTAACCCACTTGCTGTCCGAGATAGGATAAATAATACCTGCATCCAACAACTTAAGAACTTCCTTCTTCACAACCTCTTTCATGATCGGATTTAACCGTCTTTGAGGTTCCCATGAAGTCTTATGATTATCTTCCATTAGAATTCTATGCATGCAGAAAGAAGGTTTAATGCCAATAAGATCATCCGTGGTGTAACCTATGGCTTTTCGATGCTTTCTCAGGACATGCATTAGCTTAGTTAATTCAGAATCGGAAAGGGAAGCACTAACAATAACGGGATAAGTAGAATCCGGCCCAAGAAAGATATACCTCAAGTGACTAGGGAGTTGTTTAAGCTCCACTACTGGGGGTGCTTTCTGGGAGGGATCTTCGCTTCCTCTTTCCAGTGGAGTGGTATCAGAAACTGGACTCGATGCAGTCTCAGTTAACATCGTCTCGCTGTTGACCTCGGTCGAGGCACAAAGGCGTTGACCGAGGTGTTCTCCAGACGCCTCGCTCTGTCCAGAAGGTGCCTCGGTCGAGGTACTGCTACTGGATCCGAGGCTGGAAATCTTCGTTTCCTGGACTAGCTTCTCAGTTTTAGCTCCTGGATCCTCTTCCAGTGCCTTCAAGCTCCGTATATCTGCATCACAAGAAGCATCTATACCTTCCTCCATTAAACTGAAGCTTATAACTCTTTCGAGTGGATCATTAACAAGGATAGAGCTCACCAATTCTCTTGATTCTTCTTCATCGTAGATGTTGAAGATATCATCAGTTAGTTGCTCCCCTTTCATGGCTGCAAGTAGCGCGAACTCCACCTCATCGCCGCCAACGTTGAATTTCAACTTGGCGTTCTTGCAATCCACATTGCAACCCGAAGTTGCTAGAAATGGCCTCCCGAGAATGATAGGAACTGGATAATCTGCGGGAATGTCAAGTACGACAAAATCTATAGGTAGATAGAAGTTACCTAACTTGACCGGAACGTCCTCCAAAATGCCCACGGGATGGGTGATGGAGCGATCCGCCATGTAGAGTCGGAACTTGACCGGTTTGGGCTCTCCAAGACCGATCTTAGTGCATAGCTCCAGCGGGATGATGCTCACGCTGGCTCCTAGATCGCAAAGGGCTTCACAAGTGACATCCCCAACTTGAATGGGAATGCAAAATGAGCCGGGATCTCTCAATTTAGGCGGCATCTTTTCCTTCATGATCTTTATAAGTTCCGAGGACTTAGATGTCATCCTAACTTCACCAACATCCTCCAGCTTCCTCTTCCTTGATAAGATTTCTTTTAAGAACTTCCCATAGGCGGGCATACCTAGAATAGCATCAAGGAAAGGAATATTAATATGGAGCTTATTCATCAAGTCAAGGAACTTACCAAAGTGCTTGTCAAGATGTGCTCTGGCTCTGGACTGGGGGAATGGAAGTGGTGGTTTATATGCAGGAGGTGGAACATAAGCTTCTGTCGTTCCTCCTGCTTTCTGTTGCGCCGCCTCGGTTGGCATCTCGGTCGAGGTGTTCTTCGACTGGATCTGGACCGAGGTGGTCTGCGTCGAGCGAGGTACTGGATCTGCAGTTTTGAGTCCACTCCTCGTCGTGATGGCCATGCACTGGCCCTTAGGGTTAGTTTCCGTCTTTGCTGGAAGCTTCCCTGGATCTCTTGGCGCTTCATTCGCCCTATTAGCAAGTTGTTGTTCGAAGGACTTTTGGGCCCTCGAAAATGAAGTCATAGAATTCTCCATAGCATTAAGCTTGATCAAGATTGCCTCCAGGACTGCGTCCTTCTTTTCCGGCTGAGACGAACTTGATCCTTGCCCTTGACTCTTCAATGGAGTAGTAGAAGAAGAAGGGGAAGAGAGGAAAGGGTTAGAGGAATCATTAGAGTTGGAGTTTGAATGATTGTTACCGTTGTTTTGGTTATTCGCCCTCCAATTGTTGCTATTGGATCCTCTATTGTTGTTGTAGTTGTTGTTTCGGGGTCCGTTGTTGTTGTTACGGTACCCGTTGTTGTTGTTGTTCCTTTGCCCTTGCTCTTCCTTCTTAGTTTGAGCCATCAATAGCTCCTTCAATTGCTTCACGTCGTTCTTCAAGGACGTGAGTTGGTTGTTGTTGGGTTGAGTCTCTTGAAAGTTGACTCTTTTAACTCCACCTTCAGTTCCTTGGTGGGTGTACTTCTCCATGTGCAAGGCTTGCTTCTCAATGAAGTCCCAAGCCTCGTCAACCGCCATGTCCATGAATGTACCGGCGGAGAGTAGTTGGAGATTGAACTGGGTGTTTCCGTCCAGCCCTTTGAAGTAGATCTCCAACAACTCGATCTTCGGAATCCCATGATGTGGGCAATCCAAAAGGATATCCTTGAACCGCTCCCAAGATTTGGACAAGCTCTCCTTGTCCTTCATGATGAAAGCATTGATCTTCCCTCTCATTTCAGCAGTCTTTGAGGGGGGAAAGAATTTGGTCAAGAATTTCGTAGTCATCTCTTCCCATGTGCTGATTTTTCCTGCAGGAAGAGATTGATACCAAGTAAGAGCTCTATCTTTAAGAGAAAAGTAGAAAGGTCTTAGCTTGTAGTTGTTATTTTCAATTCTGGGAGGTCGCAAGGTCTCCATCAAGATCTCGTAGTTTTGAAGAT
>BSUD01000006.1:81501409-81533059 GCA_033239045.1 Fagopyrum esculentum | reverse complement strand
GGGTAAAAAAAAGTGAAAAGTAATTTTTCCCCTTTTTATACTGTTACTGGATCTGCTGTCACCTCGGTCGAGATGGTCTCGACTGGCCCGAGGTGGTATGGACCGAGGCGGTTCTGCAGAAACCCTAGTCGCCTCGGTTGCCTCAAGAATCAACTCGGTCGAGATGCTCTGACAGTGACCGAGGTGCTTCTTTCTTCTCAGAATCTCGAACTTCTGTCCATCCAGATGTGCTCCTTCCTGTTGTCTGTCTAGAACGCCAAAAACAAAGCAAAGCAAAGCAAAAACAAAAACTATCTAATCTAGACTAGAAAACGGGAAAGAAGAGCAATACCTTGGGTTGCCTCCCAAGAAGCGCTTGATTTAAGGTCGCTAGCTGGACCATGATGCGTCTCAAAGGAGGTAGGAGGTTCCCTCACCCCATACTTCACCTCCATCGTGGGGTGAAGTAAGTAGATCCATCAAACGCTCCAAGACGTGTAAGTGCTCGTCGGGGAATGAATCGTCTATGGGTGGGCTATCCGTCTCGCGGGAGGATTCCGGTAGCCGGCTGAGGTGATCCGCAACTGAATTCTCGGATCCCTTCTTATCGCGGATCTCCAGGTCAAACTCTTGAAGCAAGAGAATCCATCGAATAAGACGCGGCTTGGCATCTTTCTTAGCCATCAAGTAACGAATGGCTGCATGGTCGGTGTAGACAATGACTTTCGCCCCTACTAGATAGGAACGAAACTTCTCGAAAGCATATACAACCGCCAATAACTCCTTTTCGGTGGTAGCGTAGTGGCGTTGTGCTTCATCTAGCGTCTTGCTAGCATAGTAAATGGCGGTGGTCCGTCCATCCTTCTTCTGCCCAAGCACCGCTCCTACGGCTACATCGCTAGTGTCACACATGACCTCAAAGGGCAAGGTCCAATCAGGAGGCTGGATAATGGGAGCGGAGATCAACGCTTCCTTAATCCTGTAAAAAGCATCAAGACACTCCTGCGAAAACTCAAAAACAACATCTTTATTCAAGAGGTTAGTTAGAGGTTTAGAAATCTTGGAAAAGTCCTTGATGAATCTCCTGTAGAAACCTGCATGCCCGAGAAAACTCCTCACACCTTTAACAGAACAAGGAGGAGGGAGTTTCTTAATAGTCTCGATCTTAGCTCGATCGACCTCAATACCTCGATTAGAAACGAGGTGTCCTAGCACAATGCCTTCGTTAACCATAAAATGACACTTCTCCCAATTCAAAACAAGGTTAGTGTCTTCACATCTTTTAAGCACTAGAGAAAGGTTAGATAGGCAATCATCAAAAGAGGAACCATATACAGAAAAATCATCCATAAATACCTCCATGATCTCCTCTATGTACTCGGAAAAGATAGCCATCATGCATCGCTGGAAGGTAGCTGGTGCATTGCAAAATCCAAATGGCATCCTCCGATAGGCAAACGTCCCCCATGGACAAGTGAAAGTGGTCTTCTCCTGATCATCCGGATGGATAGGAATCTGGAAGAATCCACTATAGCCGTCCAAGTAGCAAAAGTGTGAATGCTGGGCCAACCGTTCGAGCATTTGATCAATGAAGGGAAGCGGAAAATGATCCTTCCGAGTAGCCGTGTTCAGCTTCCTATAGTCGATGCAAACTCTCCAGCCCGTAACGGTCCTTGTTGGGATCAACTCGTTGTTCTTATTCGTCACAACGGTCATCCCTCCTTTCTTCGGAACGACATGCACCGGGCTAACCCACTTGCTGTCCGAGATAGGATAAATAATACCTGCATCCAACAACTTAAGAACTTCCTTCTTCACAACCTCTTTCATGATCGGATTTAACCGTCTTTGAGGTTCTCGTGAAGTCTTATGATTATCCTCCATTAGAATTCTATGCATGCAGAAAGAAGGTTTAATGCCAATAAGATCATCTGTGGTGTAACCTATGGCTTTTCGATGCTTTCTCAGGACATGCATTAGCTTAGTTAATTCAGAATCGGAAAGGGAAGCACTAACAATAACGGGATAAGTAGAATCCGGCCCAAGAAAGATATACCTCAAGTGACTAGGGAGTTGTTTAAGCTCCACTACTGGGGGTGCTTTCTGGGAGGGATCTTCGCTTCCTCTTTCCAGTGGAGTGGTATCAGAAACTGGACTCGATGCAGTCTCAGTTAACATCGTCTCGCTGTTGACCTCGGTCGAGGCACAAAGGCGTTGACCGAGGTGTTCTCCAGACGCCTCGCTCTGTCCAGAAGGTGCCTCGGTCGAGGTACTGCTACTGGATCCGAGGCTGGAAATCTTCGTTTCCTGGACTAGCTTCTCAGTTTTAGCTCCTGGATCCTCTTCCAGTGCCTTCAAGTTCCGTATATCTGCATCACAAGAAGCATCTATACCTTCCTCCATTAAACTGAAGCTAATAACTCTTTCGAGTGGATCATTAATAAGGATAGAGCTCACCAATTCTCTTGATTCTTCTTCATCGTAGATGTTGAAGATATCATCAGTTAGTTGCTCCCCTTTCATGGCTGCAAGTAGCGCGAACTCCACCTCATCGCCGCCAACGTTGAATTTCAACTTGGCGTTCTTGCAATCCACATTGCAACCCGAAGTTGCTAAAAATGGCCTCCCGAGAATGATAGGGACAGGATAATCTGCGGGAATGTCAAGTACGACAAAATCTATAGGTAGATAGAAGTTACCTATCTTGACCGGAACGTCCTCCAAAATGCCCACGGGATGGGTGATGGAGCGATCCGCCATGTAAAGTCGAATCTTGACCGGCTTGGGCTCTCCAAGACCGATCTTAGTGCATAACTCCAGCGGGATGATGCTCACGCTGGCTCCTAGATCGCAAAGGGCTTCACAAGTGACATCCCCAACTTGAATGGGAATGCAAAATGAGCCGGGATCTCTCAATTTAGGTGGCATCTTCTCCTTCATGATCTTTATGAGTTCCGAAGATTTAGATGTCATCCTAACTTCACCAACATCCTCCAGCTTCCTCTTCCTTGATAAGATTTCTTTTAAGAACTTCCCATAGGCGGGCATACCTAGAATGGCATCAAGGAAGGGTATGTTAATATGTAGCTTATTCATCAAGTCAAGAAACTTACCAAAGTGCTTGTCTAGATGTGCTCTGGCTCTGGACTGGGGGAATGGAAGTGGTGGTTTATATGCAGGAGGTGGAACATAAGCTTCTGTCGTTCCTCCTGCTTTCTGTTGCGCCGCCTCGGTTGGCATCTCGGTCGAGGTGTTCTTCGACTGGATCTGGACCGAGGTGGTCTGCGTCGAGCGAGGTACTGGATCAGCAGTTTTGAGTCCACTCCTCGTCGTTATGGCCATGCACTGGCCCTTAGGGTTAGTTTCCGTCTTTGCTGGAAGCTTCCCTGGATCTCTTGGCGCTTCATTCGCCCTATTAGCAAGTTGTTGTTCAAGGGACTTTTGGGCCCTCGAAAATGAAGTCATAGAATTCTCCATAGCGCCAAGCTTGATCAAGATTGCCTCCAGAACTGCGTCCTTCTTTTCCGGCTGAGACGAACTTGATCCTTGCCCTTGGCTTTTCAATGGAGTAGAAGAGGAAGAAGGAGAGGAGAGGAAAGGGTTAGAGGAATCATTAGAGTTGGAGTTTGAATAATTGTTACCGTGGTTTTGATTATTCGCCCTCTAGTTGTTGCTGTTGGATCCTCTATTGTTGTTGTTGTAGTTGTTGTTTCGGGGTCCGTTGTTGTTGTTACGGTACCCGTTATTGTTGTTGTTACTTTGCCCTTGCTCTTCCTTCTTAGTTTGAGCCATTAAGAGCTCCTTCAATTCCTTCACGTCATTCTTCAATGATGTGAGTTGATTGTTGTTGGGTTGAGTCTCTTGAAAGTTGACTCTTTTAACTCCACCTTCAACTCCTTGGTGGGTGTACTTCTCCATGTGCGAGGCTTGCTTCTCAATGAAGTCCCAAGCCTCGTCAACCGCCATGTCCATGAATGTACCGGCGGAGAGTAGTTGGAGATTGAACTGGGTGTTTCCGTCCAGCCCTTTGAAGTAGATCTCCAACAACTCGATCTTCGGAATCCCATGATGTGGGCAATCCAAAAGGATATCCTTGAACCGCTCCCAAGATTTGGACAAGCTCTCCTTGTCCTTCATGATGAAAGCATTGATCTTCCCTCTCATTTCAGCAGTCTTTGAGGGGGGAAAGAATTTGGTCAAGAATTTCGTAGTCATCTCTTCCCATGTGCTGATTTTTCCTGCAGGAAGAGATTGATACCAAGTAAGAGCTCTATCTTTAAGAGAAAAGTAGAAAGGTCTTAGCTTGTAGTTGTTATTTTCAATTCTGGGAGGTCGCAAGGTCTCCATCAAGATCTCGTAGTTTTGAAGATGTTGATGCGGCGACTCCTTCTCTAGCCCTCCGAATTGACATTGGCGAATCATGGCTAGAACTTGCGGTCGAAGTTCGTAGTCATGATCCGCTGGATCTCCTAGGTTCACCCCTGGACGCCTCAGCTGCTGATTAGGGTCCATCCTTTGACCTAGGGTTTGCGGGATTCCTGCAAGAAGAACACCTCGGACTGGTATCTGAGGTTGATGTACATCGACCGGGGCGTCGGGTACTGGAATCTGCCTCGGTCGAGGATCAACTACTGGATCCTGCATCGGTCGAGGTAGAATCTGGTTCCGAATGGCTGCAATCTCAGCTTCGACTGCTGCGGTTCTGGCCTGATTCTCTTCTTTCTCTTGCCTTAGCTCTTCTTTACTGAGACGTAACAGCTCCTGCGTCTCTCTTAATTGGGCCGCAAGATCGCGATCGTCTTGTTGGGCCATTTTCGCTTCTCTTAAGCGTCTCTTGTATGTCTTTTCTGGTTCGGGATCGTAAGGAACGATTTCCTTTCCAGCGCGGGTTCTTCGCATATACCTAAGAAAGAACCTGCAAAAGTCACTCAAGTAGAGTGGTTAGACAAAATGGGGGCAAATGCCCCAAGAGCAAACCGTACCGGCTCGGTCTAGACCAAATCCCCGGCAACGGCGCCAAAAACTTGTTCGCTCCAAACGGTGTGTGCAAGCTTTAAATTTATAACCCTAGACTTAAGCTTAAAACAAGGATGCGAACCCGCAGTGTACGGGTCAATCGTAGTAAAAGCAAGAAAATTCCAGGGGTCGATCACAGGGACTTAGTGAAACAAAGTCCAATACGGTATGCTAGTGTTGATGCTAACCACAAGAGCAAGTAATACAATCAAAGATGAATAAGATGTCAAATAAGCAAACATGCAATTCTAGGGATTAAAGCATCTAGTTGTGGTTCCAACTCAAGATCTATAGATAAGTGGACAAAGCTGAGATATTTGCATGGGGAAGGTGTTTCTAAAGTGGAGTAGATCACCGGGTAAGTCTCACTACACACTAATCCCAAACCGTAACTCCTATTACCGGGTAAGTCTCAAGGAATCAAGATAAAGAACTATAACCTCAAACTAACACACCATCTAAGGGAATAGAATCAACCTTTACCGGGTAAGTCTCAGGCTAACTCACAAAGATGGGATGGAAGCACACTCAAACCCCAATAAAGGACAAGCCTTTATTACCTAAACTTATGATCGTTGGTACACAAACTAAGGAATTACCGGGTAAGTCTCATCCTAAGCTTGCTTTGAACCAGAAAGGTATAATAAGAATAGGATTTGGCAAACTCTAACACATTAACTCTCAGTTAAGGATCGGATAAGCCACCTCGGTCAGCCAGTTTCCACCCCGGCCGAGATGTTCATCGACTGAACGAGATGCTTAGGGTTAAGGTTAAAGACTCGAACTTTCAGGATCCTACTGTGATTAAGATCATTCTATCATTGTTTTTCCCACAACCTTCAGCCAATCACCCTAGAATCACACAAGGAAATTAGCCACTCATCATCATAATGAAAGTATTAAATATATGGGAAGAAGGTGAATATTTGAACAAAGAAGAATTTAATGAAAACACTTCAATAACTGAATCAAATATCACACAAAAACGTTCCTTGGATAATGATCCAACAAGACAAGACAACAAGGAAAAGAATTGAAGACAATCTTACAAAAACCCTCCAAAAAGCTATAAAGCTATAGTCTTCAATCTTCCTTCAACCTTCAAAAAGGTTCTTCGAATCTCCCAAATTGGAGTAGGATGCGGCTGCTGCGTCGTATGCGGGATGTTCTAACTGTAAGCGGATGTTGACGTATGCGGCGTATGCAGCCTCTAAGCATGATCGGATTTGTGGAAAATCCAATCCTTTTTATAGGAAAAATAAACCTCCAAAGATAATAAATCTTAAGAAGATATATTCCCATAAAAATAGGTAAAATATATGATTCTGCATATCTCCTTCCTTCCAGAAGCTCAGCCCAAAAATATAAGATCACTTTCCAATTTTAAAAGATCTCAGCCAAGAATAAAATATTCTCGCCGCGTCCTAGGTGTTCGCCTCGGTCGAGTCGGCGTCTCTGGATCGCCTCGGTCGAGATGAATCTCTGAGCAACCGAGGTGATCATAACTGAGTGTAGAATCTCTCAAAACTGGTCCAAAGTAAATCTTTAATCCATGGTTGTGCTTCCTGAATGTAGCTCCAAATGACTCTTGACTCCTTTTGCTCCTTTTTGATGCAATACGTACCATATTACCTGCAATTACAACGAAACTAGGTGTAGACCTCGATTCTCGCAAAGGTAGATGAAATGGTAGTAAAATCACATAATGTACATACAAACATGCAGATTATGAAAGATAAAACGTCCAAACAAACCCCAAAATATAGACTATAATTCATGCTATCAAAATACCCCATACTTAGCCCTTGCTTGTCCCCAAGCAAGTTCCTCACATAGAAGACAAGATAGAATGGATTATAAGTCAAGAAAATCAATGAAAAAGTCTTTCAAAAATATTTTATGGTGTGCAACTATCATAGATCACTCTAAGAGAGTACTTCCTGGAAATTAAAAACTCAATATGATCAAAACATTTTATAAATATAGGAAAGTTGTTCATCTTTGCATAAAATCATAGAATGCATAATAAATCATAATTATCAAAATTAATCATGTATAATCCGATTTAAACCGCTAAGTCAATCAACAAGCTCAAGGTCTCAAGGGCTTCCCAAAAGAAAAGGTCAAGAAACGTGTAGGGTAGGGATGTATGTAAGGTAATGTGGTGCTAGAATCCGGGAAAAGGATGAACTTCACTTTCACTTTGACTTGCAACATCTTCCACCAATAAGCTTTGTTTATTCCACTTTTTTTCTTTTTACTTTACTTTTTGGGATGCATGGACAGAGGTGCACAATAACCGAAGCCTAGGAAATCAGCAATCATCAATTTCTTGAGATGCATCAAACCCTTGATGCACATACCATGACCCGTTAGGAATATCGCTCAATCCGACTTTGGCAAGACACAAACACCCGGCTATGTGAATGGTGCCGAGTTACTCATCTTCATGATTGACTTTCCCAAACCTATTATTACTTTCTAACACTTTCACTTCCAGCCAACTTCTCAACTTTAACTTCACTTGCTTTCACCGCTTCGCTTGCTTCCAAATTCCCGGATAGGTAAAGGGAGGCAAAATGTATATGAGGGGCTAAGCATGATCAAGAAGAAGAAGAGAGAAGAATGAATTGCCTTGGTCTTTCCAGGAAGAAAGTGAGAGAACTTATCTTGTGGTGTCAACCTTCAAATTCAACATAATTTGGATAAAAACAAAGTATTAAACATGCCAATAATTTCAAACAAAGCATTTAGCAACTTAAACATATTATAAAACCTTTCAAACACATAAAGTCATTAAAACCAGTCAGTAAACAAGATCTTCACTGAGATCATATCCACATAAGAATGCACAAGAATCGTTTCAAAAACTTTCAGTTAAACCACCTCGGTCGAGGTGTTCTTAGGTCAACCGAGGTGAAACACCTCGTTCGGCCAAGACTGACTCGGTCGAGGTCCAAATTTTTTTTTTAAAACCAGTTTTCTTTCAGTTTCGACGTTTTTCTCAATCAAATAACCTGTAAGTATGCATGTAGTCTCAGATAAACACATAGATGCAAAAGTGAAGCATAAATATAAGTATCCGGTCAATACAGTCATACATCAAAAGTGTCAAATAATACATCAATAAACACCCCATACTTGGGACACACTGTCCCAGTGGGTCAAAATAATTCTAAGGACAGGATACTCACCGAACATAGCTAAACTGCATGAAGAAGTAAGAAACAGCTCCTAGATAAGACCATCTCGGTTGGCGAAGCACATCTCGGTCGAGGTGTTCTGACAGTACCCGAGATGTATCTCAGTAAAGCTCGTCTCCTCAACTTCTCGAAATTTTGTTCTTCCAGTGTAGCTCTTGAACTGTGATCCTTCCTTTTGGAATACCTGGTTGTTGTCTAGAGGAAAACAAAAACAAAGCAACTATCTAAACTAAACTAGAAGAGGGAGAAGAAAGCAATACCTTGGGTTGCCTCCCAAGAAGCGCTTGGTTTAAGGTCGCTAGCTGGACCCTTCTCCATAGAATTACTCAATGTACCTTGAACACCATGGAGTGCTCATCACATCCATCATAAAAAAATTTCAAAAAGGTTCCGGTTCCTAATTTCACTGGCAAATGGTAAGATCCCCCACGTACAAGCTTGTACGGTTTGATTCTCACCGGAATCCTTCTAGCCTTCCTGCACTTCAATGGGACATAATCTAGCCTTACGTCCCATCCTTTCCTTGATCGAGAAAACAACTTCTCGAGATTCCTAGTAGCTTCCCCATCTTTAGCATGGGGATGGTACAAGGTCCTTAGCATGCGAGGGACCCCATACTTGAACAAGAGACACTTCATCGCCTCAACGGTGTAGTGCTTGCCAACTCCACTCCTCATGATCCGAGGAGCTTCCTCTTCCAATAATTTCAAGGAAGACTTCATCTTAATCTTTGGAGGTTCTTTCGGAAGAGACCTCCAACTCTCCGGTGCTTTCCTGAAAAATTCAGAAATTTTAATAGGGAATTCGAATGGAGTAAGAGAACTTACCTTGTAAAGTTCTCCAAAGCTCGGATCAGGTTTCATGTTAGGTTGATAACCAACACATGAAATCTCTCTCAACTCAGTTGATCTTTCTTCCACCTTGGTCACAATCTCAGTAATTTGACCAAGGTTCTCTGCATCTTCTGCTTCTAGTTTTGCAGATTCTTCCATCTCGGCTGAGATCTCTTCCACTTCGACCGAGGTCTCAACAGTCAGATCGAGACCTTCCATATCCTCCTCTTCCTCAAAAGTTTCAGGAGAAATTTTTGGTTCGACTGGGAGAATGCTTGGAACGTGCAACACTTCCTTATGCTCCTCTTGCGGCCTAGCATAGGATAGGGTGCTTTCCTTGAGTTCCGCCACCCTCTTCATTATCTTTTCCAATCGTGATTCGAGAGAATCTTCAAGAGGCTGCTCATAAGTGGTTCTAGGGATATTCTTCTCATCCCATATCGCAAGTTCACGCTGAATGGTCTCTTCTCTTTCCCATTCATTGTTGAACCAATAGAAGGAGTACTTCTCCTCCAAGTACTCATAATGGTCCGCCCTAGCACTTTGTCTTGCTATCCAGGCCGGATCAAACGTAGCCATCAGAAATCCTGAAAACTACAAAACTCATAGAAAGAGTAGTAAGTAGCAACAAGGGCAAGCGCCCCGAAAGCAAACCGCAACCGGCTCGGTCTAGACCAAGTCCCCGGCAACGGCGCCAAAAACTTGTTCGCTCCAAACGGTGTGTGCAAGCTTTAAATTTATAACCCTAGACTTAAGCTTAAAACAAGGATGCGAACCCGCAGTGTACGGGTCAATCGTAGTAAAAGCAAGAAAATTCCAGGGGTCGATCACAGGGACTTAGTGAAACAAAGTCAAATACGGTATGCTAGTGTTGATGCTAACCACAAGAGCAAGTATACAATCAAAGATGAATAAGATGTCAAATAAGCAAACATGCAATTCTAGGGATTAAAGCATCTAGTTGTGGTTCCAACTCAAGATCTATAGGTAAGCGGACAAAGCTGAGATTTTTGCATGGGGAAGGTGTTTCTAAAGTGGAGTAGATCACCGGGTAAGTCTCACTACACACTAATCCCAAACCGTAACTCCTATTACCGGGTAAGTCTCAAGGAATTAAGATAAAGAACTATAACCTCAAACTAACATACCATCTAAGGGAATAGAATCAACCTTTACCGGGTAAGTCTCAGGCTAACTCACAAAGATGGGATGGAAGCACACTCAAACCCCAATAAAGGACAAACCTTTATTACCTACACTTATGATCGTTGGTATACAAACTAAGGAATTACCGGGTAAGTCTCATCCTAAGCTTGCTTTGAACCAGAAAGGTATAATAAGAATAGGATTTGGACAAGCTCTCCTTGTCCTTCATGATGAAAGCATTGATCTTCCCTCTCATTTCAGCAGTCTTTGAGGGGGGAAAGAATTTGGTCAAGAATTTCGTAGTCATCTCTTCCCATGTGCTGATTTTTCCTGCAGGAAGAGATTGATACCAAGTAAGAGCTCTATCTTTAAGAGAAAAGTAGAAAGGTCTTAGCTTGTAGTTGTTATTTTCAATTCTGGGAGGTCGCAAGGTCTCCATCAAGATCTCGTAGTTTTGAAGATGTTGATGCGGCGACTCCTTCTCTAGCCCTCCGAATTGACATTGGCGAATCATGGCTAGAACTTGCGGTCGAAGTTCGTAGTCATGATCCGCTGGATCTCCTAGGTTCACCCCTGGACGCCTCAGCTGCTGATTAGGGTCCATCCTTTGACCTAGGGTTTGCGGGATTCCTGCAAGAAGAACACCTCGGACTGGTATCTGAGGTTGATGTACATCGACCGGGGCGTCGGGTACTGGAATCTGCCTCGGTCGAGGATCAACTACTGGATCCTGCATCGGTCGAGGATCAACTACTGGATCCTGCATCGGTCGAGGTAGAATCTGGTTCCGAATGGCTGCAATCTCAGCTTCGACTGCTGCGGTTCTGGCCTGATTCTCTTCTTTCTCTTGCCTTAGCTCTTCTTTACTGAGACGTAACAGCTCCTGCGTCTCTCTTAATTGGGCCGCAAGATCGCGATCGTCTTGTTGGGCCATTTTCGCTTCTCTTAAGCGTCTCTTGTATGTCTTTTCTGGTTCGGGATCGTAAGGAACGATTTCCTTTCCAGCGCGGGTTCTTCGCATATACCTAAGAAAGAACCTGCAAAAGTCACTCAAGTAGAGTGGTTAGACAAAATCGGGGCAAATGCCCCAAGAGCAAACCGTACCGGCTCGGTCTAGACCAAATCCCCGGCAACGGCGCCAAAAACTTGTTCGCTCCAAACGGTGTGTGCAAGCTTTAAATTTATAACCCTAGACTTAAGCTTAAAACAAGGATGCGAACCCGCAGTGTACGGGTCAATCGTAGTAAAAGCAAGAAAATTCCAGGGGTCGATCACAGGGACTTGGTGAAACAAAGTCAACACGGTATGCTACGTTAATTCTAACCACAAGAGCGATTAACACAATCAAAGATGAATAAGATGTCAAATAAACAAACATGCAATTCTAGGGATTAAAGCATCTAGTTGTGGTTCCAACTCAAGATCTATAGATAAGCGGACAAAGCTGAGATTTTTGCGTGGGGAAGGTGTTACTAAAGCGGAGTAGATCACCGGGTAAGTCTCACTACACACTAATCCTCAACCGTAACTCCTATTACCGGGTAAGTCTCAAGGAATCAAGATAAAGAACTATAATCTCAAACTAACACACCATCTAAGGGAATAGAATCAACCTTTACCGGGTAAGTCTCAGGCTAACTCACAAAGATGGGATGGAAGCACACTCAAACCCCAATAAAGGATAAACCTTTATTACCTACACTTATGATCGTTGGTACACAAACTAAGGAATTACCGGGTAAGTCTCATCCTAAGCTTGCATTGAACCAGAAAGGTATAATAAGAATAGGATTTGGCAAACTCTAACACTTAACTCTCAGTTTAGGATAGGATAAGTCACCTCGGTCAGAAGAATTCCACCCCGGCCGAGATGTTCATCAACCGAACGAGATGCTTAGGGTTAAGGTTAAAGACTCGAACTTTCAGGATCCTACTGGAATCTAAGACTATTCTATCATTGTTTTTCCCACAACCTTCAGCCAATCACCCTAGAATCACACAAAGAAATTAGCCACTCATCATCATCATGAAAGTATTAAATATATGGGAAAAGGTGAATATTTGAACAAGAAGAATTTAATGAAAAGACTTCAATAACTGAATCAAATATCACAAACAAAGCGTTCCTTGGATAATAATCCAACAAGACAAGACAATAAGGAAAGGAATTGAAGACAATCTTACAAAACCCTTCAAAAGCTATAAAAAGCTATGATCTTCAACCTTCCTTCAACCTTCAAAAAGGTTCTTCAACAACTCCCAATTTGGAGTGTACTGCGGCTGCTGCGTCGTATAAATCCTGATCGACGGTATAGCGTGATGTTGGATTTGTGGAAATCCAACCCTTTTTATAGGAAAAGTAAACCTCCAAAGATAATAAATCTTAAGAAGATATTATCCCATAAATATAGGTAAAATATATGATTCTGCATATCTCCTTCCTTCCAGAAGCTCAGCCCAAAAATATAAGATCACTTTCCAATTTTAAAAGATCTCTTCCAAGAATAAAATATTCTCGCCGCGTCCTAGGTATTCGCCTCGGTCGAGTCGGTGTCTCTGGATCGCCTCGGTCGAGGTGAACCTCTGGTCAACCGAGGTGGTCTCACGACAGAATGTGAAATCTCTCGAATCAGCTCCAAAGTGAATCTTCAATCCATGGTTGTGCTTCCTGGATGATTCCTTTTTGCTCCTCAATGTAGTTCCAAATGACTCATGACTCCTTTTGCTCCTTTTTGATGCAAAACGTACCATATTACCTGCAATTACAACGAAAATAGGTGTAGACCTCGATTCTCGCAAAGGTAGATGAAATGGTAGTAAAATCACATAATGTACATACAAACATGCAGATTATGAAAGATAAAACGTCCAAACAAACCCCAAAATATAGACTATAATTCATGCTATCAGTCATGACAATGCCACTCTCGGACATGATAAGGCCGGCGTCGGGAATGACAAATTCATGACAAGGCAACTCTCGGACATGACAAGACCATCGTCAGGCATGGCAAGGCCAGCTTTGGGCGTGACAAGGCCATCACCGGCCATGACAAGGCCATCGTCGGGCATGACAAGGGGGGCCTCGGGAATGGAACTACCATCCTCGGGCATGACAAGGCCACTCTCGGTCATGGTAAGGCCATCGTCGGGCATGACATGGCCAGGGTCGGGCATTACAGGCCATGTTAAGGCCACTCACGGGCGTGGTGAGGCCAGCGTCGATCACGTCAAGGCCATCATCGGGCATGCCAAGGCCAGCGCCGGGAATGATAAGACCAGCATTTGGAAAGACAAGGCCGGCGTCGGGCATGACAAGGCCACCCTCGGACATGGCAAGGCCATCATCGGGCATGACAAGACCAACATCGGGCATAACAAGGTCATGACAAGGCCATCGTCGGGCATGACAAGGCTAGCTTCGGGCGTGACAAGGCCATCATCAAGCATGACAAGGCCGGCGTCGGGCATGGCACTGCCATCCTCGGGCATGACAAGGCCACTCTCGGACATTGCAAGACCATCGTCGGGCATGGCACTACCATCCTCGGGCATGACAAGGCCACTCACGGACATGGCAAGGCCATCGTCGGGCATGACAAGGCCCGCGTCGGGCATGACAAGGCCAGTGTCGGGCATGACAAGGCATCTCTCGGACATGACAAGGCCGTCGTCGGGCATGGCAAGGCCAGCGTCGGACATGACAAGGCCAGCACCGGGCATGGCAAGGCCTTCGTCGGGCATGACAAGGCTAGTGTTGGGCATCACAAGGCTAGCGTCGAGCATGACAAGGCTAGCGTCGGGCATGGCAAGGCCATCCTTGAGCATGACTAGGTCTTGACAAGGTCATCGTCGGGTATGACAAGGCCACTCTCGGACATGACAAGGCCACTCTCTTGGACATGACAAAGCCATCGTCGGGCATGGGAAGGCCAGCCTCGGGCATGACAAGGGCAGTGTCGGGCATGATATGGCTAGCGTTGGGCATGACAGGAAACTCTTGGACCTCGCAAGACCATCGTCAGCCATGACAAGGCCAGCGTCGGGCATGGCAAGGCTAGCGTCTGGCATGGCAAGGCCATCATCGAGTATGACAAAGTCCTGACAAAGCCATCGTCGGGCATGACAAGGCCAATCTCGGCCATGACAAGGCAACTCTCGGGGACATGACAAGTCCTACATCGGGCATGGGAAGGCCAACGTCGGGCTTGACAAGGCCAACGTTTGGCATGGCAAGGCCATCGTCGGGCATGACAACGTCCTGACGAGGCCATCGTCGAGCATGACAAGGCCACTCTCGGACATGACAACGCCACTCTCGGGGACATGACAAGTCTTGCATAGGGCATGGGAAGGCCAACGTCGGGCTTGACAAGGCCAGCGTCGGGCATGACAAGGTCATGACAAGGCAACTCTCGGACATGACAAGGCCATCGTCGGACATGGCAAGGCCAACGTCGGGCATGACAAGGCCAGCATCGGGCATGACAAGGTCATGACAAGGAAACTCTCACACTTGACAAGGCCATAGTCGGGATTGGCAAGCAAGCGTCTAGCATGACAAGGCCAGCGTGGAGCATGGCAAGGCCATCGTCGGGCAAGACAAGGCCTGCGTCGGGTATGACAAGGTTTGCGTCGAGCATGGCAATGCCATCCTCGGGGGTGACAAGGCCATCGTCGGGCATGACAAGGCCAGCGTCGGGCATGACAAGGCCAACGTTTGGCATGACAAGGCCGGCGTCGGACATGGCAATATCATCTTCGGGCATGACAAGGCCACTCTCGGACATGGCAATGCCATCGTCGGGCACGACAAGGCCATCATCGGGCATGACAAGGCCAGTGTCGGGCATGCCAAGGTCAAGATATGGCAACTCTTGGACATGACAGACCCATCGTTGGGCATGACAAGGCCAACATCGGACATGACAACGCCACTCTCGGGGACATGACAAGTCCTGCATCGGGAATGGGAAGGCCAACGTCGGGCTTGACAAGGCCAGCGTCGGGCATGACAAGGTCATGACAAGGCAACTCTCGGACATGACAAGGCCATCGTCGGACGTGGTAAGGCCAGCGTCGGGCATGACAAGGCTAGCATCGGGCATGACAAGGTCATGACAAGGCAACTCTCGCACTTGACAAGGCCATCGTCGGGATTGGCAAGGCAAGCGTCTGGCATGACAAGGCCAGGGTGGAGCATGGCAAGGCCATCGTCGGGCATGACAAGGCCAGCGTCGGATATGACAAGATTTGCGTCGAGCATGGCAATGCCATCCTCGGGCGTGACAAGGCCATCGTCGGGCATGACAAGGCCAGCGTCAGGCATGACAAGGCCAACGTCGGGCATGACAAGGCCAATGTTTGGCATGACAAGGCCGGCGTTGGACATGTCAATGTCATCTTCGGGCATGACAAGGCCACTCTAGGACATGGCAATGCCATCGTCGGGCACGACAAGGCCAACATCGGGCATGACAAGGCCAGTGTCGGGCATGCCAAGGTCAAGACATGGCAACTCTTGGACATGACATAGCCATTGTTGGGCATGGCAAGGCTAACATCGGGCATGACAAGGGCATTGTCGGGCATGACATGGCTAGCGTCGGGCATGACAGGCAACTCTCGGACCTTGCAAGACCATCATCGGCCATGACAAAGCCAGCGTCGGGCATGACAAGGCTAGCGTCTAGCATGGCAACGCCATCGTCGAGCATGACAAGGTCCTGACAAGGCCATCGTCGGGCATGACAAGGACACTCTCGGACATGACAAGGCAACTCTCTCGGATATGACAAGGCCATCGTCGGGCATGGGAAGGCCAGCGTCGGGAATGACAAGGCCAGCGTTAGTTATGGCAAGGCCATCGTCGGGCATGACAAGGTCCTAACGAGGCCATTGTCGAGCATGACAAAGCCACTCTCCGATATGACAATGTCACTCTCTCGGACATGACAAGTCCTGCATCGGGCATGGGAAGGCCAACGTCGGGCATGACATGGCTAGCGTCGGGCATGACAAGGCCAGCGTCGGGCATGACAAGGTCATGACAAGGTAACTCTCGGACATGACAAGGCCATCGTCGGGCATGTCAAGGCCAGCGTCAGGCATGACAAGGCCAACGTCGGGCATGACAAGGTCATGAAAAGGCAACTCTCGCACATGACAAGGCCATCGTCGGGATTGGCAAGGCAAGTGTCTGGCATGACAAGGCCAGTGTGGAGCATGGCAAGGCCATCGTCGGGCATGACAAGGCGAGCGTCGGGTATGACAAGGCTGGCGTCAAGCATGGAAATGCCATCCTCGGGCGTGACAAGGACATCGTCGGGCATGACAAGGTCAGCGTTTGGCATGATAAGGCCGGCGTCGGACATGGCAATGTCATCTTCGGGCATGACAAGGCCACTCTCGGACATGGCAAGGCCATCGTCGGGCACAACAAGGCCAACATCGGGCATGACAAGGCCAGTATCGGGCATGCCAAGGTCAAGACATGGCAACTCTTGGACATGACAGAGCCATCGTTGGGCATGGCAAGGCCAACATCGGGCATGACAACGGCAGTGTCAGGCATGACATGGCTAGCGTCGGGCATGACATGCAACTCTCGGACCTCGCAAGACCATCGTCGGCCATGATAAAGCTAGCGTCGGGCATGACAAGGCTAGCGTCTGGCATGGCAACGCCATCGTCGAGCATGACAAGGTCCTGACAAGGCCATCATCGGGCATGACAAGGACACTCTCGGACATGACAAGGCAACTCTCTCGGATATGACAAGGCCATCGTCGGGCATGGGAAGGCCAGCGTCGGGCATGACAAGGACAGCGTTGGGCATGGCAAGGCCATCGTCGGGCATGACAAGGTCCTGACGAGGCCATCGTCGAGCATGACAAGGCCACTCTCCGACATGATAATGCCACTCTCTCGGACATGACAAGTCCTACATCGGGCATGGGAGGGCCAACGTCGGGCATGACATGGCCAGCGTCGGGCATGACAAGGTCATGACAAGGCAATTCTCGGACATGACAAGGCCATCGTCGGGCATGTCAAGGCCAGCGTTAGGCATGACAAGGCCAACGTCGGGCATGACAAGGTCATGAAAAGGCAACTCTCGCACATTGATAACACGATTTATGAGCTAGTTTTAGGTAGACATTTAGATAGGATCCTCGCTCAATCATGCATTATCTAGCACTAGTCCAATACGTTTTGCGCTCAAAATATGTATTTTGTCGAGATAGACGTCTACACGGACTTGTGTGCATTTTGTAGGTATTTCGGGAAGTTTCGAGCCCAAACGACGCGTTTGAAGGTCGCTCGATTAGAGGACACGTTTCCAATTAGAACGCTAGCCAAGGGTTGAGGAGACTCAAGGAACCCTTCCAACACAGGCCATGCACCAAACCACAGCCTATTGATCCAAAACAAAGTTTCTGCACAGAATCACGGTTTCCTGGAGAATCACGGCCGTGGAAATGGCCGTGGTTTTTGCCAGATTCTCGTGACAGCTGTGCCACGACTCTCATGGCCAGCTCATGAAGAAATTGGTTATAAAAGTGGTCCTTGAATGTTGTTAGAGGCAGCTGGGAATTGGGGGGTAGTTTGGGAGCAGCTCACACATTCTCTATTGCTTTCACAAAATATATTCCAAGAGGAAGAAGGATTTTTTTTTTCTAGGAAGGAAAGTGCAAGAAGAAGAAGAAAGGAGCCATTGCCATTGAAGAGGAGAGGAGAAGACACACTTAGCTCTTGTATTTTCGGATTTGTTTCTAGAAGTTTTTGAACTCTTGAACCTTCCTTTGGAAGGCTTGTAAGTCGTTCTAATTTCATCTTCAGATTTGGATAGTGTTTGAAGTTTATTTGTTCATCTTCTTTCTCTCATTTTCTTGCAATGGAGGTCATGAATCTATGCTTGTTTGTTTTGATTTCCAATATGAATGTTGTAGGCTAGATTGATGTGATTCTAGGGTAAGGAAAGGATGGTTATGGCTAGATCTATGATGGACGGACTTAGATTTACCTTTGGATGATTCTTGTTTATGGACATAGCTACTGTTAGAAATCACGGGTAGTTCTTGAAGAACCACGGCCGTGGTTTCTGTAGAACGAACCGTGGTTCTTCCTGGTTCGAAGGATCTTACCTTAGGTTCATAAAGTTGTTGAAACCCTAAGTTTTTTGCTGAGTTTAACCTACCCTAGGATGTCCTAGTGTAGCGACTAAGTGTTAGGAGAGACTTACCTGGTAATCCTTGCCCTTAGAATCTAGAATAGCAAAACCTTAGGTAGAGGTGAGCCTAATAAGCCGCCATTGGATTAATTGTGCTAGGAAAGTTGATTAGGACTTCCCTTTCCGAGACTTACCCGGTAAGGATAGGTTAGATCCCTAATTAAACGATCCGGTTTGTGTTAATTTCCTATCCTTAGGTTCTTAGAAACTTAACCGGTAATGAGACCTTAGGTGTGGATTAGTTGGATCATGAGACTTACCCGGTAATTGATCCCATTTTAGGAACACTTAATCCCAACACATCATAATTAATCCAAAGAATGAATAGATGATTTGAGTTTTATGCCATAACCGGAATTTCCAACCCCTAGAATCCGTCTTCCTTTTCTCTTGATCAATATCTTGTTCGATTTGTTTATTTGTGCCGATTTCCGACTTAGCATCGATTGATTGTTTGCATGCATTTGATCCTTGAAGTGATCACCTAAACCAAACAATTAAATTGAGATTTTCTTCCTTTGTTTTCTCTTTTCTTTAGACTAGACCTTGCTAAATTCAATCACAACTTAGTTCGATTTCACCTTAGTCTTTGTGTTCGACCTTGGAGTACTTATCTTTCTACATACGTCCCGTACACTGCGGGTGCGCTAAGAATTAGGATAATTAAATCAAGTATAAATTTAAGGCTTATTGCGTGCACACTTTCTAGCGTAACAAGTTTTTGGCGCCGTTGCCGGGGACTAGGTCTAGATTGAGTCTATTTTGTGATTGATTCTAGTGTAGATCTTTCTTGTTTCTTTTGTTCTCTTTTTGGTTTGTGTCTTTGCTTTTCAGGCCATATATTTCTCTTTAGGTGTATGCGAAGATCTCGTGGCAAGGATCTAGCTCCATTCGATCCCGAACCGGAGAAAACCCTTCGATCTAGATCTAAGAACATCCGAAAAGAGAGAGAGATGGCCGGTAGAAATCTTCAAGCTGAATTGGATGAAGCCTTAGAGCAAATAAGGCTTAGAGATGAACTCTTGGAAGAAGAAAGGAGACTTGCCAATGAGAGGCAAGAGGAAACAAGGAGGGAGATTGAAGAGATTAGGCAAGCCCTTGTCCAAGGAGAGCTTAATCGCCGACATAATCCACCACCTCCACCACAACCGCAGCCGGCGGCTAATGTTAGGGTTGTTCCCATTGCCATTGAGGAGCCACAAACCCTAGGGAGACGCATGGATCCGGCACAAAGAGCACACCAACCGGGTGTGAATCTAGGAGATCCCACAACCCACAACTATGAGCTCCGCCCTCAAGTTCTACAAATGATCCGGCATAATCAATTTGGAGGGATGGAAGGAGAGTCTCCTCATCAACACTTGATGAATTATGAGATCTTGATGGAGACTCTTAGACCACCAAGATTGGAGAGCAACAACCATAAGCTAAGGGCCTTTTCCTTCTCTCTTAAGGACAAAGCCTTGGCTTGGTATCAATCTATTCCGCAAGGGCGAGTTGGTACTTGGGAAG
The DNA here is from genome assembly GCA_033239045.1 of Fagopyrum esculentum. NCBI lineage: Eukaryota > Viridiplantae > Streptophyta > Magnoliopsida > Caryophyllales > Polygonaceae > Fagopyrum > Fagopyrum esculentum. The sequence goes on along the minus strand of BSUD01000006.1, from coordinate 81,513,137 downwards.
AGATGACAACCGAATTCTTGACCAAATTCTTCCCACCTTCCAAGACCACCGAATTAAGAGGAAAGATCAATGCCTTTGTGATGAGGGATAGAGAAAGTTTGTTCAAGTCTTGGGAGAGATTTAAGGACCTTCTCCTAGATTGTCCACACCATGGCATACCAAAGATTGAGCTATTAGAGATCTATTTCAAGGGACTTGATGAAGATAGTCAATTCAAACTTCAATCTCTTTCCGGTGGGACATTTATGGAGAAGCATGTAGATGATGCTTGGGAGTTTGTGGAGAAGCAAGCTCTAGTGATTGAGAAGTACTCTCATAGGAAGAGTGAAGGGAGAAAGGCGGGAGCATATGAGGTGAGCGAAGTCACCATGAGCAATTTCAAGCTTGACGCCATCAACAATGAGTTGAAGTCCTTGAGAGAGTTGTGCACTACCACCTTGAAGAGCCAAGCAACTCCTCAAGCACCTCCAAGAGCTAACTTGTCTTCCAAGGAGGAAGATGTAAATTATATGGGAAGGGGCAACTTCAACAATTACCAAGGCCCAAGAAATTTCAACAACAACCGGCAATTCAACAATTACCGGCCAAACCACAACCATCCCGGATTTTCTTACTCTAATCCGGATGGAGCCTTGAACCCTCCCGTTTCCACAAGTGCAACTCCACCACAAAGAGCTTCACAAGAACCTCCACCCGGTTTTACTCAACCTTCAAAAGATAGGACCGAAGTCATGTTTGAACAATTGCTAGGAAGATTGAGTGGACTTGAGAGCACCGTCACTTCAATTTCTAAGGCTCAAAAAGTCTTGGAAGCACAAGTCTTTCAAAAGGCGGGTGAAGCACATAGAGATCCGGGGAAGCTTCCCGGAAGAACCGAAGACAACCCAAGAGGTCAAGTTTTGGCTATCACAACAAGGAGTGGGTTGAGTATGAAGGATCCTTTGCCCAAGGACCAAGCTAAGGGGAGTCAAGTAGTGGTAGAAGAGGGAAGAAAGCATGAAGATGGAGGGAAGAGCAAGGATGTAGAGCCAACTTATGTGGCACCGCCTCCATACAAGCCACCACTACCGTTCCCACAATCAAGAGCAAGAGCTCGTTTGGACAATCACTTTGGTAAGTTCCTTGAACTAATGTCCAAGTTACATATTAACATTCCGTTCATGGATGCCATTGTTACGCTAAAAAGTGTGTACGCAATAAGTCTTAAATTTATACTTGTTATAATTATCCTGATTCTTAGCGCACCCGCAGTGTACGGGACGAATGTAGAAAGATAAGTACTCCAAGGTCGAACGCAAAGACTAAGGTGAAATCGAACTAAGTTGTGATTGAATTTAGCAAAATCTAAACTAGGAAAGGAGAAAATCGCAATTTGTTTTTGTTGGTTTTAGTTGACCAATTCAAAGATCACTACTCATGCAAATAACCAAATCAACTCAATCGGAAAGGTTGGCACAAATAAACAATCGAACAAGATGTGATCAAGGGAGAAGGAAAACGGATTCTAGGGGTTGGAAAATCCGGTTATGGCATGATCTCTAGTTATCTATTCATTCTTTGGATTGATTATATTATGTTGGGATTTAGTGTTTCTAAAATGGGATCAAGTACCGGGTAAGTCTCATGATCAACTAGTCCACACCTAAGGTCTTATTACCGGTTAAGTTTCTAAGAACCTAAGGATAGGATTTTAACACAAACCGGATTATTACCTAGAGGTCTAACCTATCCTTACCGGGTAAGTCTCGGAAAGGGAAGTTCTAAGCAACTATCCTAGCACTCTAAATCCAATGGAGGCTTATTAGGCTCACCATTACCTAAGGCTTTACTATTTTGGATTCTAAGGGTAAGGATTACCGGGTAAGTCTCTCCTAACACTTAGTCTCTACACTAGGACATCCTAGGGTAGGTTAAACTCAGCAAAAACTTAGGGTTTCAACAATCTTATGAACCTAGGGTGAGATCCTTCGAACTAGGAAAATCACGGTTCGTTCTACAGAAACCACGGCCGTGGTTCTTCAAGAACTACCCGTGATTCCTAACAGTAGCTACGTCCATAAACAAAAATCATCCAAAGGCAAATTTAAGTTCGTCCTATCATAGATCTAGCCATAACCTTCCTTTCCTAACCCTAGAATCACATCAATCTAGCCTACAACATTCATATTGGAATTCAAAACAAACAAGCATAGATTCATGGTCTCCATAGCAAGAATAACAAGAGAAGGAAGATGAACAAATAACTCCAAATAGAATCCAAATCTGAAGATCGAATTTAGGATGACTTACAACCCTTCCAAAGGAAGGTTCAAGGGTTCAAAAACTTCAAGAAATAAATCCGAAATACAAGAGTTAGGTGTGTCTTCTCCTCTCCTCTTCAATGGCAATGGCTCCTTTCTTCTTCTTCTTCTTGCACTTTCCTACCTAAAAAATCCTTCTTATCCTTGGAATATATTTTGTTCAAGAGCAATAGAGAATGTGTGAGCTGCTCCCCAAAACTACCCCAAATCCCAACTGCCTCTAACAACATTCAAGGACCACTTTTATAACCAATTTCTTCATGAGCTGGCCATGAGAGTCGTGGTACAGCTGTCACGAGAATCTGGCAAAAACCACGGCTATTTCCACGGCCGTGATTCTCCAAAAACCCGTGATTTCTAACAGAAACTTTGTTTACGCTCAATAGGCTGTGGTTTGGTGCATGGTCTTTGTTTGCAAGGTTCCTTGAGTCATTCTTTGTGCTCTAATGAGTTGGAAACGAGTCCTCTGAATGAGCGTCCCTCAAACGCGTCGTTTTGGCTCGAAACTTCCCGAAATACCTACAAAACGCCCAAAAGTCCGCGTAGAAGTCTATCTCGACAAAATACATGTTTTAAGTGCAAAGCGTATTGGACTAGTGCTAGACAATGCATGATCGAGCGAGAATCCTACCTAAATGTGCATCTAAAACTATGCTATAAATCGTGTTATCAGCCATCTTAGGAATGCCGGCATACGGAAAGTTCTTGAAGGAAATACTCTCCAACAAAAGGAAGTTGGAGGAGTATGGGGAGGTTAGGATGACCAAGAGATCCTCGGAGTTAATCCAAACAATGAAGGAAGCAATGCCTCCCAAGCTAAGGGATCCGGGCTCTTTTTGCGTCCCGATAGGAGTGGGAGATGTGAAGTACGAGGCCCTTTGTGATCTTGGGGCAAGTGTAAGCATCATACCGCTTGCACTTAGCAACAAGGTCGGGTTAGGAGAGCCAAAGCCGGTCAAGATGACCCTCTATATGGCGGACCGTTCTATCACTCATCCAGCCGGGATTCTTGAAGACATTCCGGTGCAATTGGGAGGATTTTATGTGCCTATCGACTTTGTAGTGTTGGACATTCCGGCGGATTACCCGGTTCCCATCATCCTAGGAAGACCTTTCCTAGCCACATCCGGATGTTTAGTGGATTGCAAGAACGGGACTCTCTCCTTCAACATTGGAGAGGAGAACATCAAGTTCAAGCTGTCCACAATGATAAAAGGGCCAACCCTTGATGAGGATATCTTCAACATAGTCGAGCAAGAAGAATCTAGAGAAATGGTGAGCTCGATTTTGATCAAGGATTCCTTGGAAAAGGTTCTCACCTTGAGTATGATGGAGGAAGAAATTGAGGAGAATTGCAATGAAGAGATCAAAGCCTCGGAGGCGTTGGAAGAGGAGCCAAGGGTTGGATTTGAGAGCCATGAAGAAATTGTGAACGGATGCAAGTTCCACGGCCGAGATTTAGGAACCACGGCCGTCAAACTCTCTGGACAACTCCGAGAAACAAGCCTGGAAGGAACCACGGCCGTGGAAGTTGAGCTAACCGTGATTCCAACCGTGGTTTCCTCTGAATCAGCTCTTAATGATGATCAAGCTTCTAGGAGCCAAGGGAAGTCTTCATTTGCTTTGGATTCATCTCATCCAATCTTATTTGGATCGTCTTCAACCGAAAAAGGTCCTCCCTCACTTGAACTCAAACCCCTTCCCTCTCATTTAAAGTATGCATTCCTTGGTGATAATTCTACATATCCGGTGATTGTTAATGCATGCTTGAGTGATGATGAACTTCCTAAATTGCTACATGAATTGAAATTGCATAGGAAAGCCATTGGATATACTATTGATGATTTGGTTGGCATTAAGCCATCTTTGTGCATGCATAAGATAATGATGGAAGATAACCACAAACCCTCTATTGAACATCAAAGGAGATTGAACCCTATAATGAAAGAGGTGGTCAAAAAGGAGATCATTAAGTTGCTAGATGCGGGAATTATCTACCCTATCTCGGATAGTAAGTGGGTTAGCCCCGTTCATGTAGTACCTAAGAAGGCTGGAATGACGGTAGTAACTAATGAGAACAATGAACTAATACCAACTAGGACGGTCACGGGATGGAGAATGTGTATAGATTATAGGAAATAGAACATGGCCTCTAGGAAAGATCATTTTCCCCTCCCCTTCATTGACCAAATGCTAGAAAGGTTAGCTCAACACTCTCACTTTTGCTATCTAGATGGGTATAGTGGATTCTTCCAAATCCCTATCCACCCCGATGACCAAGAGAAAACAACTTTTACATGTCCATGGGGTACATTTGCATATTGGAGAATGCCATTTGGGTTGTGTAATGCACCCGCCACCTTTCAAAGGTGTATGATGGCTATCTTTTCGGAATACACAGAAAATATCATGGAAGTGTTCATGGATGATTTCTCTATTTATGGTTCTTCTTTTGATAATTGCTTGGCTAACTTGTCATTAGTATTGCAAAGATGTGAGGAGACAAATCTTGTCTTAAATTAGGAGAAATGCCACTTCATGGTAAGTGAAGGTATTGTGTTAGGACACTTGGTGTCTAACCGTGGCATTGAGGTTGACAGGGCTAAGATTGAAACGATAGAGAAGTTGCCACCACCTACCTCGGTGAAGGGGGTAAGGAGTTTCATAGGGCACGCCGGTTTCTACCGGAGGTTTAATCAAGATTTCTCTAAAATTTCTAAGCCTCTCACTAACCTACTAATGAAAGATGTTGATTTTGTTTTCTCCAAAGATTGTCTTGAAGCGTTTTGTAGGTTGAAGAACGCCTTGATCTCCGCACCCATCATGCAACCTCCGGATTGGAGTTTACCATTTGAGATCATGTGTGATGCGAGTGATGTGGCCGTTGGGGCCGTTTTAGGGCAAAGAAAGGAAGGGCGCACTCATGCTATTTATTATGCTAGCAAGACGCTAGATGATGCCCAACTCAATTACGCTACTACCGAGAAGGAGTTGTTAGCGGTAGTGTATGCATTTGAGAAGTTCTGCTCGTACCTTGTTGGAGCAAAGGTCATAGTTTACACGGATCATGCGGCGATCCGTTATCTACTTACGAAGAAGGATGCGAAGCCAAGGTTGATTCGGTGGATCCTTCTTCTTCAAGATTTTGATTTGGAGATAAGAGATAAGAAAGGATCCGAGAACTCGGTGGCGGATCACCTTAGTAGACTCCCACCATTGGAGCTTGGGAAAGACAACATCCCGATAGATGATTCATTCCGGGACGAACAATTGCAATTGGTGGAAGAATGCTTATTCCAAGTGGCTAGAGGAAACGAATCGTGGTATGCCGACATTGTGAATTACTTAGTGTGTGAGGAGGTGCCTCCCGGACTAACGTACGCACAAAGGAAGAAGTTCTTCAACGATGTAAGGCATTACTATTGGAGCGAGCCACTTCTATTCAAGAGAGGCCCGGATGGGGTGCTTAGAAGATGCATACCCGAAGATAAAATGGAGAGTGTGATCCGGTATTGTCACTCCTTACCATGTGGAGGCCATGCTAGCTCACACAAAACGTGTGCCAAGGTATTGCAATCCGGTTTTTATTGGCCTAACTTGTTTAGAGATGTGCAAGGTTATGTAGCGGCATGTGATGCTTGCCAAAGAACGGGGAACATCTCAAGGAGGAATGAAATTCCCTTGAATAACATCCAAGAAGTTGAGATTTTTGATGTGTGGGGTGTAGACTTCATGGGACCATTCCCTTCTTCATGTGGAAATCTATTCATCCTATTGGCGGTGGACTATGTGTCAAGATGGGTAGAGGCAATCGCCTCCCCTACGAATGATGCCAAGGTGGTGGTGCGGTTCTTCAACCGAGTGATCTTCCCTAGGTTTGGAACACCAAGGGTGATCATTAGTGATGGAGGGAAGCACTTCACAAATAGGAACTTTGGAGCACTTTTGGCCAAGTATGGGGTGACTCACAAAGTGGCAACACCCTACCACCCTCAAACTAGTGGCCAAGTGGAGATCTCCAACCGAGAGATCAAGGCCATCCTCGAGAAGACGGTGTCTAGGACAAGGAAGGATTGGGCCATGAAGCTCAATGACGCACTATGGGCATATAGAACCGCCTTCAAGACACCTATTGGCACCACTCCCTACAAGTTGGTCTATGGCAAGTCTTGCCATCTTCCGGTGGAAATGGAGCATAGAGCTTATTGGGCCATTAAGTGGCTAAATTTTGACCTCAAGGAGGCGGGAGAGAAGAGATTGCTTGATATCAATATCCTTGAGGAGCTCCTATTGGAAGCTTATGAGAATGCCCGGATTTACAAGGAGAGAACCAAAAGATGGCATGACAAGAGGATTATTCCAAAAGAGTTGAATGAAGGAGATCTTGTACTTCTCTTCAACTCGAGGCTAAGACTCTTTCCCGGAAAGCTCAAATCAAGATGGACCGGGCCATATGTGGTAAAGAAGATCTTCCCCCATGGAGCTATTGAGATAGGAGGGGAGCATTGTGGGAATTTCAAAGTGAATGGGCATCGCTTGAAGAAGTACATTCCGGGAGCCCCGATAGACATGATTGCCCCGCTCCATCTTGAATAGACGCTCCCAAAGTTTGGTCAAGCTAATGACCTTAAAGAAGCGCTTGGTGGGAGGCAACCCATTGGTAACATTTTTCCTTCATTTTTGCTTAGATTTTTCTGTTTTTGTGTGCTTTGTGTGTTTTGTCTATTTTACGTGTGCTAGAACATTAGTGGCATTGGAAGCCTCTCTTGGAAATGATGATGATGACACCCTCACCAATTATGGGTGGAGCGGACGCGGAACTTGGACGGCTAGCGGTGCCTAGCGCGGGTTTCAAAGCTTCAAGGATGCTTAGATCTCCCTACCATGATTGAAAGGATCATCCAACATCAATCCTCTTGAGAATTCCCAAATACCAAAGAAAACCATTTTACATTGTGAGAACCTTCTTTCACTCCTTTTACTTGAATACCACATTGGGGACAATGTGTTTCTAAGTATGGGGTGGGGTTTGCATGATCCTTTGCATGATGAGTATCTAGGATAGTTTAATATTTGCACATGTCTTGCATTGTACACACTTAAATCGAAAATTCCATAAAAATCGTAAAATTTTAAAAAAATTTTGTGCTTTCTAGGCTTGGATATGATCCTAATGATGAAAACTTGTCTTGTGATTGGCTATGAATGGCCTTATGTGTTGAATTGATAAATGCATATGTGGACTTGAACTACTTCTCTTGAATTCCATGAATGACTTGAGAGCATGATGATTGCCTAGAATGGATTGAGTATTGAAAATCGAAATTACATGATAGTTCTTGCATACCATCTAGGAATGAATAAGGCATTTCATCTTTCTCTACTTCTCATCTTGATCATGATTGCTTGAGCACCTCAATTGATATAAAATTTGACCTCCTTTTAAACCCATCCGGGAATAGGAGCATACTAGTGTGTTTGAACGTGTAAAAAGCAAGTGCGGGGTGAAGATGTAATGAAAAGAATGTCGTGAATGGAATGCTGAAATTATTGTGGAAGTGTAGCCAAAATAGGTTTGGGGGCGTTGGTTTAAATGACAAGTAACTCGGTACACTTCACATAATCGGGTGTTGGTGCCTTGCCAAAGTCAAATGAGCAAATAGCCCTAACGAGCTTTGGTATGTGTGCCCGGTGTGGATGCACCTCGAAAAAGAGAAAAAGCCCGAGGATGGCTAATCACCGAGGTTTCGGCTATTGTACACCAATGCCATTGTCTCAAAAATAAGTTAAAGAAAAAGAAAAGAAAGCAAGATAGGGAAAAATATGCACTTGGGGGAAGTTGATCGAGGACAAGGAGTGAAGTTAGTTCCATTCCCGGATTAGCATCACATACCTAGAAAATTCCCCCCCCAATTGAAACGTTTCTTAACCTTTTATGTCACAAGCCCTTATGACCTACTTGCATGTTTGTAAGACTTAGTAATCTAGATTGGATAGACTCTTGATCTTCTTGACATCTCCGTCCTCCCAACTCATGCATGTTTTTGAGTTAAGTACAATTGTCTTTCCATGACTTTATTGTTTGATACATAATTGCTTATTCAATTGCCATTGATCATGACTATGAAGGTGATCCAATAGTAGAAGCACAAAACCAAAAAGATTTTGCCATTTTTCTGCATACATAAATCATGTCATCTCGTAGTCTATAGTTGGGAATTTGCTCGGGGACGAGCAAACCTTAAGTATGGGGTATATTGATAACACGATTTATGAGCTAGTTTTAGGTAGACATTTAGATAGGATCCTCGCTCAATCATGCATTATCTAGCACTAGTCCAATACGTTTTGCGCTCAAAATATGTATTTTGTCGGGATAGACGTCTACACGGACTTGTGTGCGTTTTGTAGGTATTTCGGGAAGTTTCGAGCCCAAACGACGCGTTTGAAGGTCGCTCGATTAGAGGACACGTTTCCAATTAGAACGCTAGCCAAGGGTTGAGGAGACTCAAGGAACCCTTCCAACACAGGCCATGCACCAAACCACAGCCTATTGATCCAAAACAAAGTTTCTGCACAGAATCACGGTTTCCTGGAGAATCACGGCCGTGGAAATGGCCGTGGTTTTTGCCAGATTCTCGTGACAGCTGTGCCACGACTCTCATGGCCAGCTCATGAAGAAATTGGTTATAAAAGTGGTCCTTGAATGTTGTTAGAGGTAGCTGGGAATTGGGGGTAGTTTGGGAGCAGCTCACACATTCTCTATTGCTTTCACAAAATATATTCCAAGAGGAAGAAGGATTTTTTTTTTCTAGGAAGGAAAGTGCAAGAAGAAGAAGAAAGTAGCCATTGCCATTGAAGAGGAGAGGAGAAGACACACTTAGCTCTTGTATTTTCGGATTTGTTTCTAGAAGTTTTTGAACTCTTGAACCTTCCTTTGGAAGGCTTGTAAGTCGTTCTAATTTCATCTTCAGATTTGGATAGTGTTTGAAGTTTATTTGTTCATCTTCTTTCTCTTATTTTCTTGCAATGGAGGTCATGAATCTATGCTTGTTTGTTTTGATTTCCAATATGAATGTTGTAGGCTAGATTGATGTGATTCTAGGGTAAGGAAAGGATGGTTATGGCTAGATCTATGATGGACGGACTTAGATTTACCTTTGGATGATTCTTGTTTATGGACATAGCTACTATTAGAAATCACGGGTAGTTCTTGAAGAACCACGGCCGTGGTTTCTGTAGAACGAACCGTGGTTCTTCCTGGTTCGAAGGATCTTACCTTAGGTTCATAAAGTTGTTGAAACCCTAAGTTTTTTTGCTGAGTTTAACCTACCCTAGGATGTCCTAGTGTAGCGACTAAGTGTTAGGAGAGACTTACCCGGTAATCCTTGCCCTTAGAATCTAGAATCGCAAAACCTTAGGTAGTGGTGAGCCTAATAAGCCGCCATTGGATTAATTGTGCTAGGAAAGTTGATTAGGACTTCCCTTTCCGAGACTTACCCGGTAAGGATAGGTTAGATCCCTAATTAAACGATCCGGTTTGTGTTAATTTCCTATCCTTAGGTTCTTAGAAACTTAACCGGTAATGAGACCTTAGGTGTGGATTAGTTGGATCATGAGACTTACCCGGTAATTGATCCCATTTTAGGAACACTTAATCCCAACACATCATTATTAATCCAAAGAATGAATAGATGATTTGAGTTTTATGCCATAACCGGAATTTCCAACCCCTAGAATCCGTCTTCCTTTTCTCTTGATCAATATCTTGTTCGATTTGTTTATTTGTGCCGATTTCCGACTTAGCATCGATTGATTGTTTGCATGCATTTGATCCTTGAAGTGATCACCTAAACCAACCAATTAAATTGAGATTTTCTTCCTTTGTTTTCTCTTTTCTTTAGACTAGACCTTGCTAAATTCAATCACAACTTAGTTCGATTTCACCTTAGTCTTTGTGTTCGACCTTGGAGTACTTATCTTTCTACATACGTCCCGTACACTGCGGGTGCGCTAAGAATTAGGATAATTAAATCAAGTATAAATTTAAGGCTTATTGCGTGCACACTTTCTAGCGTAACACACATGACAAGGCCATCGTCGGGATTGGCAAGGCAAGCGTCTGGCATGACAAGGCCAGTGTGGAGCATGGCAAGGCCATCATCGGGCATGACAAGGCGAGCGTCGGGTATGACAAGGCTAGCGTCGAGCATGGCAATGCCATCCTCGGGCGTGACAAGGACATCGTCGGGCATGACAAGGCCAGCGTTTGGCATGACAAGGCCGGCGTCGGACATGGCAATGTCATCTTCGGGCATGACAAGGCCACTCTCGGACATGGCAAGGCCATCGTCGGGCACGACAAGGCCAGCGTCGGGCATGACAAGGCCAGTGTCGGGCTTGCCAAGGTCACGACATGGCAACTCTCGGACATGACAGAGCCATCGTCGGGCATGGCAAGGCCAGCATCGGGCATGACAAGGGCAGTGTCGGGCATGACATGGCTAGCGTCGGGCATAACAGGCAACTCTCGGACCTCGCAAGACCATCGTCGGCCATGACAAGGCCAGCGTCGGGCATGACAAGCCTAGCGTCTCGCATGGCAAGGCCATCATCGAGTATGACAAAGTCCTGACAAGGCCATCGTCGGGCATGACAAGGCCACTCTCGGACATGACAAGGCAACTCTCTCGGATATGAGAAGGCCAACGTCGGCATGGGAAGACAAGCGTCGGGCATGACAAGGCCAGCGTTTGGCATGGCAAGGCCATTGTCGGGCATGACAACGTCCTGACGAGGCCATCGTCGAGCATGACAAGGCCACTCTCGGACATGACAACGCCACTCTCGGGGACATTACAAGTCCTGCATCGGGCATGGGAAGGCCAACGTCGGGCTTGACAAGGCCAGCGTCGGGCATGACAAGGTCATGACAAGGCAACTCTCGGACATGACAAGGCCATCGTCGGACATGGCAAGGCCAGCGTCGGGCATGACAAGGCCAGTATCGGGATTGGGAAGGCCAACTTCGCACTTGACAAGGCCATCGTCGGGATTGGCAAGGCAAGCGTCTGGCATGACAAGGCCAGCGTGGAGCATGGCAAGGCCATCGTCGGGCATGACAAGGCCAGCGTCGGGTATGACGATGGCCAACGTCGGGCTTGACAACGCCAGCGTCGGGCATGACAAGGTCATGACAAGGCAACTATCGGACATGACAAGGCCATCGTCGGACATGGCAAGGCCAGCGTCGGGCATGATAAGGCCAGCGTTTGGAATGACAAGGCCGGCGTTGGGCATGACAATGTCATCCTCGGGCATGACAAGGCCACACTCGGACATGGCAAGGCCATCATCGGGCATGACAAGACTAGCATCGGGCATAACAAGGTCATGACAAGGCCATCGTCGGGCATGACAAGGCCAGC
>BSUD01000006.1:81407545-81426098 GCA_033239045.1 Fagopyrum esculentum | reverse complement strand
CATGCATCATGCATGGGAAGGCCAACGTCGGGCATGACAAGGCCAGCGTCGGGCATGACAAGGTCATGACATCGCTACTCTCGGACATGACAATGCCATCGTCGGGCATGGCAAGGCCAGTGTCGGGCATTACAAGGCCAGCATCGGGCATGACAAGGTAATGACAATGCAACTCTCGCACTTGACAAGGCCATCGTCGGGATGGGCAAGGCAAGCGTCTGGCATGACAAGGCCAACGTAGAGCATGGCAAGGCCATCGTCGGGCATGACAAGGCCAGCGTCGGGTATGACAAGGCTGGCGTCGGACATTTCAATGTCATCTTCGGGAATGACAAGGCCACTCTCGGACATGGCAAGGCCATCGTCGGGCACGACAAGGCCAGCGTCGGGCATGCCAAGGCTAGTGTCGGGCATGCCAACGTCAAGACATGGCAACTCTTGGACAAGGCCACGTTGAGCATGGCAAGGCCATCGTCGGGCATGACAAGGCCAGCGTCGGGTATGACAAGGTTTGCGTCGAGCATGGCAATGCCATCCTCGGGCGTGACAAGGCCATCGTCGGGCATGACAAGGCCAGCGTCAGGCATGACAAGGCCAACGTTTGGCATGACAAGGCCGGCGTTGGATGATAACACGATTTATAGCATAGTTTTAGATGCACATTTAGGTAGGATTCTCGCTCGATCATGCATTGTCTAGCACTAGTCCAATACGTTTTGCACTTAAAACATGTATTTTGTCGAGATAGACGTCTACGCGGACTTTTGGGCGTTTTGTAGGTATTTCGGGAAGTTTCGAGCCAAAACGACGCGTTTGAGGGACGCTCATTCAGAGGACTCGTTTCCAACTCATTAGAGCACAAAGAATGACTCAAGGAACCTTGCAAACAAAGACCATGCACCAAACCACAGCCTATTGAGCGTAAACAAAGTTTCTGTTAGAAATCACGGGTTTTTGGAGAATCACGGCCGTGGAAATAGCCGTGGTTTTTGCCAGATTCTCGTGACAGCTGTACCACGACTCTCATGGCCAGCTCATGAAGAAATTGGTTATAAAAGTGGTCCTTGAATGTTGTTAGAGGCAGCGGGGATTTGGGGTAGTTTTGGGGAGCAGCTCACACATTCTCTATTGCTCTTGAACAAAATATATTCCAAGGATAAGAAGGATTTTTTAGGTAGGAAAGTGCAAGAAGAAGAAGAAGAAAGGAGCCATTGCCATTGAAGAGGAGAGGAGAAGACACACCTAACTCTTGTATTTCGGATTTATTTCTTGAAGTTTTTGAACCCTTGAACCTTCCTTTGGAAGGGTTGTAAGTCATCCTAAATTCGATCTTCAGATTTGGATTCTATTTGGAGTTATTTGTTCATCTTCCTTCTCTTGTTATTCTTGCTATGGAGACCATGAATCTATGCTTGTTTGTTTGAATTCCAATATGAATGTTGTAGGCTAGATTGATGTGATTCTAGGGTTAGGAAAGGAAGGTTATGGCTAGATCTATGATAGGACGAACTTAAATTTGCCTTTGGATGATTTTTGTTTATGGACGTAGCTACTGTTAGGAATCACGGGTAGTTCTTGAAGAACCACGGCCGTGGTTTCTGTAGAACGAACCGTGATTTTCCTGGTTCGAAGGATCTCACCCTAGGTTCATAAGATTGTTGAAACCCTAAGTTTTTGCTGAGTTTAACCTACCCTAGGATGTCCTAGTGTAGAGACTAAGTGTTAGGAGAGACTTACCCGGTAATCCTTACCCTTAGAATCCAAAATAGTAAAGCCTTAGGTAATGGTGAGCCTAATAAGCCTCCATTGGATTTAGAGTGCTAGGATAGTTGCTTAGAACTTCCCTTTCCGAGACTTACCCGGTAAGGATAGGTTAGACCTCTAGGTAATAATCCGGTTTGTGTTAAAATCCTATCCTTTGGTTCTTAGAAACTTAACCGGTAATAAGACCTTAGGTGTGGACTAGTTGATCATGAGATTTACCCGGTACTTGATCCCATTTTAGAAACACTAAATCCCAACATAATATAATCAATCCAAAGAATGAATAGATAACTAGAGATCATGCCATAACCGGATTTTCCAACCCCTAGAATCCGTTTTCCTTCTTCCTTGATCACATCTTGTTCGATTGTTTATTTGTGCCAACCTTTCCGATTGAGTTGATTTGGTTATTTGCATGAGTAGTGATCTTTGAATTGGTCAACTAAAACCAACAAAAACAAATTGCGATTTTCTCCTTTCCTAGTTTAGATTTTGCTAAATTCAATCACAACTTAGTTCGATTTCACCTTAGTCTTTGCGTTCGACCTTGGAGTACTTATCTTTCTACATTCGTCCCGTACACTGCGGGTGCGCTAAGAATCAGGATAATTATAACAAGTATAAATTTAAGACTTATTGCGTACACACTTTTTAGCGTAACAAGTTTTTGGCGCCGTTGCCGGGGACTAGGTCTAGATTGAGTCTATTTTGTGATTGATTCTAGTGTAGATCTTTCTTGTTTCTTTTGATTTCTTTTTGGTTTGTGTCTTTGCTTTTCAGGACATCTACTTCTCTTTAGGTGTATGCGAAGATCTCGTGGCAAGGATCTAGCTCCATTCGATCCCGAACCGGAGAAAACCCTTCGATCTAGATCTAAGAACATTCGAAAAGAGAGAGAGATGGCCAGTAGAAATCTTCAAGCTGAATTGGATGAAGCCTTAGAGCAAATAAGGCTAAGAGATGAGCTCTTAGAGGAAGAGAGGAGACTTGCCAATGAGAGGCAAGAGGAAACAAGAAGGGAGATTGAAGAGATTAGGCAAGCCCTTGTTCAAGGAGAGCTTAATCGCCGACAACCTCCACCACCTCCACCACAACCGCAACCGGCGGCTAATGTTAGGGTTGTTGCCATTGCTATTGAGGAGCCACAAACCCTAGGGAGACGTATGGATCCGGCACAAAGAGCACACCGACCGGGTGTGAATCTAGGAGATCCCGCAACCCACAACTATGAGCTCCGCCCTCAAGTCCTACAAATGATCCGGCACAATCAATTTGGAGGAATGGAAGGAGAGTCCCCTCATCAACACTTGATGAATTATGAGATCTTGATGGAGACTCTTAGACCACCAAGATTGGAGAGCAACAACCATAAGCTAAGGGCCTTTTCCTTCTCTCTTAAGGACAAAGCCTTAGCTTGGTATCAATCTATTCCACAAGGAAGAGTTGGAACATGGGAAGAGATGACAACCGAGTTCTTGACCAAGTTCTTCCCACCTTCCAAGACCACCGAGTTAAGAGGGAAGATCAATGCCTTTGTGATGAGGGATAGAGAAAGCTTGTTCAAGTCTTGGGAGAGATTCAAAGACCTTCTTCTAGATTGTCCACACCATGGCATACCAAAGATTGAGCTATTGGAAATCTACTTCAAGGGGCTTGATGAAGATAGCCAATTCAAACTTCAATCACTCTCCGGTGGGACATTTATGGAGAAACATGTGGATGATGCTTGGGAGTTTGTGGAGAAGCAAGCTCTAGTGATTGAGAAGTACTCGCATAGGAAGAGTGAAGGGAGAAAGGCGGGAGCATATGAGGTGAGTGAAGTCACCATGAGCAATTTCAAGCTTGACGCCATCAACAACGAGTTGAAATCCTTAAGAGAGTTATGCACTACCACCTTGAAGAGCCAAACAACTCCTCAAGCACCTCCACAAGCAAACTTGTCTTCCAAGGAGGTAGATGTCAACTACATGGGAAGAGGCAACTTCAACAATTACCAAGGCCCAAGGAACTTCAACAACAACCGGCAATTCAACAATTACCGGCCAAACCATAACCATCCCGGATTCTCTTACTCTAATCCGGATGGAGCCTTGAACCCTCCCGCCTCCACAAGTGCAACTCCACCACAAAGAGCTTCACAAGAACCTCCACCCGGTTTTACTCAACCTTCAAAAGATAGGACCGAAGTCATGTTTGAACAATTGCTAGGAAGATTGAGTGGACTTGAGAGCACCGTCACTTCAATTTCTAAGGCTAAAAAAGTCTTGGAAGCACAAGTCTTTCAAAAGGCGGGTGAAGCACATAGAGATCCGGGAAAGCTTCCTGGAAGAACCGAAGACAACCCAAGAGGTCAAGTTTTGGCTATCACAACAAGGAGTGGGTTGAGCATGAAGGATCCTTTGCCCAAGGACCAAGCTAAGGAAAGTCAAGTGGTGGTAGAAGAGGGAAGAAAGCATGAAGATGGAGGGAAGAGCAAGGATGTAGAGCCAACTTATGTGGCACCGCCTCCATACAAGCCACCACTACCGTTCCCGCAATCAAGAGCAAGAGCTCGTTTGGACAATCACTTTGGTAAGTTCCTTGAACTAATGTCCAAGTTACATATTAACATTCCGTTCATGGATGCCATCTTAGGAATGCCGGCATACGGAAAGTTCTTGAAGGAAATACTCTCCAACAAAAGGAAGTTGGAGGAGTATGGGGAGATTAGGATGACCAAGAGATCCTCGGAGTTGATCCAAACAATGAAGGAGGAGATGCCTCCCAAGCTAAGGGATCCGGGCTCTTTTTGTGTTCCAATTGGAGTAGGAGATGTGAAGTACGAAGCCCTTTGTGATCTTGGGGCGAGTGTAAGCATCATACCGCTTGCACTTAGTAACAAGGTCGGGCTAGGAGAGCCGAAACCGGTCAAGATGACCCTCTATATGGCGGACCGATCCATCACTCACCCGGTTGGGATTCTTGAAGACATTCCGGTGCAATTGGGAGGATTCTATGTACCTATCGACTTTGTAGTGTTGGACATTCCGGCGGATTACCCGGTTCCCATCATCCTAGGAAGACCTTTCCTAGCCACATCCGGATGCTTAGTGGATTGCAAGAACGGGACCCTCTCGTTCAACATTGGAGAGGAGAACATCAAGTTCAAGCTGTCCACTATGATGAAAGGGCCAACCCTTGATGAAGACATCTTCAACATAGTCGAGCAAGAAGAATCTAGAGAAATGGTGAGCTCGATTTTGATCAAGGATCCCATGGAAAGGGTTCTCACCTTAAGTATGATGGAGGAAGACATTGAGGAGGATTGCAATGAAGAGATCAAAGCCTTGGGGGCATTGGAAGAGGAGCCAAGGGTTGGATTTGAGAGCCATGAAGAAATTGTGAACAACTGCAAGTTCCACGGTCGAGATTTAGGAACCACGGCCGTCAAACTCTCTGGACAACTCCGAGAAACAAGCCTGGAAGGAACCACGGTCGTGGAAGTTGAGCCAACCGTAATTCCAACCGTGGTTTCTCCTGAATCAGCCCTTAATGATAATCAAGCTTCTAGGAGCCAAGGGGAGTCTTCATTTGCTTTGGATTCATCTCATCCAATCTTATTTGGGTCGTCTTCAACCGAAAAAGGTCCTCCCTCACTTGAACTCAAACCCCTCCCTTCTCATTTAAAGTATGCATTCCTTGGTGATAATTCTACATATCCGGTAACTGTTAATGCATGCTTGAGTGATGATGAACTTGCTAAATTGCTACATGAATTGAGATTGCATAGGAAAGCCATTGGTTATACTATTGATGATTTGGTTGGCATTAAGCCATCTTTGTGCATGCATAAGATAATGATGGAAGATAACCACAAACCCTCTATAGAGCATCAAAGGAGATTGAACCCTATAATGAAAGAGGTGGTCAAAAAGGAAATCATTAAGTTGCTAGATGCGGGAATTATCTACCCTATCTCGGATAGTAAGTGGGTTAGCCCCGTTCATGTAGTACCTAAGAAGGGTGGAATGACAGTAGTAACTAATGAGAACAATGAACTAATACCTACTAGGACGGTCACGGGATGGAGAATGTGTATAGATTATAGGAAATTGAACATGGCCTCTAGGAAAGATCACTTTCCCCTTCCCTTTATTGACCAAATGCTAGAAAGATTAGCTCAACACTCTCACTTTTGCTATCTAGATGGGTATAGTGGATTCTTCCAAATCCCTATCCACCCCGATGACCAAGAGAAAACAACTTTCACATGTCCATGGGGTACATTTGCATATAGGAGAATGCCATTTGGGTTGTGTAATGCACCCGCCACCTTTCAAAGGTGTATGATGGCCATCTTTTCGGAATACATAGAAAATATCATGGAGGTGTTCATGGATGATTTCTCTGTTTATGGTTCTTCTTTTGATGATTGCTTGGCTAACTTGTCATTAGTATTACAAAGATGTGAGGAGACAAATCTTGTCTTGAATTGGGAGAAATGCCACTTCATGGTAAGTGAAGGTATCGTGTTAGGACACTTGGTGTCTAACCGTGGCATTGAGGTTGATAGGGCTAAGATTGAAACAATAGAGAGGTTGCCGCCACCTACCTCGGTGAAGGGGGTAAGGAGTTTCTTAGGGCATGCCGGTTTTTACCGGAGGTTTATTCAAGATTTCTCTAAAATCTCTAAGCCTCTCACTAACCTACTAATGAAAGATGTTGATTTTGTTTTCTCCAAAGATTGTCTTGAAGCATTTTGTAGGTTGAAGAACGCCTTGATCTCCGCACCTATCATGCAACCTCCGGATTGGAATCTACCGTTCGAGATCATGTGTGATGCAAGTGATGTAGCCGTAGGGGCTGTTTTGGGGCAAAGGAAAGAAGGGCGCACTCATGTTATTTACTATGCTAGCAAGACGCTAGATGATGCCCAACTCAATTATGCTACTACCGAAAAGGAGTTGTTATCGGTAGTGTATGCATTTGAGAAGTTCCGCTCGTACCTTGTTGGAGCGAAGGTCATAGTTTACACGGATCATGCGGCGATCCGTTATCTACTTACGAAGAAGGATGCCAAGCCAAGGTTGATTCGGTGGATCCTTCTTCTTCAAGAGTTTGATTTGGAGATAAGAGATAAGAAGGGATCCGAGAACTCGGTAGCGGATCACCTTAGTAGACTCCCACCATTGGAGCTTGGGAAAGACAACATCCCGATAGATGATTCATTCCGGGATGAACAATTGCAATTGGTGGAAGAATGTTTGTTCCAAGTGGCTAGGGGAAGTGAGCCATGGTATGCCGACATTGTGAACTACTTGGTGTGTGAGGAAATGCCACCCGGACTAACGTATGCACAAAGGAAGAAGTTCTTCAACGATGTAAGGCATTACTATTGGAGCGAGCCACTTCTATTCAAGAGAGGCCCGGATGGGGTGCTTAGGAGATGCATACCCGAAGATGAAATGGAGAGTGTGATCCGGCATTGTCACTCCTTACCATGTGGAGGCCATGCTAGCTCACACAAAACGTGTGCCAAGGTATTGCAATCCGGTTTTTATTGGCCTAACTTGTTTAGAGATGTGCAAGGTTTTGTAGCGGCGTGTGATGCTTGCCAAAGAACGGGGAACATCTCAAGGAGGAATGAAATGCCCTTGAACAACATCCAAGAAGTTGAGATTTTTGATGTGTGGGGTGTAGACTTCATGGGGCCATTCCCTTCTTCATGTGGCAATCTATTCATCCTATTGGCGGTGGACTATGTGTCAAGATGGGTAGAGGCAATCGCCTCTCCTACGAATGATGCCAAGGTGGTGGTGCGGTTTTTCAACCGAGTGATCTTCCCTAGGTTTGGAACACCAAGGGTGATCATTAGTGATGGAGGGAAGCACTTCACAAATAGGAACTTTGGAGCACTTTTGGCTAAGTATGGGGTGACTCATAAGGTGGCAACACCTTACCATCCCCAAACAAGTGGCCAAGTGGAGATCTCCAACCGGGAGATCAAGGCCATTCTCGAGAAGACGGTGTCTAGGACAAGGAAGGATTGGGCCATGAAGCTCAATGACGCACTATGGGCATATAGAACCGCCTTCAAGACACCTATTGGCACCACTCCCTACAAGTTGGTCTATGGCAAGTCTTGCCATCTTCCGGTGGAAATGGAGCATAGAGCTTATTGGGCCATTAAGTGGCTAAACTTTGACCTCAAGGAGGCGGGAGAAAAGAGATTGCTTGATATCAATGCACTTGAGGAACTCCGGTTGGAAGCTTATGAGAATGCCCGGATCTACAAGGAGAGAACCAAAAGGTGGCATGACAAGAGGATCATTCCAAAGGAGTTGAGTGAAGGAGATCTTGTCCTTCTCTTCAACTCAAGGCTAAGACTCTTTCCCGGAAAGCTCAAATCAAGATGGACCGGGCCATATGTGGTGAAGAAGATCTTTCCCCATGGAGCAATTGAAATAGGAGGGGAGCATTGTGGAAATTTCAAAGTGAATGGGCATCGCTTGAAGAAATACATTCCGGGAGCACCGGTAGACATGATTGCCCCACTTCACCTTGCATAAACACTCCCGAGTTTGGTCAAGCTAATGACCTTAAAGAAGCGCTTGGTGGGAGGCAACCCATCGGTAACATTTTTCCTTCATTTTAGCTTAGATTTTTCTGTTTTTGTGTGCTTTGTGTGTTTTGTCTATTTCATGTGTGCTAGAACATTGGTGACATTGGAAGCCTTTCTTGGAAATGATGATGATGAAACCCTCACCAATTATGGGTGGAGCGGACGCGGAACTTGGACGGCTAGCGGTGCCTAGCGCGGGTTTCAAAGCTTGAAGGATGTTTAGAGCTCCCTACCATGATTGAAAGGATCATCCAACATCAATCCTCTTGAGAATTCCCAAATACCAAAGAAAACCATTTTACATTGTGAGAACCTTCTTTCACTCTCTTTACTTGTATACCACATTGGGGACAATGTGTTTCTAAGTATGGGGTGGGGTTTGCATGATCCTTTGCATGAAGAGCATCTAGGATAGTTTAATATTTGCACATGTCTTGCATTGTACATACTTAAATCGAAAATCCCATAAAAATCAGAAAATTTTAAAATTTTTGTGCTTTCTAGGCTTGGATATGATCCTAATGATGAAAACTTGTCTTGTGATTGGCTATGAATGGCCTTATGTGTTAAATTGATAAATGCATATGTGGACTTGAACTACTTTTCTTGAATTCCATGAATGACTTGAGAGCATGATGATTGCCTAGAATGGATTGAGTATTGAAAATCGAAATTACATGATAGTTCTTGCATACCATCTAGGAATGAATAAGGCATTTCGTCTTTCTCTACTTCTCATCTTGATCATAATTGCTTGAGCACCTCAATTGATATAAATTTGACCTCCTTTTAAACCCATCCGGGAATAGGAGCATGCTAGTGTGTTTGAATGTGTGAAAAGCAAGTGCGGGGTGAAGGTGTAATGAAAAGAATGTCGTGAATAGAATGCTGAAATTATTGTGGAAGTGTAGCCAAAATAGGTTTGGGGGCGTTGGTTTAAATGACAAGTAACTCGGTACACTTCACATGATCGGGTGTTGGTGCCTTGCCAAAGTCAAATGAACCAATAGCTCTAACGAGCTTTGGTATGTGTGCCCGGTGTGGATGCACCTCGAAAAAGAGAAAAAGCCCGAGGATGGCTAATCACCGAGGTTTCGGCTATTGTACACCAATGCCATTGTCTCAAAAATGAATCAAAGAAAAAGAAAAGAAAGCAAGATAGGGAAAAATATGCACTTGGGGGAAGTTGATCGAGGACAAGGAGTGAAGTTAGTTCCATTCCCGGATTAGCATCACACACCTAGAAAATTCCCCTTCCAATTACAACGTTTCTTGGCCTTTTATGTCACAAGCCCTTATGACCTACTTGCATGTTTGTAAGACTTAGTAGTCTAGATTGGATAGACTCTTGATCTTCTTGACATCTCCGTCCTCCCAACTCATGCATATTTTTGAGTTAAGTACAATTGTCTTTCCATGACTTTATTGTTTGATACATGATTGCTTATTCGATGGCCATTGATCATGACTATGAAGGTGATCCAATAGTAGAAGCACAAAACCAAAAAGATTTTGCCATTTTTTCTGCATACATAAATCATGTCATCTCGTAGTCTATAGTTGGGAATTTGCTCGGGGACGAGCAAACCTTAAGTATGGGGTATTTTGATAACACGATTTATAGCATAGTTTTAGATGCACATTTAGGTAGGATTCTCGCTCGATCATGCATTGTCTAGCACTAGTCCAATACGTTTTGCACTTAAAACATGTATTTTGTCGAGATAGACGTCTACGCGGACTTTTGGGCGTTTTGTAGGTATTTCGGGAAGTTTCGAGCCAAAACGACGCGTTTGAGGGACGCTCATTCAGAGGACTCGTTTCCAACTCATTAGAGCACAAAGAATGACTCAAGGAACCTTGCAAACAAAGACCATGCACCAAACCACAGCCTATTGAGCGTAAACAAAGTTTCTGTTAGAAATCACGGGTTTTTGGAGAATCACGGCCGTGGAAATAGCCGTGGTTTTTGCCAGATTCTCGTGACAGCTGTACCACGACTCTCATGGCCAGCTTATGAAGAAATTGGTTATAAAAGTGGTCCTTGAATGTTGTTAGAGGCAGCGGGGATTTGGGGTAGTTTTGGGGAGCAGCTCACACATTCTCTATTGCTCTTGAACAAAATATATTCCAAGGATAAGAAGGATTTTTTAGGTAGGAAAGTGCAAGAAGAAGAAGAAGAAAGGAGCCATTGCCATTGAAGAGGAGAGGAGAAGACACACCTAACTCTTGTATTTCGGATTTATTTCTTGAAGTTTTTGAACCCTTGAACCTTCCTTTGGAAGGGTTGTAAGTCATCCTAAATTCGATCTTCAGATTTGTATTCTATTTGGAGTTATTTGTTCATCTTCCTTCTCTTGTTATTCTTGCTATGGAGACCATGAATCTATGCTTGTTTGTTTTGAATTCCAATATGAATGTTGTAGGCTAGATTGATGTGATTCTAGGGTTAGGAAAGGAAGGTTATGGCTAGATCTATGATAGGACGAACTTAAATTTGCCTTTGGATGATTTTTGTTTATGGACGTAGCTACTGTTAGGAATCACGGGTAGTTCTTGAAGAACCACGGCCGTGGTTTCTGTAGAACGAACCGTGATTTTCCTGGTTCGAAGGATCTCACCCTAGGTTCATAAGATTGTTGAAACCCTAAGTTTTTGCTGAGTTTAACCTACCCTAGGATGTCCTAGTGTAGAGACTAAGTGTTAGGAGAGACTTACCCGGTAATCCTTACCCTTAGAATCCAAAATAGTAAAGCCTTAGGTAATGGTGAGCCTAATAAGCCTCCATTGGATTTAGAGTGCTAGGATAGTTGCTTAGAACTTCCCTTTCCGAGACTTACCCGGTAAGGATAGGTTAGACCTCTAGGTAATAATCCGGTTTGTGTTAAAATCCTATCCTTAGGTTCTTAGAAACTTAACCGGTAATAAGACCTTAGGTGTGGACTAGTTGATCATGAGACTTACCCGGTACTTGATCCCATTTTAGAAACACTAAATCCCAACATAATATAATCAATCCAAAGAATGAATAGATAACTAGAGATCGTGCCATAACCGGACTTTCCAACCCCTAGAATCCGTTTTCCTTCTCCCTTGATCACATCTTGTTCGATTTGTTTATTTGTGCCAACCTTTCCGATTGAGTTGATTTGGTTATTTGCATGAGTAGTGATCTTTGAATTGGCCAACTAAAACCAACAAAAACAAATTGCGATTTTCTCCTTCCCTAGTTTAGATTTTGCTAAATTCAATCACAACTTAGTTCAATTTCACCTTAGTCTTTGCGTTCGACCTTGGAGTACTTATCTTTCTACATTCGTCCCGTACACTGCGGGTGCGCTAAGAATTAGGATAATTATAACAAGTATAAATTTAAGACTTATTGCGTACACACTTTCTAGCGTGACAAGTTTTTGGCGCCGTTGCCGGGGACTAGGTCTAGATTGAGTCTATTTTGTGATTGATTCTAGTGTAGATCTTTCTTGTTTCTTTTGATTTCTTTTTGGTTTGTGTCTTTGCTTTTCAGGACATCTACTTCTCTTTAGGTGTATGCGAAGATCTCGTGGCAAGGATCTAGCTCCATTCGATCCCGAACCGGAGAAAACCCTTCGATCTAGATCTAAGAACATTCGAAAAGAGAGAGAGATGGCCGGTAGAAATCTTCAAGCTGAATTGGATGAAGCCTTAGAGCAAATAAGGCTAAGAGATGAGCTCTTAGAGGAAGAGAGGAGACTTGCCAATGAGAGGCAAGAGGAAACAAGAAGGGAGATTGAAGAGATTAGGCAAGCCCTTGTTCAAGGAGAGCTTAATCGCCGACAACCTCCACCACCTCCACCACAACCGCAACCGGCGGCTAATGTTAGGGTTGTTCCCATTGCTATTGAGGAGCCACAAACCCTAGGGAGACGTATGGATCCGGCACAAAGAGCACACCGACCGGGTGTGAATCTAGGAGATCCCGCAACCCACAACTATGAGCTCCGCCCTCAAGTCCTACAAATGATCCGGCACAATCAATTTGGAGGAATGGAAGGAGAGTCCCCTCATCAACACTTGATGAATTATGAGATCTTGATGGAGACTCTTAGACCACCAAGATTGGAGAGCAACAACCATAAGCTAAGGGCCTTTTCCTTCTCTCTTAAGGACAAAGCCTTAGCTTGGTATCAATCTATTCCACAAGGAAGAGTTGGAACATGGGAAGAGATGACAACCGAGTTCTTGACCAAGTTCTTCCCACCTTCCAAGACCACCGAGTTAAGAGGGAAGATCAATGCCTTTGTGATGAGGGATAGAGAAAGCTTGTTCAAGTCTTGGGAGAGATTCAAAGACCTTCTTCTAGATTGTCCACACCATGGCATACCAAAGATTGAGCTATTGGAAATCTACTTCAAGGGGCTTGATGAAGATAGCCAATTCAAACTTCAATCACTTTCCGGTGGGACATTTATGGAGAAACATGTGGATGATGCTTGGGAGTTTGTGGAGAAGCAAGCTCTAGTGATTGAGAAGTACTCGCATAGGAAGAGTGAAGGGAGAAAGGCGGGAGCATATGAGGTGAGTGAAGTCACCATGAGCAATTTCAAGCTTGACGCCATCAACAACGAGTTGAAATCCTTAAGAGAGTTATGCACTACAACCTTGAAGAGCCAAACAACTCCTCAAGCACCTCCACAAGCAAACTTGTCTTCCAAGGAGGTAGATGTCAACTACATGGGAAGAGGCAACTTCAACAATTACCAAGGCCCAAGGAACTTCAACAACAACCGGCAATTCAACAATTACCGGCCAAACCACAACCATCCCGGATTTTCTTACTCTAATCCGGATGGAGCCTTGAACCCTCCCGCCTCCACAAGTGCAACTCCACCACAAAGAGCTTCACAAGAACCTCCACCCGGTTTTACTCAACCTTCAAAGGATAGAACCGAAGTCATGTTTGAGCAATTGCTAGGAAGATTGAGTGGACTTGAGAGCACCGTCACTTCAATTTCTAAGGCTCAAAAAGTCTTGGAAGCACAAGTCTTTCAAAAGGCGGGTGAAGCACATAGAGATCCGGGAAAGCTTCCCGGAAGAACCGAAGACAACCCAAGAGGTCAAGTTTTGGCTATCACAACAAGGAGTGGGTTGAGCATGAAGGATCCTTTGCCCAAGGACCAAGCTAAGGGAAGTCAAGTAGTGGTAGAAGAGGGAAGAAAGCATGAAGATGGAGGGAAGAGCAAGGATGTAGAACCAACTTATGTGGCACCGCCTCCATACAAGCCACCACTACCGTTCCCGCAATCAAGAGCAAGAGCTCGTTTGGACAATCACTTTGGTAAGTTCCTTGAACTAATGTCCAAGTTACATATTAACATTCCGTTCATGGATGCCATCTTAGGAATGCCGGCATACGGAAAGTTCTTGAAGGAAATACTCTCCAACAAAAGGAAGTTGGAGGAGTATGGGGAGATTAGGATGACCAAGAGATCCTCGGAGTTGATCCAAACAATGAAGGAGGAGATGCCTCCTAAGCTAAGGGATCCGGGCTCTTTTTGTGTTCCAATTGGAGTAGGAGATGTGAAGTACGAAGCCCTTTGTGATCTTGGGGCGAGTGTAAGCATCATACCGCTTGCACTTAGTAACAAGGTCGGGCTAGGAGAGCCGAAACCGGTCAAGATGACCCTCTATATGGCGGACCGATCCATCACTCACCCGGTTGGGATTCTTGAAGACATTCCGGTGCAATTGGGAGGATTCTATGTGCCTATCGACTTTGTAGTGTTGGACATTCCGGCGGATTACCCGGTTCCCATCATCCTAGGAAGACCTTTCCTAGCCACATCCGGATGCTTAGTGGATTGCAAGAACGGGACTCTCTCCTTCAACATTGGAGAGGAGAACATCAAGTTCAAGCTGTCCACTATGATGAAAGGGCCAACCCTAGATGAGGATATCTTCAACATAGTCGAGCAAGAGGAATCTAGAGAAATGGTGAGCTCGATTTTGATCAAGGATCCCTTGGAAAAGGTTCTCACCTTGAGTATGATGGAGGAAGACATTGAGGAGGATTGCAATGAAGAGATCAAAGCCTTGGAGGCATTGGAAGAGGAGCCAAGAGTTGGATTTGGGAGCCATAAAGAAATTGTGAACAGCTGCAAGTTCCACGGTCGAGATTTGAGAACCACGGCCGTCAAACTCTCTGGACAACTCCGAGAAACAAGCCTGGAAGGAACCACGGTCGTGGAAGTTGAACCAACCGTGATTCCAACCGTGGTTTCCCCTGAATCAGCCCTTAATGATGATCAAGCTTCTAGAAGCCAAGGGGAGTCTTCATTTGCTTTGGATTCATCTCATCCGATCTTATTTGGATCGTCTTCAACCGAAAAAGGTCCTCCCTCACTTGAACTCAAACCCCTCCCCTCTCATTTAAAGTATGCATTCCTTGGTGATAATTCTACATATCCGGTGATTGTTAATGCATGCTTGAGTGATGATGAACTTGCTAAATTGCTACATGAATTGAGATTGCATAGGAAAGCCATTGGTTATACTATTGATGATTTGGTTGGCATTAAGCCATCTTTGTGCATGCATAAGATAATGATGGAAGATAACCACAAACCCTCTATAGAGCATCAAAGGAGATTGAACCCTATAATGAAAGAGGTGGTCAAAAAGGAAATCATTAAGTTGCTAGATGCGGGAATTATCTACCCTATCTCGGATAGTAAGTGGGTTAGCCCCGTTCATGTAGTACCTAAGAAGGGTGGAATGACAGTAGTAACTAATGAGAACAATGAACTAATACCTACTAGGACGGTCACGGGATGGAGAATGTGTATAGATTATAGGAAATTGAACATGGCCTCTAGGAAAGATCACTTTCCCCTCCCCTTCATTGACCAAATGCTAGAAAGATTAGCTCAACATTCTCACTTTTGCTACCTAGATGGGTATAGTGGATTCTTCCAAATCCCTATCCACCCCGATGACCAAGAGAAAACAACTTTTACATGTCCATGGGGTACATTTGCATATAGGAGAATGCCATTTGGGTTGTGTAATGCACCCGCCACCTTTCAAAGGTGTATGATGGCCATCTTTTCGGAATACATAGAAAATATCATGGAGGTGTTCATGGATGATTTCTCTGTTTATGGTTCTTCTTTTGATGATTGCTTGGCTAACTTGTCATTAGTATTACAAAGATGTGAGGAGACAAATCTTGTCTTGAATTGGGAGAAATGCCACTTCATGGTAAGTGAAGGGATTGTGTTAGGACACTTGGTGTCTAACCGTGGCATTGAGGTTGATAGGGCTAAGATTGAAACAATAGAGAGGTTGCCGCCACCTACCTCGGTGAAGGGGGTAAGGAGTTTCTTAGGGCATGCCGGTTTTTACCGGAGGTTTATTCAAGATTTCTCTAAAATCTCTAAGCCTCTCACTAACCTACTAATGAAAGATGTTGATTTTGTTTTCTCCAAAGATTGTCTTGAAGCATTTTGTAGGTTGAAGAACGCCTTGATCTCCGCACCTATCATGCAACCTCCGGATTGGAATCTACCGTTCGAGATCATGTGTGATGCAAGTGATGTAGCCGTAGGGGCCGTTTTGGGGCAAAGGAAAGAAGGGCGCACTCATGCTATTTACTATGCTAGCAAGACGCTAGATGAAGCCCAACTCAATTATGCTACTACCGAGAAGGAGTTGTTAGCGGTAGTGTATGCATTTGAGAAGTTCCGTTCATACCTTGTTGGAGCGAAGGTCATAGTTTACACGGATCATGCGGCGATCCGTTATCTACTTACGAAGAAGGATGCCAAGCCAAGGTTGATTCGGTGGATCCTTCTTCTTCAAGAGTTTGATTTGGAGATAAGAGATAAGAAGGGATCCGAGAACTCGGTAGCGGATCACCTTAGTAGACTCCCACCATTGGAGCTTGGGAAAGACAACATCCCGATAGATGATTCATTCCGGGATGAACAATTGCAATTGGTGGAAGAATGTTTGTTCCAAGTGGCTAGGGGAAGTGAGCCATGGTATGCCGACATTGTGAACTACTTGGTGTGTGAGGAAATGCCACCCGGACTAACGTATGCACAAAGGAAGAAGTTCTTCAACGATGTAAGGCATTACTATTGGAGCGAGCCACTTCTATTCAAGAGAGGCCCGGATGGGGTGCTTAGGAGATGCATACCCGAAGATGAAATGGAGAGTGTGATCCGGCATTGTCACTCCTTACCATGTGGAGGCCATGCTAGCTCACACAAAACGTGTGCCAAGGTATTGCAATCCGGTTTTTATTGGCCTAACTTGTTTAGAGATGTGCAAGGTTTTGTAGCGGCGTGTGATGCTTGCCAAAGAACGGGGAACATCTCAAGGAGGAATGAAATGCCCTTGAACAACATCCAAGAAGTTGAGATTTTTGATGTGTGGGGTGTAGACTTCATGGGGCCATTCCCTTCTTCATGTGGCAATCTATTCATCCTATTGGCGGTGGACTATGTGTCAAGATGGGTAGAGGCAATCGCCTCTCCTACGAATGATGCCAAGGTGGTGGTGCGGTTCTTCAACCGAGTGATCTTCCCTAGGTTTGGAACACCAAGGGTGATCATTAGTGATGGAGGGAAGCACTTTACCAATAGGAATTTTGGAGCACTTTTGGCTAAGTATGGGGTGACTCATAAGGTGGCAACACCTTACCATCCCCAAACAAGTGGCCAAGTGGAGATCTCCAACCGGGAGATCAAGGCCATTCTCGAGAAAACGGTATCAAGGACGAGAAAGGATTGGGCTATGAAGCTCAATGATGCCTTGTGGGCAT
This sequence comes from Fagopyrum esculentum, assembly GCA_033239045.1. Classification (NCBI taxonomy): domain Eukaryota; kingdom Viridiplantae; phylum Streptophyta; class Magnoliopsida; order Caryophyllales; family Polygonaceae; genus Fagopyrum; species Fagopyrum esculentum. The sequence continues at coordinate 81,408,927 of BSUD01000006.1, read as the reverse complement.
ATAGAACCGCCTTCAAGACACCTATTGGCACCACTCCCTACAAATTGGTCTATGGCAAGTCTTGCCATCTTCCGGTGGAAATGGAGCATAGAGCTTATTGGGCCATTAAGTGGCTAAACTTTGACCTCAAGGAGGCGGGAGAAAAGAGATTGCTTGATATCAATGCACTTGAGGAACTCCGGTTGGAAGCTTATGAGAATGCCCGGATCTACAAGGAGAGAACCAAAAGGTGGCATGACAAGAGGATCATTCCAAAGGAGTTGAGTGAAGGAGATCTTGTCCTCCTCTTCAACTCAAGGCTAAGACTCTTTCCCGGAAAACTCAAATCAAGATGGACCGGGCCATATGTGGTGAAGAAGATCTTTCCCCATGGAGCAATTGAAATAGGAGGGGAGCATTGTGGAAATTTCAAAGTAAATGGGCATCGCTTGAAGAAATACATTCCGGGAGCACCGGTAGACATGATTGCCCCACTTCACCTTGCATAAACACTCCCGAGTTTGGTCAAGCTAATGACCTTAAAGAAGCGCTTGGTGGGAGGCAACCCATCGGTAACATTTTTCCTTCATTTTAGCTTAGATTTTTCTGTTTTTGTGTGCTTTGTGTGTTTTGTCTATTTCATGTGTGCTAGAACATTAGTGACATTGGAAGCCTTTCTTGGAAATGATGATGATGAAACCCTCACCAATTATGGGTGGAGCGGACGCGGAACTTGGACGGCTAGCGGTGCCTAGCGCGGGTTTCAAAGCTTGAAGGATGTTTAGAGCTCCCTACCATGATTGAAAGGATCATCCAACATCATTCCTCTTGAGAATTCCCAAATACCAAAGAAAACCATTTTACATTGTCAGAACCTTCTTTCACTCTCTTTAGTTGTATACCACATTGGGGACAATGTGTTTCTAAGTATGGGGTGGGGTTTGCATGATCCTTTGCATGAAGAGCATCTAGGATAGGTTAATATTTGCACATCTCTTGCATTGTACATACTCAAATCGAAAATTCCATAAAAATCAGAAAATTTAAAAATTTTTGTGCTTTCTAGACTTGGATATGATCCTAATGATGAAAACTTGTCTTGTGATTGGCTATGAATGGCCTTATGTGTTAAATTGATAAATGCATATGTGGACTTGAACTACTTTTCTTGAATTCCATGAATGACTTGAGAGCATGATGATTGCCTAGAATGGATTGAGTATTGAAAATCGAAATTACATGATAGTTCTTACATACCATCTAGGAATGAATAAGGCATTTCGTCTTTCTCTACTTCTCATCTTGATCATAATTGCTTGAGCACCTCAATTGATATAAATTTGACCTCCTTTTAAACCCATCCGGGAATAGGAGCATGCTAGTGTGTTTGAATGTGTGAAAAG
>BSUD01000006.1:81316479-81327994 GCA_033239045.1 Fagopyrum esculentum | reverse complement strand
GGGCATGACAAGGCCAACGTGTGGCATGACAAGGACGGCGTCGGACACGACAATGTCATCTTCGGGCATGACAAGGCCACTCTCGGACATGGCAGGGCCATCGTTGGGCACGACAAGGCCAGCGTCGGGCATGGCAAGGCTAGTGTCGGACAGGCCAAGGTTACGACATGGCAACTCTCGGGCATGACTTAGTCATTGTTGGGCATGGCAAGGCCAACATCGGGCATGACAAGGGCAGCGTCGGGCATGATAAGGCAAGCGTTGGGCATGGCAGAGTCATCGTTGGGCATGGCAAGGCCAGCATCGGGCCTGACAAGGGCAGCGTCGGGCATGACAAGGCAAGCGTCGGGCATGTCAACCAACTCTCGGACCTCGCAAGACCATTGTCGGCCATGACAAGGCTAGCGTCGGGCATGACAACGCTAGCGTCGGGCATGGCAAGGCTATCGTCGAGCATGACAAGGTCCTCAAAAGGCCATCGTCGGGCATGACAAGGCCACTCTCGGACATGACAAGGCCACTCTCTCGGATATGACAAGGCCAACGTCGGGCATCGGAAGGCAAACGTCGGCCATGACAAGGCCAGCGTTGGGCATGGCAAGGCCATCGTCGGGCATGACAAGGTCCTGACCAGGCCCTCGTCGTGCATGACAAGGCCACTCTCGGACATGACAAAGCAACTCTCTCGGACGTGGCAACTCATGCATCGTGCATGGGAAGGCCAACGTCGGGCATGACAAGGCCAGCGTCGGGCATGACAAGGTCATGACATCGCTACTCTCGTACATGACAATGCCATCGTCGGGTATGGCAAGGCTAGTGTCGGGCATTACAAGGCCATCATTGGGCATGACAAGGTAATGACAATGCAACTCTTGCACTTGACAAGGCCATCGTCGGGATGGGCAAGGCAAGCGTCTGGCATGACAAGGCCATCGTGGAGAATGGCAAGGCCATCGTCGGGCATGACAAGGCCAGCGTCGGGTATGACAAGGCTGGCGTCGGACATGGCAATGTCATCTTCGGGCATGACAAGGCCACTCTCGGACATGGCAAGGCCATCGTCGGGCACGACAAGGCCAGCGTCGGGCATGACAAGGCCAGTGTCGGGCATGCCAAGGTCAAGACATGGCAACTCTTGGACATGACAAAGTCATCGTCGGGCATGGGAAGGCCAACCTCGGGCATGACAAGGGCAGTGTCGGGCATAAAAAAGGGTTAGCGTCGGGCATGACAGGAAACTCTCGGACCTCGCAAGACCATCGTCGGCCATGACAAGGCCAGCGTCGGGCATGACAAGGCTAGCGTCTGGCATGGCAAGGCCATCGTCGAGCATGACAAGGTCCTGACAAGGCCATCGTCGGGCATGACAAGGCAACTCTCTCGGATATGACAAGGCCATCGTCGGGCATGGGAAGGCCAGTGTCGGGCATGACAAGGCCAGCGTTGGGCATGGCAAGGCCATGACAAGGCAACTCTCGGACATGAAAAGGTCATCGTCGGGCATGCCAAGGCCAGCGTCGGGCATGATAAGGCCATCGTCGGGCATGACAAGGCCATTGTCGGGCATGACAAGGCCAGCGTCGGGTATGACAAGGCTGGCGTCGGGCATGGCAATGCCATCCTCGGGCGTGACAAGGCCTTCGTCGGGCATGACAAGGCCAGCGTCGGGCATGACAAGGCCAACGTGTGGCATGACAAGGACGGCGTCGGACACGACAATGTCATCTTCGGGCATGACAAGGCCACTCTCGGACATGGCAGGGCCATCGTTGGGCACGACAAGGCCAGCGTCGGGCATGGCAAGGCTAGTGTCAGACAGGCCAAGGTTACGACATGGCAACTCTCGGGCATGACTTAGTCATTGTTGGGCATGGCAAGGCCAACATCGGGCATGACAAGGGCAGCGTCGGGCATGATAAGGCAAGCGTCGGGCATGACAGAGTCATCGTTGGGCATGGCAAGGCCAGCATCGGGCATGACAAGGGCAGCGTCGGGCATGACAAGGCAAGCGTCGGGCATGACTAGCAACTCTCGGACCTCGCAAGACCATCGTCGACCATGACAAGGCTAGCGTCGGGCATGACAACGCTAGCGTCGGGCATGGCAAGGCCATCGTCGAGCATGACAAGGTCCTCAAAAGGCCATCGTCGGGCATGACAAGGCCACTCTCGGACATGACAAGGCCACTCTCTCGGATATGACAAGGCCAACGTCTGGCATCGGAAGGCAAACGTCGGCCATGACAAGGCCAACGTTGGGCATGGCAAGGCCATCGTCGGGCATGACAAGGTCTTGACCAGGCCCTCGTCGGGCATGACAAGGCCACTTTCGGACATGACAAAGCCACTCTCTCGGACGTGACAACTCATGCATCATGCATGGGAAGGCCAACGTCGGGCATGACAAGGCCAGCGTCGGGCATGACAAGGTCATGACATCGCTACTCTCGGACATGACAATGCCATCGTCGGGTGTGGCAAGGCCAGTGTCGGGCATTACAAGGCCAACATCGGGCATGACAAGGTAATGACAATGCAACTCTTGCACTTCACAAGGCCATCGTCGGGATGGGCAAGGCAAGCGTCTGGCATGACAAGGCCAGCGTGGAGCATGGCAAGGCCATCGTCGGGCATGACAAGGCCAGCGTCGGGTATGACAAGGCTGGCGTCGGACATGGCAATGTCATCTTCGGGCATGACAAGGCCACTCTCGGACATGGCAAGGCCATCGTCGGGCACGACAAGGCCAGCGTCGGGCATGACAAGGCCAGTGTCGGGCATGCCAAGGTCAAGACATGGCAACTCTTGGACATGACAAAGTCATCGTCGGGCATGGGAAGGCCAACCTCGGGCATGACAAGGGCAGTGTCGGGCATAAAAAAGGGTTAGCGTCGGGCATGACAGGAAACTCTCGGACCTCGCAAGACCATCGTCGGCCATGACAAGGCCAGCGTCGGGCATGACAAGGCTAGCGTCTGGCATGACAAGGCCATCGTCGAGCATGACAAGGTCCTGACAAGGCCATCGTCGGGCATGACAAGGCAACTCTCTCGGATATGACAAGGCCATCGTCGGGCATGGGAAGGCCAGTGTCGGGCATGACAATGCCAGCGTTGGGCATGGCAAGGCCATGACAAGGCAACTCTCGGACATGAAAAGGTCATCTTCGGGCATGCCAAGGCCAGCGTCGGGGATGATAAGGCCAACGTCGGGCATGACAAGGCCATTGTCGGGCATGACAAGGCCAGCGTCGGGTATGACAAGGCTGGCGTCGGGCATGGCAATGCCATCCTCGGGCGTGACAAGGCCTTCGTCGGGCATGACAAGGCCAGCGTCGGGCATGACAAGGCCAACGTGTGGCATGACAAGGACGGCGTCGGACACGACAATGTCATCTTCGGGCATGACAAGGCCACTCTCGGACATGGCAGGGCCATCGTTGGGCACGACAAGGCCAGCGTCGGGCATGGCAAGGCTAGTGTCGGACAGGCCAAGGTTACGACATGGCAACTCTCGGGCATGACTTAGTCATTGTTGGGCATGGCAAGGCCAACATCGGGCATGACAAGGGCAGCGTCGGGCATGATAAGGCAAGCGTCGGGCATGACAGAGTCATCGTTGGGCATGGCAAGGCCAGCATCGGGCATGACAAGGGCAGCGTCGGGCATGACAAGGCAAGCGTCGGGCATGACAAGCAACTCTCGGACCTCGCAAGACCATCGTCGACCATGACAAGGCTAGCGTCGGGCATGACAACGCTAGCGTCGGGCATGGCAAGGCCATCGTCGAGCATGACAAGGTCCTCAAAAGGCCATCGTCGGGCATGACAAGGCCACTCTCGGACATGACAAGGCCACTCTCTCGGATATGACAAGGCCAACGTCGGGCATCGGAAGGCAAACGTCGGCCATGACAAGGCCAGCGTTGGGCATGGCAAGGCCATCGTCGGGCATGACAAGGTCCTGACCAGGCACTCTCGGACATGACAAAGCCACTCTCTCGGACGTGACAACTCATGCATCATGCATGGGAAGGCCAACGTCGGGCATGACAAGGCCAGCGTCGGGCATGACAAGGTCATGACATCGCTACTCTCGGACATGACAATGCCATCGCCGGGTATGGCAAGGCCAGTGTCGGGCATTACAAGGCTAGCATAGGGCATGACAAGGCCAACGTGTGGCATGACAAGGACGGCGTCGGACACGACAATGTCATCTTCGGGCATGACAAGGCCACTCTCGGACATGGCAGGGCCATCGTTGGGCACGACAAGGCCAGCGTCGGGCATGGCAAGGCTAGTGTCGGACAGGCCAAGGTTACGACATGGCAACTCTCGGGCATGACTTAGTCATCGTTGGGCATGGCAAGGCCAACATCGGGCATGACAAGGGCAGCGTCGGGCATGACAAGGCAAGCATCGGGCATGACAGAGTCCTCGTTGGGCATGGCAAGGCAAGCATCGGGCATGACAAGGGCAGCGTCGGGCATGACAAGGCAAGCGTCGGGCATGACAAGCAACTCTCGGACCTCGCAAGACCATCGTCGGCCATGACAAGGCCAGCATCGGGCATGACAACGCTAGCGTCGGGCATGGCAAGGCCATCGTCGAGCATGACAAGGTCCTCAAAAGGCCATCGTCGGGCATGACAAGGCCACTCTCGGACATGACAAGGCCACTCTCTCGGATATGACAAGGCCAACGTCGGGCATCGGAAGGCCAACGTCGGGCATGACAAGGCCATCGTTGGGCATGGCAAGGCCATCGTCGGGCATGACAAGGTCCTGACCAGGCCCTCGTCGTGCATGACAAGGCCACTCTCGGACATGACAAAGCCACTCTCTCGAACGTGACAACTCATGCATCATTATGGGAAGGCCAACGTCGGGCATGACAAGGCTAGCGTCGGGCAAGACAAGGTCATGACATCGCTACTCTCGGACATGACAATGCCATCGTCGGGCATGGCAAGGCCAGTGTCGGGCATGACAGGAAACTCTCGGACCTCGTAAGACCATCGTCGGCCATGACAAGGCCAGCGTCGGGTTTGACAAGGATAGCGTCTGGCATGGCAAGGCCATCGTCGAGCATGACAAGGTCCTGACAAGGCCATCGTCGGGCATGACAAGGACACTCTCGGACATGACAAGGCAACTCTCTCGGATATGACAAGGCCATCGTCGGGCATGGGAAGGCTAGCGTCGGGCATGACAAGGCCAGCGTTGGGCATGGCAAGGCCATCGTCGGGCATGACAAGGTCCTGACGAGGCCATCGTCGAACATGACAAGGCCACTCTCGGACATGACAACGCCACTCTCTCGGACATGACAAGTCCTGCATCGGGCATGGGAAGGCCATCGTCGGGCACGACAAGGCCAGCGTCGGGCATGACAAGGCCAGTGTCGGGCATGCCAAGGTCAAGACATGGCAACTCTTGGACATGACAAAGCCATCGTCGGGCATGGGAAGGCCAGCCTCGGGCATGACAAGGGCAGTGTCGGGCATAAAAAAGGGTTAGCGTCGGGCATGACAGGAAACTCTCGGACCTCGCAAGACCATCGTCGGCCATGACAAGGCCAGCGTCGGGCATGACAAGGCTAGCGTCTGGCATGGAAAGGCCATCGTCGAGCATGACAAGGTCCTGACAAGGCCATCGTCGGGCATGACAAGGCAACTCTCTCGGATATGACAAGGCCATCGTTGGGCATGGCAAGGCCATCGTCGGGCATGACAAGGTCCTGACCAGGCCCTCGTCGTGCATGACAAGGCCACTCTCGGACATGACAAAGCCACTCTCTCGAACGTGACAACTCATGCATCATTATGGGAAGGCCAGCGTCGGGCATGACAAGGCCAGTGTCGGGCATGCCAAGGTCAAGACATGGCAACTCTTGGACATGACAAAGCCATCATCGGGCATGGGAAGGCCAACCTCGGGCATGACAAGGGCAGTGTCGGGCATAAAAAAGGGTTAGCGTCGGGCATGACAGGAAACTCTCGGACCTCGCAAGACCATCGTCGGCCATGACAAGGCCAGCGTCGGGCATGACAAGGCTAGCGTCTGGCATGGCAAGGCCATCGTCGAGCATGACAAGGTCCTGACAAGGCCATCGTCGGGCATGACAAGGCAACTCTCTCGGATATGACAAGGCCATCGTCGGGCATGGGAAGGCCAGTGTCGGGCATGACAATGCCAGCGTTGGGCATGGCAAGGCCATGACAAGGCAACTCTCGGACATGAAAAGGTCATCTTCGGGCATGCCAAGGCCAGCGTCGGGCATGATAAGGCCAACGTCGGGCATGACAATGTCATTACAAAGCATCTCTCGCACATGACAAGGCCATCGTCGGGCTTGGCAAGGCATGCGTCGGGCATGACAAGGCCAGTGTGGAGCATGACAAGGCCATCGTCGGGCATGACAAGGCCAGCGTCGGGTATGACAAGGCTGGCGTCGGGCATGGCAATGCCATCCTCGGGCGTGACAAGGCCTTCGTCGGGCATGACAAGGCCAGCGTCGGGCATGACAAGGCCAACGTGTGGCATGACAAGGACGGCGTCGGACACGACAATGTCATCTTCGGGCATGACAAGGCCACTCTCGGACATGGCAGGGCCATCGTTGGGCACGACAAGGCCAGCGTCGGGCATGGCAAGGCTAGTGTCGGACAGGCCAAGGTTACGACTTGGCAACTCTCGGGCATGACTTAGTCATTGTTGGGCATGGCAAGGCCAACATCGGGCATGACAAGGGCAGCGTCGGGCATGATAAGGCAACCGTCGGGCATGATAGAGTCATCGTGGGGCATGGCAAGGCCAGCATCGGGCATGACAAGGGCAGCGTCGGGCATGACAAGGCAAGCGTCGGGCATTTCAAGCAACTCTCGGACCTCGCAAGACCATCGTCGGCCATGACAAGGCTAGCGTCGGGCATGACAACGCTAGCGTCGGGCATGGCAAGGCCATCGTCGAGCATGACAAGGTCCTCAAAAGGCCATCGTCGGGCATGACAAGGCCACTCTCGGACATGACAAGGCCACCCTCTCGGATATGACAAGGCCAACGTCTGGCACCGGAAGGCAAACGTCGGCCATGACAAGGCCAACGTTGGGCATGGCAAGGCCATCGTCGGGCATGACAAGGTCTTGACCAGGCCCTCGTCGGGCATGACAAGGCCACTTTCGGACATGACAAAGCCACTCATTCGGACGTGACAACTCATGCATCATGCATGGGAAGGCCAACGTCGGGCATGACAAGGCCAGCGTCGGGCATGACAAGGTCATGACATCGCTACTCTCGGACATGACAATGCCATCGTCGGGTGTGGCAAGGCCAGTGTCGGGCATTACAAGGCCAACATCGGGCATGACAAGGTAATGACAATGCAACTCTTGCACTTCACAAGGCCATCGTCGGGATGGGCAAGGCAAGCGTCTGGCATGACAAGGCCAGCGTGGAGCATGGCAAGGCCATCGTCAGGCATGACAAGGCCAGCGTCGGGTATGACAAGGCTGGCGTCGGACATGGCAATGTCATCTTCGGGCATGACAAGGCCACTCTCGGACATGGCAAGGCCATCGTCGGGCACGACAAGGCCAGCGTCGGGCATGACAAGGCCAGTGTCGGGCATGCCAAGGTCAAGACATGGCAACTCTTGGACATGACAAAGCCATCGTCGGGCATGGGAAGGCCAACCTCGGGCATGACAAGGGCAGTGTCGGGCATAAAAAAGGGTTAGCGTCGGGCATGACAGGAAACTCTCGGACCTCGCAAGACCATCGTCGGCCATGACAAGGCCAGCGTCGGGCATGACAAGGCTAGCGTCTGGCATGGCAAGGCCATCGTCGAGCATGACAAGGTCCTGACAAGGCCATCGTCGGGCATGACAAGGCAACTCTCTCGGATATGACAAGGCCATCGTCGGGCATGGGAAGGCCAGTGTCGGGCATGACAATGCCAGCGTTGGGCATGGCAAGGCCATGACAAGGCAACTCTCGGACATGAAAAGGTCATCTTCGGGCATGCCAAGGCCAGCGTCGGGGATGATAAGGCCAACGTCGGGCATGACAAGGCCATTGTCGGGCATGACAAGGCCAGCGTCGGGTATGACAAGGCTGGCGTCGGGCATGGCAATGCCATCCTCGGGCGTGACAAGGCCTTCGTCGGGCATGACAAGGCCAGCGTCGGGCATGACAAGGCCAACGTGTGGCATGACAAGGACGGCGTCGGACACGACAATGTCATCTTCGGGCATGACAAGGCCACTCTCGGACATGGCAGGGCCATCGTTGGGCACGACAAGGCCAGCGTCGGGCATGGCAAGGCTAGTGTCGGACAGGCCAAGGTTACGACATGGCAACTCTCGGGCATGACTTAGTCATCGTTGGGCATGGCAAGGCCAACATCGGGCATGACAAGGGCAGCGTCGGGCATGACAAGGCAAGCATCGGGCATGACAGAGTCCTCGTTGGGCATGGCAAGGCAAGCATCGGGCATGACAAGGGCAGCGTCGGGCATGACAAGGCAAGCGTCGGGCATGACAAGCAACTCTCGGACCTCGCAAGACCATCGTCGGCCATGAAAAGGCCAGCATCGGGCATGACAACGCTAGCGTCGGGCATGGCAAGGCCATCGTCGAGCATGACAAGGTCCTCAAAAGGCCATCGTCGGGCATGACAAGGCCACTCTCGGACATGACAAGGCCACTCTCTCGGATATGACAAGGCCAACGTCGGGCATCGGAAGGCCAACGTCGGGCATGACAAGGCCAGCGTTGGGCATGGCAAGGCCATCGTCGGGCATGACAAGGTCCTGACCAGGCCCTCGTCGGGCATGACAAGGCCACTCTCGGACATGACAAAGCCACTCTCTCGGACGTGACAACTCATGCATCATGCATGGGAAGGCCAACGTCGGGCATGACAAGGCCAGCGTCGGGCAAGACAAGGTCATGACATCGCTACTCTCGGACATGACAATGCCATCGTCGGGCATGGCAAGGCCAGTGTCGGGCATTACAAGGCCAGCATCGGGCATGACAAGGTAATGACAATGCAACTCTCGCACTTGACAAGGCCATCGTCGGGATGGGCAAGGCAAGCGTCTGGCATGACAAGGCCAGCGTGGAGCATGGCAAGGCCATCGTCGGGCATGACAAGGCCAGCGTCGGGTATGACAAGGCTGGCGTCGGACATGGCAATGTCATCTTCGGGCATGACAAGGCCACTCTCGGACATGGCAAGGCCATCGTCGGGCACGACAAGGCCAGCGTCGGGCGTGACAAGGCCAGTGTCGGGCATGCCAAGGTCAAGACATGGCAACTCTTGGACATGACAAAGCCATCGTCGGGCATGGGAAGGCCAACCTCGGGCATGGCAAGGGTAGTGTCGGGCATAAAAAAGGGCTAGCGTCGGGCATGACAGAAAACTCTCGGACCTCGCAAGACCATCGTCGGCCATGACAAGGCCAGCGTCGGGCATGACAAGGCTAGCGTCTGGCATGGCAAGGCCATCGTCGAGCATGACAGGGTCCTGACAAGGCCATCGTCGGGCATGACAAGGACACTCTCGGACATGACAAGGCAACTCTCTCGGATATGACAAGGCCATCGTCGGGCATGGGAAGGCTAGCGTCGGGCATGACAAGGCCAGCGTTGGGCATGGCAAGGCCATCGTCGGGCATGACAAGGTCCTGACGAGGCCATCGTCGAACATGACAAGGCCAATCTCGGACATGACAACGCCACTCTCTCGGACATGACAAGTCCTGCATCGGGCATGGGAAGGCCAACGTCGGGCATGACATGGCCAGCGTCGGGCATGACAAGGCCAGCGTCGGGTATGAAAAGGTTTGCGTCGAGCATGTCAATGCCATCCTCGGGCGTGACAAGGCCATCGTCGGGCATGACAAGGCCAGTATCGGGCATGACAAGGCCAACGTTTGGTATGACAAGGCCGGCGTCGGACATTGCAATGTCATCTTCGGGCATGACAAGGCCACTCTTGGACATGGCAATGCCATCGTCGGGCACGACAAGGCCAGCATCGGGCATGACAAGGCCAGTGTCGGGCATGCCAAGGTCAAGACATGGCAACTCTTGCACATGACAGAGCCATCGTCGCCCATGACAAGGCCATCGTCGGGCATGACAAGGCTAGCGTCGGGCATGGCAAGGCCATCGTCGAGCATGACAAGGTCCTCAAAAGTCCATCGTCGGGCATGACAAGGCCACTCTCGGACATGACAAGGCCACTCTCTCGGATATGACAAGGCCAACGTCGGGCATGACAAGGCCAGCGTTGGGCATGGCAAGGCCATCGTTGAGCGTGACAAGGTCCTGACCAGGCCCTCGTAGGGCATGACAAGGCCACTCTCGGACATGACAAAGCCACTCTCTCGGACGTGACAACTCATGCATCATGCATGGGAAGGCCAACGTCGGGTATGACAAGGCCAGCGTCGGGCGTGACAAGGTCATGACATCGCTACTCTCGGACATGATAAGGCCATCGTCGGGCATGGCAAGGCCATTGTCGGGCATGACAAGGCCAGAATCGGGCATGACAAGGTAATGACAATGCAACTCTCGCACTTGACAAGGCCATCGTCGGGATTGGCAAGGGAAGCGTTTGGCATGACAAGGCCAGCGTGGAGCATGGCATGGCCAACGTCGGGCATGACAAGGCCAGCGTCAGGTATGACAAGGCTGGCGTCGAGCATGGCAGTGCCATCCTCGGGCGTGACAAGACCATCATCGGGCATGACAAGGCCAACATCGGGCATGACAAGGCCGGCGTCGGACCTGGCAATGTCATCTTCGGGCATGACAAGGCCACTCTCGGACATGGCAAGGCCATCGTCGGGGACGACAAGGCCAGCGTCGAGCATGACAAGGCCAGTGTCGGGCATGCCAAGGTCACGACATGGCAACTCTTGGACATGACAAAGCCATCGTCGGGCATGGCAAGGCCAACCTCGGGCATGACAAGGGTAGTGTCGGGCATAAAAAAAGGGCTAGCGTCGGGCATGACAGGAAACTCTCGGACCTCGCAAGACCATCGTCGGCCATGACAAGGCCAGCGTCGGGCATGACAAGGCTAGCGTCTGGCAAGACAAGGACACTCTCGGACATGATAAGGCAACTCTCTCGGATATGACAAGGCCATCGTCGGGCATGGGAAGGCTAGCGTCGGGCATGACAAGGCCAGCGTTGGGCATGGCAAGGCCATGGTCGGGCATGACAAGGTCCTGACAAGGACGGCGTCGGACACGGCAATGTCATCTTCGGGCATGACAATGCCACTCTCGGACATGGCAGGGCCATCGTTGGGCACGACAAGGCCAGCGTCGGGCATGGCAAGGCTAGTGTCGGACAGGCCAAGGTTACGACATGGCAACTCTCGGGCATGACTTAGTCATCGTTGAGCATGGCAAGGCCAGCATCGGGCATGACAAGGGCAGCGTCGGGCATGACAAGGCAAGCGTCGGGCATGACAGAGTCCTCGTTGGGC
>BSUD01000006.1:81194847-81313623 GCA_033239045.1 Fagopyrum esculentum | reverse complement strand
GATATGACAAGGCCAATGTCGGGCATGACAAGGCCAGCGTTGGGCATGGCAAGGCCATCGTCGGGCGTGACAAGGTCCTGACCAGACCCTCGTCGGGCATGACAAGGCCACTCTCGGACATGACAAAGCCACTCTCTCGGACGTGACAACTCAAGCATCATGCATGGGAAGGCCAACGTCGGGCATGACAAGGCCAGCGTCGGGCATGACAAGGTCATGACATCGCTACTCTCGGACATGATAAGGCCATCGTCGGGCATGGCAAGGCCATTGTCGGGCATGACAAGGCCAGCATCGGGCATGACAAGGTAATGACAATGCAACTCTCACATATGACAAGGCCATCGTCGGGATTGGCAAGGCAAGCGTCTGGCATGACAAGTCTAGTGTGGAGCATGGCAAGGCCATCGTCGGGCATGACAAGGCGAGCGTCGGGTATGACAAGGCTGGCGTCGAGCATCGCAATGCCATCCTCGGGCGTGACAAGGACATCGTCGGGCATGACAAGGCCATCGTTTGGCATGACAAGGCCGGCGTCGGACATGGCAATGTCATCTTCGGGCATGACAAGGCCACTCTCGGACATGGCAAGGCCATCGTCGGGCACGACAAGGCCAACGCCAGGCATGACAAGGCCAGTGTCGGGCATGCCAAGGTCACGACATGGCAACTCTCGAACATGACAAAGCCATCGTCGGGCATGGCAAGGCCAGCATCGGGCATGACAAGGGCAGTGTCGGGCATGACTTGGCTAGCGTCGGGCATAACAGGCAACTCTCGGACCTCGCAAGACCATCGTCGGCCATGACAAGGCCAGCGTCGGGCATGACAAGGCTAGCGTCTGGCATGGCAAGGCCATCATCGAGTATGACAAAGTCCTGACAAGGCCATCGTCGGGCATGACAAGGCCACTCTCGGACATGACAAGGCAACTCTCTCGGATATGACAAGGCCAACGACGGCATGGGAAGGCCAGCGTCGGGCATGACAAGGCCAGCGTTTGGCATGGCAAGGCCATCGTTGGGCATGACAACGTCCTAACGAGGCCATCGTTGAGCATGACAAGGCCACTCTCGGGGACATGACAAGTCCTGCATCGGGCATGGGAAGGCCAACGTCGGGCTTGATAAGGCTAGCGTCGGGCATGACAAGGTCATGACAAGGCAACTCTTGGACATGACAAGACCATCGTTGGACATGGCAAGGCCAGCGTCGGGCATGACAAGGCCATCATCGGGCATGACAAGGTCATGACAAGGCAACTCTCGTACTTGATAAGGCCATCGTCGGGATTGGCAAGGCAAGCGTCTGGCATGACAAGGTGATAACACGATTTATAGCATAGTTTTTGGTGTACATTTAGATAGTATTCTCGCTCAATCATGCATGATCTAGCACTAGTCCAATGCGTTTTGCGCTCAAAACATGTATTTTGTCGAGATAGACGTCTACACGGACTTGTGTGCGTTTTGTAGGTATTTCGGGAAGTTTAGAGCTAAAACGATGCGTTAAAGGGCCGTTCATTTAGATGACACGTCCTCGGACTCATTAGGACACATCAAAGGGGTAAGGAGGACTCGTGGAACCTTGCCAACACTAGCCATGCACCAAACCACAGCTCAATGATCCAAAGCGAAGTTTCTGCATAGAATCACGGTTTCCTGAAGAACCACGGCCGTGGAAATGACCGTGGATTTTGCCAGATTCTCGTGACAGCTGTGCCACGACTCTCATGGCCAGCTCATGAAGAATTTGTTATAAAAGTGGTCCTTGATGGGTTGTTTGAGGCAGCTGGGGTAGTTTGGGAGCAGCTCATCCATTCTCCATTTCTCTAACAAATATATTTTCAAAAGAAGAAGATTTTTTCTAGGAAGGAAAGTGCCAAAGAGAAGAAGAAAGGTGCCATTGAAGAAGAGAGGAGAACACACACTTAGCTTCTTGTATTTCGGATTTATTTCTAGAGATTTGTGAACACTTGAACCTTCTTTTGGAAGGGTTGTAAGTTATTCTAATTCCATCTTCAGATTGGTTTGTGTTTGGATTTCATTTGTTCATCTTCTTTCTTTCATTATCTTGCAATGAATGCTATGATTTTATGTTTGTTTGCTTTGATTTCCATTATGAATGTTGTAGGCTAAATTGATGTGATTCTAGGGTAAGGAAAGGATGGTTATGGCTAGATCTATGATAGGACGAATTTAGATTTATCTTTGGATGATTTTTGTTTATGAACGTAGCTGCTGTTAGAAATCACGGGTAGTTCTTGAAGAACCACGGTCGTGGTTTCTATAGAACAAACCGTGATTCTTCCTGGTTCGGAGGATCTTACCTTAGATTCATAAAAATTGTTGAAACCCTAAGTTTTTGCTGAGTTTAACCTACCCTAGGGTGTCCTAGTGTAGTGACTAAGTGATAGGAGAGACTTACCCGGTAATCCCTTCCCTTAGAATCTAAAATAACAAGACCTTAGGTAGTGGTGAACTTAACAAGTCGCCATTGGATTAGATGTGCTAGGAATGTTGATTAGGACTTCCCTTTCCAAGACTTACCCGGTAAGGATAGGTTAGATCCTTAATTAACAAATTCGGTTTGTGTAGAATTCCTAACCTTAGGTTCTTAGAGACCTAACCGGTAATGAGACCTTAGGAGTGGACTAGTTGGATCATGAGACCTACCCGGTAATTGATCCCAATTTAGAAACACTTAATCCCAACACATCGTAATCAATCCAAAGAATGAATAGATAACTTGAGTTCTATGCCATAACCAGGACTTACCGACCCCTAGAATCCGTTTTTCCTTTCCCTTGATCAATATCTTGTTTGATTTGTTATTTGTGATTTTTGGTTTGATTGTTTGCCCTGCATAACTTGTGATCTTTGATCACCTAAAACCGACAAAAACATTAGAGATTTTCGTTCTTGCTTTCCTTCCTCTTTTCTAACTTTAGACCTTCGCTAAATTAAATCACAAAACCGAGTCAATTTCACCTTAGTCCTTGTGTTCGACCTCGGAGTACTATCCATACTACAAACGTCCCATACACTGCGGGTGCGCTAGAAGTTAGGATAATTATAACGAGTATAAATTTAAGGCTTATTGCGTACACACTTTTTAGCTTAACAAGTTTTTGGCGCCGTTGCCGGGGACTAGGTCTAGATTGAGTCTATTTTGTGATTGTTTCTAGTGTAGATCTTTCTTGTTGCTTTTGATCTCTCTTTGGTTTGTGTTTTTGCTTTTCAGGACATCTATTGCTCTTTAGGTGTATGCGAAGATCTCGTGGCAAAGATTTAGCTCTATTCGATCCCGAACCGGAGAAAACCCTTCGATCTAGATCCAAGAACATCCGAAAGGAGAAAGAGATGGCGGGAAGAAACCTCCAAGCTGAATTGGATGAAGCCTTAGAGCAAATAAGGCTAAGAGATGAGCTCTTGGAGAAAGAAAGGAGACTTTCCAATGAGAGGCAAGAGGAAACAAGGAGGGAGATTGAGGAGATTAGGCAAGCCCTTGTTCAAGGAGAGCTTAACCGCCGACAACCTCCACCTCCTCCACCACAACCGCAGCCGGCGGCTAATGTTAGGGTCGTTCCTATTGCTATTGAGGAGCCACAAACCCTAGGGAGACGTATGGATCCGGCACAAAGAGCACACCGACCGGGTGTGAATCTAGGAGATCCCGCTACCCACAACTATGAACTCCGCCCTCAAGTTCTTCAAATGATCCAGCATAATCAATTTTGAGGGATGGAAGGAGAGTCTCCTCACCAACATTTGATGAACTATGAGATTTTGATGGAGACTCTTAGACCACCAAGATTGGAGAGCAACAACCATAAGCTAAGGGCCTTTTCCTTCTCTCTTAAGGACAAAGCCTTGGCTTGGTATCAATCTATTCCACAAGGGCGAGTTGGTACTTGGGAGGAGATGACAACCGAGTTCTTGACCAAGTTCTTCCCACCTTCCAAGACCACCGAATTAAGAGGAAAGATCAATGCCTTTGTGATGAGAGATAGAGAAAGTTTGTTCAAATCTTGGGAGAGATTCAAAGACCTTCTCCTAGATTGTCCGCACCATGGCATACCAAAGATTGAGCTATTAGAGATCTATTTCAAAGGGCTTGATGAAGATAGCCAATTCAAGCTTCAATCTCTTTCCGGTGGGACATTTATGGAGAAACATGTAGATGATGCTTGGGAGTTTGTGGAGAAGCAAGCTCTAGTGATTGAAAAGTACTCTCATAGGAAGAGCGAAGGAAGAAAGGCGGGAGCGTATGAGGTAAGTGAAGTCACCATGAGCAATTTCAAGCTTGACGCCATCAACAACGAGTTAAAGTCCTTGAGAGAGTTGTGTACTACTACCTTGAAGGGCCAAGCAACTCCTCAAACACCTCCACAAGCTAACTTGTCTTCCAAGGAGGAAGATGTGAATTATATGGGAAGGGGCAATTTCAACAATTACCAAGGCCCAAGAAATTTCAACAACAACCGGCAATTCAAAAATTACCGGCCAAACCACAACCATCCCGGGTTTTCTTACTCTAACCCGGAAGGAGCCTTGAACCCTCCCGTTTCCACAAGTACAACTCCACCACAAAGAGCTTCACAAGAACCTCCACCCGGTTTTTCTCAACCTTCAAAGGATAGAACCGAAGTCATGTTTGAGCAACTGCTAGGAAGATTTAGTGGACTTGAGAGCACCGTCACTTCAATTTCTAAGGCTCAAAAGGTCTTGGAAGCACAAGTCTTTCAAAAGGCGGGTGAAGCACATAGGGATCCGGGGAAGCTTCCCGGAAGAACCGAAGAAAACCCAAGAGGCCAAGTGTTGGCTATCACAACAAGGAGTGGGTTGAGCATGAAGGATCCTTTGCCCAAGGACCAAGCTAAAGGAAAGCAAGTAGTGGTAGAAGAGGGAAGAAAGCAAGATGATGGAGGAAAAAGCAAGGATGTAGAGCCAACTTATGTGGCACCGCCTCCATACAAGCCACCACTACCGTTCCCACAATCAAGAGCGAGGGCTCGTTTGGACAATCACTTTGGTAAGTTCCTTGAACTAATGTCCAAGTTACATATTAACATTCCGTTTATGGATGCCATTTTAGGAATGCCGGCATATGGGAAGTTTTTGAAAGAAATACTCTCCAACAAAAGGAAGTTGGAGGAGTATGGGGAGATAAGGATGACCAAGAGATCCTCGGAGTTGATCCAAACAATGAAGGAGGAAATGCCTCCCAAGCTAAGAGATCCGGGCTCTTTTTGCGTTCCAATTGGAGTAGGAGACGTGAAGTACGAGGCCCTTTGTGATCTTGGGGCGAGTGTAAGCATCATACCGCTTGCACTTAGCAATAAGGTCGGGCTAGGAGAGCCGAAGCCGGTCAAGATGACCCTCTATATGGCGGACCGCTCTATTACTCATCCGGTTGGGATTCTAGAGGACATTCCGGTGCAATTGGGAGGATTCTATGTACCCATCGACTTTGTAGTGTTGGACATCCCGGCGGATTATCCGGTTCCTATCATTCTAGGAAGGCCTTTCCTAGCCACTTCCGGATGCTTAGTGGATTGCAAGAACGGGACTCTCTCCTTCAACATTGGAGAGGAGAACATCAAGTTCAAGCTGTCCACAATGATGAAAGGGCCAACCCTTGATGAAGGTATCTTCAACATAATCGAGCAAGAAGAATCTAGAGAAGTTGTAAGCTCGATCTTGATCAAGGACCCCTTGGAGAAGGTTCTTACCTTGAGTATGATGGAGGAAGACATTGAGGAGGAATGCAATGAAGAGATCAAGGACTTGGAGGCCTTGGAAGTGGAGCCAAGAGTTGGATTTGAGAGCCACGAAGAGGTTGTGAACAGCTGCAAGTTCCACGGTCGAGATTTACAAACCACGGCCGTCAAACTTTCTGGACAACTCCGAGAAGCAAACTTGGGAAAAATCACGGTCGTGGAAAATGAGCAACCCGTGTTTCCAACCGTGGTCTTCCCTGAATCAGCTCTTGATGATGATGAAGCTTCTAGGAGCCAGGAGGAGTCTTCATTTGCTTTGGACTCATCTCATCCCACCTTATTTGGATCATCTTCAACCGATAAAGGTCCTCCCTCACTTGAACTTAAACCCCTCCCCTCTCATTTAAAGTATGCATTCCTTGGAGATAATTCTACATATCCTGTGATTGTTAATGCATGTTTGAGTGATGATGAACTTGCTAAATTGCTGCATGAACTAAGATTGCATAGGAAAGCCATTGGTTATACTATTGATGATTTGGTTGGCATTAAACCATCTTTGTGCATGCATAAGATAATGATGGAAGATAACCACAAACCCTCTATAGAACATCAAAGGAGATTAAATCCTATAATGAAAGAGGTGGTCAAAAAGGAAATCATCAGGTTGCTAGATGCGGGAATTATCTACCCTATCTCGGATAGTAAGTGGGTTAGTCCCGTTCATGTAGTGCCTAAGAAGGGTGGAATGACGGTAGTAACTAATGAGAACAATGAACTAATACCAACTAGGACGGTCACGGGATGGAGGATGTGTATAGATTATAGGAAGTTAAACATGGCCTCTAGGAAAGATCACTTCCCCCTCCCCTTCATTGATCAAATTCTAGAAAGGTTAGCTCAACACTCTCATTTTTACTATTTAGATGGGTATAGTGGATTCTTCCAAATCCCTATCCACCCCGATGACCAAGAGAAAACGACTTTTACATGTCCATGGGGTACCTTTGCATATAGGAGAATGCCATTTGGGTTGTGTAATGCACCCGCCACCTTTCAAAGGTGTATGATGGCTATCTTTTCGGAATACATAGAAAATATCATGGAAGTGTTCATGGATGATTTCTCTGTTTACGGTTCTTCTTTCGATAATTGCTTGGCTAATTTGTCATTAGTGTTGCAAAGATGTGAGGAGACAAATCTTGTCTTAAATTGGGAAAAATGCCACTTCATGGTAAGTGAAGGGATTGTGTTAGGACACTTGGTGTCTAACCGGGGCATTGAGGTCGATAGAGCTAAAATTGAAACGATAGAGAAGTTGCCACCACCTACCTCGGTGAAGGGGGTAAGGAGTTTCTTAGGGCATGCCGGTTTTTACCGGAGGATCATTCAAGATTTCTCTAAAATTTCTAAGCCTCTCACTAACCTACTAATGAAGGATGTTGATTTTGTCTTTTCCAAAGATTGTCTTGAAGCGTTTTGTAGGTTGAAGAACGCCTTGATCTCCGCTCCTATCATGCAACCTCCGGATTGGAGTCTACCATTTGAAATCATGTGTGATGCAAGTGATGTGGCCGTTGGGGCCGTTTTAGGGCAAAGGAAAGAAGGGCGAACTCATGCTATTTACTATGCTAGCAAGACGCTAGATGATGCCCAACTCAACTATGCTACCACCGAGAAGGAGTTGTTGGCGGTGGTATATGCATTTGAGAAGTTCCGCTCGTACCTTGTTGGAGCGAAGGTCATAGTTTATACGGATCATGCGGCGATCCGTTATCTACTTACAAAGAAGGATGCCAAACCAAGGTTGATTCGGTGGATCCTTCTTCTTCAAGAGTTTGATTTGGAGATACGAGATAAGAAGGGATCCGAGAACTCCGTGGCGGATCACCTTAGTAGACTCCCACCATTGGAGCTTAGGAAAGACAACATCCCGATAGATGATTCATTCCGGGATGAACAATTGCAAATGGTGGAAGAATGCTTGTTCTACGTAGCTAGAGGAAGTGAGCCATGGTATGCCGACATTGTGAATTACTTGGTGTGTGAGGAAGTGCCTTCCGGACTTACATATGCACAAAGGAAGAAGTTCTTCAACGATGTAAGGCACTACTATTGGAGTGAGCCACTTCTATTCAAGAGAGGCCCGGATGGGGTGCTTAGGAGATGCATACCGGAAGATGAAATGGAAAGTGTGATCCGGCATTGTCACTCCTTACCATGTGGAGGCCATGCTAGCTCACACAAAACGTGTGCCAAGGTATTGCAATCCGGTTTTTATTGGCCTAACTTGTTTAGAGATGTGCAAGGTTTCGTAGCGGCATGTGATGCTTGCCAAAGGACGGGGAACATCTCAAGGAGGAATGAAATGCCCTTGAATAACATCCAAGAAGTTGAGATTTTTGATGTGTGGGGTGTAGACTTCATGGGACCATTCCCTTCTTCATGTGGCAATCTCTACATCCTATTGGCGGTGGACTATGTGTCAAGATGGGTGGAGGCAATTGCCTCTCCTACAAATGATGCCAAGGTGGTAGTGCGGTTCTTCAACCGAGTGATCTTCCCTAGGTTTGGAACACCAAGGGTGATCATTAGTGATGGGGGGAAGCACTTCACAAATAGGAATTTTGGAGCACTTTTGGCTAAGTATGGGGTAACTCACAAGGTGGCAACACCTTACCACCCCCAAACTAGTGGTCAAGTAGAGATCTCCAACCGAGAGATAAAGGCCATCCTCGAGAAGACGGTGTCTAGAACAAGGAAGGATTGGGCAATGAAGCTCAATGACGCACTATGGGCATATAGAACCGCCTTCAAGACACCTATTGGCACCACCCCTTACAAGTTGGTCTATGGCAAGTCTTGCCACCTTCCGGTGGAGATGGAGCATAGAGCTTATTGGGCCATTAAGTGGCTAAATTTTGACCTCAAGGAAGCGGGAGAGAAGAGGTTGCTCGATATCAATGCCCTTGAAGAGCTCCGGTTGGAAGCCTATGAGAATGCCCGGATCTACAAGGAGAGAACCAAAAGATGTCATGACAAGAAGATTATTCCAAAGGAGGTGAGTGAAGGAGATCTTGTCCTTCTCTTCAACTCAAGGCTGAGGCTCTTTCCCGGAAAGCTCAAATCAAGATGGACCGGGCCATATGTGGTGAAAAAGATCTTTCCCCATGGAGCTATTGAAATAGGAGGGGAGCATTGTGGAAATTTCAAAGTGAATGGGCATCGCTTGAAGAAGTATATTCCGGGAGCCCCGATAGACATGATTGCCCCACTTCACCTCGAATAGACGC
This sequence comes from Fagopyrum esculentum, assembly GCA_033239045.1. Taxonomy (NCBI): domain Eukaryota; kingdom Viridiplantae; phylum Streptophyta; class Magnoliopsida; order Caryophyllales; family Polygonaceae; genus Fagopyrum; species Fagopyrum esculentum. Next base: position 81,304,608 of record BSUD01000006.1, on the reverse strand, counting down.
TCCCGAAGTTTGGTCAAGCTAGTGACCTTAAAGAAGCGCTTGGTGGGAGGCAACCCATTGGTAACATTTTTCCTTCATTTTTGCTTAGATTTTTCTGTTTTTGTGTGCTTTGTGTGTGTTTCGTGTTTCGTGTGTGTGCTAGAAGCATTAGTGGCATTGGAAGTCTTTCTTGACATGTGAATGATGATGATGAACCCCTCACCAATTATGGGTGGAGCGGACGCGGAACTTGGACGGCTAGCGGTGCCTAGCGCGGGTTCCGAAGCTTTGAAGGATGCTTAAGAGCTCTCTACCATGGTTGATAGGATCATCCAACATCAAGTCACTCGAGAATTCCCAAATACCATGGCAAACACTTTTACATTGTGAGAACCTTCTTTCACTCTCTTTACTTGTATACCACATTGGGGACAATGTGTCTCTAAGTATGGGGTGGGGTTCGCATGATCCTTTGCATGATGAGCATCTAGGATAGGTTAATACTTGCATGTGTCTTGCATTGTACATACTTAAACCGAAAATCATCCTATAAAAATCAGAAAATTTAAAATTTTTTTTGTGCTTTCTAGGCTTGGATATGATCCTAATGATGAAACTTGTCTTGTGATTGGCTATGAATGGCCTTATGTGTTGAATTGATAAATGCATATGTGAACTTGAACTACTTCTCTTGAATTCCATGAATGACTTAAGAGCACGATGATTGCCTAGAATGGATTGAGTATTGAAAGTCGAAATTACATAATAGTTCTTGCATACCATCTAGGAATGAATGAGGCATTTCATTTTTCTCTACTTCTCATCTTGATCATGATTGCTTGAGCACCTCAATTGATATAAATTCGACCTCCTTTAAACCCGTCCGGGAATAGGAGCATGCTAGTGTGTTTGAATGTGTAAAAGCAAGTGCGGGGTGAATATGTAATGAAAAGAATATCGTGAATGGAATGCTGAAATTATTGTGGAAGTGTAGCCAATATAGGTTTGGGGGCGTTGGTTTAAATGACAATTAACTCGGTACACTTCACATAATCGGGTGTTGGTGCCTTGCCAAAGTCAAATGAACCAATAGTCCTAACGAGCTTTGGTATGTGTGCCCGGTGTGGATGCACCTCGAAAAAGAGAAAAAGCCCGAGGATGGCTAATCACCGAGGTTTCGGCTATTGTACACCAATGCCATTGTCTCAAAAATGAGTTAAAGAAAAAGAAAAGAAAGCAAGATAGGGAAAAACATACACTTGGGGGAAGTTGATCGAGGACAAGGAAGTGAAGTTAGTTCCATTCCCGGATTAGCATCACATACCTAGAAAATCCCCCTCCCAAATTACAACGTTTCTTAGCCTTTTATGTCACAAGCCCTTATGACCTACTTGCATGTTTGTAAGACTTAGTAATCTAGATTGGATAGACTCTTGATCTTCTTGACATCTTCGTCCTCCTATCTCATGCATGCTTTTGAGTTAAGTACAATTGTCTTTCCATGCCCTTATTGTTTGATACATAATTGCTTATCCAATTGCCATTGATCATGACTATGAAGGTGATCCAATAGTAGAAGAACAAAACCCAAAAAGACTTTGCCATTTTTCTGCATACATAAATCATGTCATCTTTTAGTCTATAGTTGGGAATTTGCTCGGGGACGAGCAAACCTTAAGTATGGGGTATTTTGATAACACGATTTATAGCATAGTTTTTGGTGTACATTTAGATAGTATTCTCGCTCAATCATGCATGATCTAGCACTAGTCCAATGCGTTTTGCGCTCAAAACATGTATTTTGTCGAGATAGACGTCTACACGGACTTGTGTGCGTTTTGTAGGTATTTCGGGAAGTTTAGAGCTAAAACGATGCGTTAAAGGGCCGTTCATTTAGATGACACGTCCTCGGACTCATTAGGACACATCAAAGGGGTAAGGAGGACTCATGGAACCTTGCCAACACTAGCCATGCACCAAACCACAGCTCAATGATCCAAAGCGAAGTTTCTGCATAGAATCACGGTTTCCTGAAGAACCACGGCCGTGGAAATGACCGTGGATTTTGCCAAATTCTCGTGACAGCTGTGCCACGACTCTCATGGCCAGCTCATGAAGAATTTGTTATAAAAGTGGTCCTTGATGGGTTGTTTGAGGCAGTTGTGGTAGTTTGGGAGCAGCTCATCCATTCTCCATTTCTCTAACAAATTTATTTTCAAAAGAAGAAGATTTTTTCTAGGAAGGAAAGTGCCAAAGAGAAGAAGAAAGGTGCCATTGAAGAAGAGAGGAGAACACACACTTAGCTTCTTGTATTTCGGATTTATTTCTAGAGATTTGTGAACCCTTGAACCTTCTTTTGGAAGGGTTGTAAGTTGTTCTAATTCCATCTTCAGATTGGTTTGTGTTTGGATTTCATTTGTTCATCTTCTTTCTTTCATTATCTTGCAATGAATGCTATGATTTTATGTTTGTTTGCTTTGATTTCCATTATGAATGTTGTAGGCTAAATTGATGTGATTCTAGGGTAAGGAAAGGATGGTTATGGCTAGATCTATGATAGGACGAATTTAGATTTATCTTTGGATGATTTTTGTTTATGAACGTAGATGTTGTTAGAAATCACGGGTAGTTCTTGAAGAACCACGGTCGTGGTTTCTATAGAACAAACCGTGATTCTTCCTGGTTCGGAGGATCTTACTTTAGATTCATAAAAATTGTTGAAACCCTAAGTTTTTGCTGAGTTTAACCTACCCTAGGGTGTCCTAGTGTAGTGACTAAGTGATAGGAGAGACTTACCCGGTAATCCCTTCCCTTAGAATCTAAAATAGCAAGACCTTAGGTAGTGGTGAACTTAACAAGTCGCCATTGGATTAGATGTGCTAGGAATGTTGATTTAGACCTTCGCTAAATTAAATCACAAAACCGAGTCAATTTCACCTTAGTCCTTGTGTTCGACCTCGGAGTACTATCCATACTACAAACGTCCCGTACACTGCGGGTGCGCTAGAAGTTAGGATAATTATAACGAGTATAAATTTAAGGCTTATTGCATACACACTTTTTAGCGTAACACAAGGCCAGCGTGGAGCATGGCAAGGCCATCGTCGGGCATGACAAGGCCAGTGTCGGGTATGACAAGGTTTGCGTCGAGCATGGAAATGCCATCCTCGGGCGTGACAAGGCCATCGTCGGGCATGACAAGGCCAAAGTCGGGCATTACAAGGCCAACGTTTGGCATGACAAGGCCGGCGTTGGACATGGCAATGTCATCTTCGGGCTTGACAAGGCCACTCTCGGACATGGCAATGTCATCGTCGGGCACGACAAGGCCAGCATCGGGCATGACAAGGTCAGTGTCGGGCATGCCAAGGTCAAGACATGGAAACTCTTGGACATGACAAAGCCATCGTTGGGCATGGCAAGGCCAACATCGGGCATGACAAGGGCAGTGTCGGGCATGACATGCCTAGCGTCGGGCATGACAGGCAACTCTCGGACCTCGCAAGACCATCGTCGGCCATGAAAAAGCCAGCGTCGGGCATGACAAGGTTAGCGTCTGGCATGGCAACGCCATCGTCGAGCATGACAAGGTCCTGACAAGGCCATCGTCGGCCATGATAAAGCCACTCTCGGACATGACAAGGCAACTCTCTCGGATATGACAAGGCCAACGTCGGGCATGGGAAGGCCAGCGTCGGGCATGACAAGGCCAGCATTGGTCATGGCAAGGCCATCGTCGGGCATGACAAGGTCCTGACGAGGCCATCGTCGAGCATGACAAAGCCACTCTCGGACATGACAACGCCATTCTCTCGGACATGAAAAGTCCTACATCGGGCATGGGAAGGCCAACGTCGGGCATGACAAGGCCAGCGTCGGGCATGACAAGGTCATGACAAGACAACTCTCGGACATGACAAGGCCATCGTCGGGCATGGCAAAGCCAGCGTCGGGCATGATAAGGCCAACGTCGGGCATGACAAGGTCATGACAAAGCAACTCTCGCACATGACAAGGCCATCGTTTGGCTTGGCAAGGCAAGCATTGGGCATGACAAGGCCAGCGTTGAGCATGACAAGGCCATCGTCGGGCATGACAAGGCCAGCGTCGGGCATGACAAGGCCAGAGTCGGGTATGACAAGGCTGGCGTCGGGCATGGCAATGCAATCCTCGGGCGTGACAAGGCCACTCTCGGACATGGCAAGGCCATCGTCGAGCATGACAAGGCCATCGCCAAGCATGACAAGGCCGGCGTCGGACATGGCAATGTCATCTTCGGGCATGACAAGGCCACTCTCGGACATGGCAAGGCCATCGTCGGGCACGACAAGGCCAGCGTCGGGCACGACAAGGCCAGCGTCGGGCATGACAAGGCCAGTGTCGGGCATGCCAAGGTCACGACATGGCAACTCTCGGACATGATAGAGCCATCGTTGGGCATGGCAAGGCCAGTATCGGGCATGACAAGGGTAGTGTCGGGCATGACAAGGCTAGCGTCGGGCATGACAGGCAAATCTCGGACCTCGCAAGACCATCGTCGGCCGAGACAAGGCCAGCGTCGGGGATGACAAGGCTTGCGTCGGGCATGGCAAGACCATCGTCAAGCATGACAAGGTCTTGACAAGGCTATCGTCGGGCATGACAAGACCACTCTCGGATATGACAAGGCCACTCTCTCGGACATGACAAGTCTTGCATCGGGCATGGGAAGGCCAACTCAGGCATGACAAGGCTAGCATCGGGCATGACAAGGTCACGACAAGGCAATTGTCGGACATGACAAGACCATCATCGGGCATGGCAAGGCTAGCGTCGTGCATGTCAAGGCCAACGTCGGGCATGATAAGGTCATGACAAGGCAACTCTCGCACATGACAAGGCCATTGTCGGGCTTGGCAAGGTAAGCGTCGGGCATGATAAGGCCAGCGTTGAGCAAGACAAGGCCATCTTCGGGCATGACAAGGCCAGCGTTGGGCATGACAAGGCCAGCGTCGGGTATGACAAGGCTGGCGTCGGGCATGACAATGCCATCCTCGGGCGTGACAAGGCCAGCCACTCTCGGACATGGCAAGGCCATTGTCGGGCATGACGAGGCCAGCGTCGGGCATGACAAGGCAACTCTCGGACATGACAAGGCCATCGTCGGGCATGGCAAGCCCATCATCGGACTTGACAAGGCCAGTGCCGGGCATGGGACGGCCATCGTCGGGCATGACAAGGCAAGCGTCGGCCAAGTTTGATTTGGTTTGGGTATGACAAGTCCAGCGTCCGGTATGACAAGGCAACTCTCGAAATTGGCAAGGCCATCGTCGTCCAATGCAAGGCCAGTGTCGTACATGACAAGGCTAGCATCGGGCTTGGCAAGGCCATCGTCGGGCATGACAAGGACATGACAAGGCCATCCTTGGGCATGACAAGGTCATGACAAGGCCATCGTCGGGCATGACAAGGTCATGAAAAGGCCATCGTCGGGCATGACAAGGCGACTCTCTCGGACATGTCAAGGCCAGTGTTGGGCATTGGAAGGCCAACATCGGGCATGACAAGGCCAGCGTCGGGCATGACATGGCCATCGTCACGCATGACAAGGCTAGTGTCGGGCATGGTAACGACATCGTCCTGCATGACAAGGTTACTCTCGGACATGACAAGGCCACTCTCGGACATGACAAAGCCAACGTTAGGCATGACAAGGTCACTTTCTTGGGCAAGACAAGGCCACTCTCTCGGACATGACAAGCCCAACGTCGGACATGGCCATGACAATACGACTCTCGAACATGACAAGGCCAGTCTCGGGCATGAAAACGCCATGACAAGGCCGTGACAAGGCTGTTCTCGGGCATGACAAGGTCAACACCCATCTTAACCCACCTTCTCAAGGCAAACACCTATATTGACAAGGCAAACATCCATATTGCTCTAAGGCACCCACCGATCTTAACAAAGGAAACACTCATCTTGACGAGGTCAACACCCGTCTTAACCCATCTTGGCAAGGCCGTCATAATGTGACAAGTCCAAAACCCATTGTGACAAGATACATGTTAGGTACCTACATACTTAGGGACGTGAGATATATATGTAGCGCCCACACAGTCCGAGATAGACAGATATCACCAAGTATGTACCCGAGGGTAAAATTCCTTAACAATATACCTAAGTTAGGAGGCCCCGATAATGTTGCCTCATTTTTGAAAGGGCGTTGTTTTTTGCGGAGGGGTGTTTAACTTGAAGGGGGACTTGGTTTTTTAGAAGGGAATGGGGGAGGGGGGACAAATCCAAGCGACATAGGGCTGAATCTCAGCAGATCGTGGAAGCAAGGCTACTCTGCCACTTACAATACCCCGTCGCGTATTTAATTCTCTGCAAAGGATTCAACCCGCCGCTCGGAGGAAATTATGCTTCAAGGCGGCCCGCACAACGCATCCGACGCGCGGGCTGGGCCTATGACGCGTGCTCTTGGGGACCGAAGTCCCTATTATAGGCCGGCAATCGGGCAGCGGGCACATGCGTCGCTTCTGGCCCGGAATCTTACTTAGAGGTGTTCAGTCATAATCCAATGCACGGTAGCTTCGCGCCACTGCCTTTACAACCAAGGCCGGTGACAAATTGTGCGAATCAACGGTTCCTCTCGTACTAGGTTGAATTACCATCGCGGCGCTGTCATCAGTAGGGTAAAACTAACCTGTCTCACGATGGTCTAAACCTAGCTCACGTTCGCTATTGGTGGGTGAACAATCCAACACTTGGTGAATTTTGCTTCACAATGATAGGAAGAGCCGACATCGAAGGATCAAAAAGTAACGTCGTTCTGAACGCTTGGCTGCCAAAAGCTAGTTATTCCTGTGGTAACTTTTCTGACACCTCTAGCTTCACATTCCGAAGGTCTAAAGGACCGTTACGCCACGCTTTCACGGTTCGTATTCGTATTGAAAATCAGAATCAAACGAGCTTTGACCCTTGTGTTCCACACGAGATTTCTGTTCTCATTGACCTCATTTTAGGACACTTGCGTTATCTTTTAACAGATGTGCCGCCCCAGCCAAACTCCCTACCTGACAATGTCCTCCACCCAGAATGAGCCGCGGACGCGGCCCTTGAGTTTAGAAAGAGGGGTGATGCCCCGCTTCTGGCTCACGGAGTAAGTAAAATAACGTTAAAAGTAGTGGTATTTCACTTTCGCCGCGAGGCTCCCACTTATCCTACACCTCTCAAATTATTTCACAAAGTCGGACTACAATCGAGCTCAATAGGGTCTTCTTTCCCCGCTGATTCTGCCAAGCCCGTTCCCTTGATTGTTGTTTCGCTAGATAGTAGACAAGGACAGTGGGAATCTCGTTAATCCATTCATGCACGTCTCTAATTAGATGACGAGGCATTTGGCTACCTTAAGAGAGTCATAGTTACTCGGTTCGTTAATCAGCGCTTTGTTGAATTTCGTCACTTTGACATTCAAAGCACTAGGCAGAAATCACATTGTGTTAACATCCGCAAGGACCTTCGCAATGCTTTTTTTTTAATTAAACAGCCGGATTCCCGTTGTCCGTACCAGTTCTAAGTCAACTGTTTGACGCCCAGGGAAGACCCCTAAGGGAGCCGTTCCCATCCCGTCCCCCGAATTTAAATATCCAACCCAACCAAACCGACCTTCCGTCCGAAGATCTTGACCTTCGGGTTCCGAGCATGACAAGGCCAGCGTCGGGCATGACAAGGCCATCGTCGGACATGGCAAGGCCATCGTTTGGTATGACAAGGACATCGTTTGCATGACAAGGCCGGCGTTGGGCATGGAAATGTCATCCTCGGGCATGACAAGGTCACTTTCGGACAAGGCAAAGCCATCGTCGGGCATGACAAGGCCAGCGACGGGCATGACAAGGCCAGCGTCGGGCATGACAAGGTCATGACAAGGGAACTCTCGGACATGACAAGGCCATCATCGAGCATGGCAAGGCCAGCTTTAAGCGTGATAAGGCCATGACAAGGCCACTCTCGGGCATGGCGAGGCCAGCGTCCAGCATGGAAAGGCCTAGTCAGGCATGACAATGCCAGCGTCGGGCATGACAAGGCTAGCGTTTTGCATGACAAGGCCGACGTCGGGCATGGCAATGTCATCCTCGGGCCTGACAAGGCCACTCTCGGACATGGCACGGCCATCGTCGAGCATGACAAGGCCACTCACGGGCATGACGAGGCCAGCGTCGGGCATTTTAAAGTCATCGTCGGGCATGACAAGGCTAGAGTCGCCCATGACAAGGAAAGCGTTTGGAATGACAAGGCCGACGTCGGGCATGACAATGTTATCCTCGGGCATGACAATGCCACTCTCGGACATGACAAGGCTAGCGTCGGGCATGACAAATTCATGACAAGGCAACTCTCGGACATGACAAGACCATCGTCAGGCATGGCAAGGCCAGCTTCGGGCATGACAAGGCCATCGTCAGACATGACAAGGCCAGCGTCGGGCATGAGAAGGCCGGCGTCGGGAATGACAAGGCCGGCGTCGGGAATGGCACTACTATCCTCGGGCATGACAAGGCCACTCTCGGTCATGGCAAGGCCATCGTCGGGCATGACATGGCTAGGGTCGGGCATTACAGGCCATGTTAAGGCCACTCACGGGCGTGGTGAGGCCAGCGTCGGGCATGTCAAGGCCATCGTCGAGCATGCCAAGGCCAGCGCCGGGCATGATAAGGCCAGCGTTTGAAATGACAAGGCCGGCGTCGGGCATGACAAGGCCACTCTAGGACATGGCAAGGCCATCATCGGGTATGACAAGACCAGCATCGGGTATAACAAGGTCATGACAAGGCCATCGTCGGGCATGACAAGGCCAGCTTCGGGGGTGACAAGGCCATCGTCAGGCATGACAAGGCCGGCGTCGGGCATGGCACTGCCATCCTCGGGCATGATAAGGCCACTCTCGGACATTGCAAGACCATCGTCGGGCATGGCACTACCATCCTCGGGCATGACAAGGCCACTCACGGACATGGCAAGGCCATCGTCGGGCATGACAAGGCCAGTGTCGGGCATGACAAGGCATCTCTCAGACATGACAAGGCCGTCGTCGGGCATGGCAAGGCCAACGTCGGACATGACAAGGCCAGCACCGGGCATGACAAGGCTTTCGTCGGGCATGACAAGGCCAGTGTTGGGCATGACAAGGCCAGCGTCGGGCAAGCCAAGGCCATCGTCGTGCAAGCCAAGGCCAGCGTTGGGCAAGACAAGGCCAGCGTCGGGCAAGCCAAGGCCATCGTCGTGCAAGACAAGGCCAGCGTTGGGCATGACAAGGCCAGTGTCGGGCATGACAAGGCAACTCACGGACTTGGCAAGGTCATCGTCGGCCATGCCAAGGCAACGTGGGGCATGACAATGTTATGACAAGGCCATCCTAGGGCATGACAAGGTCATGACAAGGCCATCGTTAGGTATGACAAGGTCATGACAAGGCCGTCGTCGGGCATGACAAGGCCACTCTCGGAAATGACAAGGCCACTCTCTCATACATGACAAGGCCAACGTTAGACATGGGAAGGCTAGTGTCGGGCATGATAAGGTCATGACAAGGCAATTGTCGGATTTGACAAGGCGATCGTCGGGCATGGCAAGGCCAACGTGGGCCATGCAAGGCCAGCGTCGGGCATTACAAAGTCTTGACAAGGCAACTGATAGGTGATGGAATCACTATCATTTAGGATAGTTTTTAGAGTCATTTTATTGCATTTGTGTCGGTTTATGCTAATAACTCGTTGGTCTAGAAGAAGAAGACTAAAAGAAGCTAAGGAAGGAGTTATAAGCACTAAGGAGTGAAGATCGTTCACAAAGCAAAGCTTCTGTTGCCTCACCGCCCCAGCGGAGCCTTGTCACCGCACCTATGGGTGACGCCTTACACCGGAGCACCCCCTGCGCCTTCGCCAGCGCCGGGCATGAAGTGTGTCACCGCCCCTGCGTCACTCCCTGGCGCCCCTGCGTTGACTTGCCTTGAAGAAACGAAGACCAGCTCCCCTGCGCCTTCCACTACGCCCCTACCTGCGCCTCAACCTGGGAGCTGGAAGACGAAGATGCTTAGCATCAGAAACGTTAGGAAGTCGAAGGGTCAGACGTTTGAAGAGCATTGAAGATCCGCCCCAACGGAATTGCCTAGCCGCCCCAGTGGCCTTGAAGAAGATCAAGCGTTTTTGCCTTCACCGCCCCTGTGAAACTGAAGGCCGCCCCTGCGGTTTAACGTCAGAAGCTTTACTCCGGCTATTTACACAACCGTTATGGCTTTAAAGGTGGCTGTTTTAGGCCGGTCATTTACTCCCATTTAGTGTCTTTTGTAGTATAAATAGTCCTTGGTTGGTTGCTAGAATCATCCAAGCTTGTTAGCCAACAAATTATCCACTTAGAATATCTTGCTACCTTTGTAATGAGTTGCTAACTCCCTGATAACACGATTTATGACTTAGTTTTAGGTAATCATTTAGATAGTTTTTCCCGTTTTTCATGCATGGTTTGGCATTAGTTCAGGACGTTTGCGTTCAATTCATGTATCTTGTCGAGATAGACGTCTACACGGACTTTTGCATGCTTTGTAGGTATTTTGGGAGATTTACGAGCTTAATCGATACATTCGAGGATCATTCCTCGAGATGACACACTTCCGGACTCGTTAAGGAGCAAGCTAGGAGCAAAGGAAAACACATAGGACCTAGTTGGTGCATGCCTTGCACCAACTCATGGTCCAATGGTTCAAGGGAAGCCTCTGGAGCAAAACCACGGCCAGACACCATTCCACGGCCGTGGAATGTGCCCGTGGAATCTGCCAGGACCACGCTGACACGTGTCCCACGATCTCTTTGATGACTCTTGCTCCTAGTGGGTATTTAAAGAATCTTGCAGGCTGTAATTGGGAGATCTCTCTTCCTCTTTTTTTTTACCTATCTTCTTCCCCAAAACACTTCTCCATTGTTGCATCTCTTCCAAGCACCCATTGTGGGTGTCCTTGGAAGGGATTAGTGTAGATTCTCGTTTTAGAGTGAGATTAGAGTGGTTTTGAGAGAGGAGTCCATTGTTGAGAACTTGGATTAGATCTTGGAGCCTTGTAAGATTTGGTAATCTCTATTCTAAGCCTTTAATGTCTTTTCTTGGGATTGTTCTTCATTATTTAACCATGACTTGCAAGCATGCTTTAATTGTGAAGTTTGATTTTGAAATGTATGTTGTTGGCTGAATAGATGTGATTCTAGGGTGAAGGAGTGATGTTTATGCTTTGGACTATGATTGATTTGTGTTCGAAATCCCAACTCGGAGCCAAACCACGGCCTGTTCTTCATGCTTCCACGGCCGTGATCTGCATGATCCACCCGTATTTTGCTCTGTTGTTCTTGAATTGATTGAATCTTGATGTTTGGATGTAGATGTGTTGAAACCCTAGTTTTGTTGAGCTTAACCTAACTTAGGTAGACCTAATGTTAGCAACCTAATTGAGGAATGAGACCTACCCAGTGATTTCCCCTCTTAGATACCTAAGATGATGAACTCTAGGTAGTAGTGAGCCTCGCAAGCCGCTATTGGATTGAGTGTGCTAGGATCGTTGCCTAAGACTTGCCTTTTTCCGAGACTTACCCGGTAAGGAGGGGTTTGACCCTTAGGTAGTGACCGGTTTGTGTAGAATTCTCGTCCTTAGGTTCCTTGAGACTTACCCGGTAATAGGACCTTAGGTGCGAGACTAGTGGAGCATGAGACTTACCCGGTAATTGCTCCCATTTGAGGAACACTCAACTCCGAACAGCCACAACCTTCCTTTGACCTTTAGAAACATGAGTCCAATGCCATAATCGGAATTCCGAATCTCTAGAATCCACTTTCTTACCTCTTATCTCTCATCTTTTGTTTGTGTTTTGTGTTTCTTGTTTGCGTTGATATACTTGTGATTCTTGTTTGATCACCCAAAACCATCCAAAAATATTGTGTTTTGCATTTCTTTAATCCTCATCTCATCTTAGCTTAGATTTGCACTATCTTTGATCATTAAATGACTTGATTTCACTTCAGTCCTTGTGTTTGACCTCGGAATACTTTCCTTTCTACAAAACGACCCGTACACTGCGGGTTTCGCTAGGTAGTTTAGGATTTTAGTTTGAGTTTATAAATGTAAAGCTTTTTGTGCTATTTCCTAGCGTAACAAGTTTTTGACGCCGTTGCCGGGGACTAAGTTAAGATTAAGTCATTTGCTTTTGATTGTTTTTAGTGTTTATCTTTCTTGTTACTTTTGATCTTGTGTTGTTTTTGTCTTTTCCTTTTCATGTTTGCCATGGACGGATTGTACTTCCAAGACGACCTTGACAACATGGAGTATGAGGGATGGATGGAACGCCAAGATCTAGGACCTCTACATGATGAGTTTGAGTATTGGGAGGAGTTTAATGCCTATCATGAGTCCCATAATCAAGCTTTCATGACTATATTGCCTCATGATGAACCTCACCAACAACCTCACAATGATAGGGTAGAATCAATGCTAGAAGAAATGTTGAGGAAGATGGATGATCTAGAGAGCAACCTTGCTTCCATTTCGAGTGCCCACATGGTGCTTGAAGCGGAAGTATTTCAACAAGAGGAGGTTCACTATGAGGAGATCCAAGAATTGCCCGATTCAACCATAACCAATAGAGACCTTGAGGAAGAGTTGAATGAAGCTTGGGAGCAAGTGAAGTTAAGGGATTTGGCCCTGAAGGATGAAAGAAGATTGAATTTCGAGAGGGAAGAACAATTGAGGAGGGAGATTGAAGAGATTAGGAATGCTCTTATGCTAGGAGATTCTACCATCCTTCAAGATCTACCTCCACCTCCTTTACCTTTGGAGGAGTGCAATGAAGTACTCTCACCCCCGGATATCCTTGCCATCAAACCCGGAACCACACTTGAAGAGCTCACTTGGAACGAAGACAACAGAGAGAATCACGGCCGTGGAGGACAAACCACGCCCGTGGAAGGTTCTGTCCTAGACAATCCTAAGCTAGTTTCAGCCCCTTCCAACCCTTTCTTGCTTGCCCGGAGTACACACGAAGATTGGAGCCCCTTTCCTAAGGATTCTCCATTATTGAATGAAGAAAGCAAGCATGATGGATCCATGATGTTCATGAAGCACTTCAATGAGGGATTCTTTCCAAGAATCGGCTTTCTTCGGATCATAGAGGATGAGGATGACAAGCGTTTCACCGGAGTGACCGCGGAGTATAAATTGCCTAAGTATGGGATAGCATCTATGGTTGCAACTCCATACTATCATCAAGGAAGCGGTGATGAAGGAGTCTACTACTCATCGGCGAAGAGAGAACCTAAGGCTTATTTGGGCATCAAGTGGCCCTTGCTTGTCATCATGGATTCAGGAAAGAGATGGTTGCTTGGACTCCTCAAGCAAACCATGGTATTCGAGGTGGATTGACATATCCAAGGAGTTTGGTCAAGCTAATGACCTAAAAGAAGCGCTTGATGGGAGGCAACCCATTGGTACAACTCTTTCCCTTTTCTCTTTCGTTTTTGCTTTTCTTTTTGCTTTTGTGTGTTTTTGTGTTTTGTGTTTGTGTGGAAGATCTTAGGTACTAAGGAAGCCTTGCAAGGCAAGTTGATGATGATGATTCCGTTTTCAACCATGGGTGGAGCGGACGTGAGACTTGGACGGCTTGAGGTGTCTTTGTTGGATGGAAGAGCTCCCATCTCACATACACCTTGGCGCGGGTCTCGATGCCGGAATGACTATGAAGAGCTCTCTACCATTGTTGATAGGATCATCCACTACCACTCCACGCGAGTTAACCCAAATACCAAAAACGCCACATTTTTACATTGTGAGAACCCTCTTTCACTCTTCTTTACTTCATTTACACATTGGGGACAATGTGTTTCTAAGTATGGGGTGGGGTTTGCATGATCTTTTGCATGATTAGCATCTAGGATAGTTTCGTTTTAGTTGTCACACGTTTCTTTTCATGTTTTGCATTGTACATATACATTTCAAAATTCCAAAAAAATCGAAAAATTTTCAAAATTTTTTGTGCTTTCTAGGTTTGGATATGACCCTAATGATGAATCTTGTCTTGTGAATTGGCTATGGATGGCCTTGTGTGTTTAATGGATTTATGCATATGTGGACTTGATGTACTTCTCTTGAATTCTATGTATGAATTGTGATTATGATGTTTGCCTTGATTGGATTGAGGATTGAAAGTCGAAATTACATGCTAGTTCTTGCACATCATCTAGGGATGATTGAGGCAATTCATTTTTCTCTACTTCTCATCTTGATCATGTTGCTTGAGCACCTCACTTGATTAAAAATTTGACCTCTTTTGACCCTTCCGGGAATAGGAGCATGCTAGTGTGTTGATGTGTATGAAAAGCAAGTATGGGGTGGTGAAGTTGATATTATGAATGTTGTGAATGAAGTTGTTGAAAATGCGTTGTAAAAGTGTAGACAAAATATAGGTTTTGGGACGTTGGTTTAAATGACAAGTAACTCGGCACCATTCACATAATCGGGTGTTTGTGCCTTGCCAAAGTCAAATAAACCAATAGTCCTAGCGAGCTTTGGTATGTGTGCCCGGTGTGGATGCACCTCGAAAAATAGAAAAAGCCCGAGGACGGCTAATCACCAAGGTTTCGGCTTTTGTACACCAATGCCATTGTCTCAAAAATAAGTGAAAAAGAAAAGAAAAGAAGGAGAAAAATACACTTTGGTGGATGAAGTATAAATGTAAAAGTTATGGTTGTTTAGTTCCTTTCCCGGATTTGCACCACATGGCCTTAGAAAATTCCCACCTTATCATCACGTTTCTTGGCCTCTTCTTTCCTAAGTCCTTAAGACCTATTTGCTTATGTGTATGACTTAGTGATCTACATTGGACATTCTCATGATCATCTTGATTTCATCATTCTTGCCTTTCATGCATGCTTTCGAGTTGAGTATGATTGTCTTTCCGTGCCTTCATTCATTTAATACATAATTGCTTGTCCATTGCCATGAAACATCACTATGAAGGTGATCCATCTTTAGAAGCACAATTCCAAAAATATTTTCACTTTTTCTGCATGCATAAATCATGTCATCTCTTAGTCTATAGTTGAGCATTTTCTCGGGGACGAGCAAACCTTAAGTATGGGGTATTTTTGATAACACGATTTATGACTTAGTTTTAGGTAATCATTTAGATAGTTTTTCCCGTTTTTCATGCATGGTTTGGCATTAGTTCAGGACATTTGCGTTCAATTCATGTATTTTGTCGAGATAGACGTCTACACGGACTTTTGCATGCTTTGTAGGTATTTTGGGAGATTTACGAGCTTAATCGATACATTCGAGGATGATTCCTCGAGATGACACACTTCCGGACTCGTTAAGGAGTAAGCTAGGAGCAAAGGAGAACACATAGGAAAGAAGAAGAAAAAAAAGAAGCAGAAAGAAATCCGAAATAAAAAAAAGGAATCAGATCTATTCATTTCATTCTAATTTATTATTTTATTTTATTCTTTCTTATTTCATAGTTTGTAATTAGCCTAGTGTTATTACACTTGTTTTAGTGTTATTCAGCAACAAAGAGGACTTCAAGAAAGGACTTAAGTCAAGTATCTCGTCTCATTCGGAGGAAGAACCAAGCATCTCGTTGAACCTATCTAGCCACACCTAGCTATTGTCCATTTTCGGCCATCAAACACCATTGCCCAGCCTTCCATAACCTCATCCTACGGTGTATAGGGTTCACTTTTTGGGTCTTACGAGTAAATTCTTTCAAAGCTTATCCTGAATTTTTAATTTTGAGTCATTTATTTGCATATAACATTCGTGCAATTGACCTTTCCGTTTGAGTCTTTCCTTTTTTTGTTGAGTCAAACACGTTTTTGAAGTAACTGAAATCGAATCTTGTTTCTATCTAAAAGCTTTAGTTTGACTAGGCATCGAAATCACGTGAGGTTTTTGATTAATAGAAGACGAGCCATCAACAAGCTTGTATCACACCACTAGAGAGTGAGAGAACCTTATTTTCTGAGTGATACAATTGCGAGGTGTTTTTGTTTAAACTAACCTAACGTGTTTACTGTTGTTGAGTGTTTTGCATCATGTAAGGGACTTCTGCAGGTCCAAAGAGCCCTGAGCCCTGAGCCTATCACACCGGAGTTGTTCAGTCTCATCAAGAGCTTGAAAGATAGCATTGAGGGGCTGACTACAAGGATATCTACCTTGGAGACGTCTAGGGTGACCCCGGATTCTCGACCACCAGGAGGTAACTTGGAGATAGGAGACAACTCGAGGTGCCCAAGGACAAGATCGAGTTCCCCTTCAAAGTCAACAAGCTGCGTTCCAAGCAACGAGGAATTCGAATGTTACGCAGCCTTCTAGGCATGCCCATGGTTTAGGCAACATGGCTTCCCAACCTGGTTGGGGAAACCTTGCTTTTGAGGAGCATGTTTCTATCCCTTCTTCTACTATTATTAATGATAATATGCCTAACCATCCTCACCAATTTCAGAATCCAGTTTATGACAAGGAAGAGAAGAACGATGGGGAGAATGAGGAATGGAGACTGGAATGGAGGCCTAATGGACGGAGGAGGCGAGATCAGCCAAGGAGGCATCAAGAAGGGTGACGTAATGATGAATGGAGACGTGAGCCCTATGGAGTCTAGCAAAGGAGAGACCGATAACCGGAACATGACGGTCTTCGCAAAGTGAAGGTGAAAACCCTTAGTTTCGAGGGCAAATGTGATCCTGATGTGTATATGGCATGGGAGGCGAAGATAGAGCAAATATGGTCATGCCATAACTTTCCCGAATACAAAAAGGTACACTACACAACCCTTGAGTTTATTGACTATGCTATGATATGGTGGGATGATTTGGTGAAGGAAAGGAGAAGAACTTTGGATGCACTAGTAGCTACTTGGGAGCATATGAAGGCATTGATGAGAGCTCGGTTTGTTCCCCAACACTATACAAGGTAATTGAGGCAAAGGTTGGAGAACTTGCGGCAAGGATCTATGACTGCTGAGGAGACCTATAATGCCATGCAAATGACCCTGGTAAAGGCCAATGTGCGAAAAGATGAAGAATCAACAATGGCTAGGTATCTTCGTATCCTTAATTCAAGTTTTGCTAACGAAATAGATCTTTTTC
Organism: Fagopyrum esculentum; assembly: GCA_033239045.1. Taxonomy (NCBI): domain Eukaryota; kingdom Viridiplantae; phylum Streptophyta; class Magnoliopsida; order Caryophyllales; family Polygonaceae; genus Fagopyrum; species Fagopyrum esculentum. Next base: position 81,287,469 of record BSUD01000006.1, on the reverse strand, counting down.
CCTATGGCTCTATGATAGAACTACTCCATCTCGCAATCTAAGTGGAAAGGAATATGAAAGAGAGAAATCAAGGAGGAAAGGCTTCTTATGGTGTCTCCAGCTCTTGGAGGTACGAAGGTAACCACCAACAAGGAAGTTACAACAGGGAAGTGCCAAATAAGGAGAAAACAACCCCAGAACAAGGAGGCCAGCGTAAAGCACTTTATGCAGCCCCTCCTAAGCCCACAGCTACCTTTCCTAAAGGAGCACAAGGGAGTACTTCTAACCCTTCATCTAGAGCTAGGGATATAGTGTGTTTTAAGTGTCAAGGTAGAGGACACATGATGAAAGACTGTCCTAACAAGAAAACATTGTTAATCAACCATGTAGGACAATAGGAGTTCAAATTTGAGCATGAGCATGATAATGATGATTTTGAGCCTAATATGCATGATCGTGATGATTTGGATGATGGTGGGATTGAATATGAGCAGGGGGATTGTTTACTAGCTAAAAGAGTGTTATTTGACCATCCTAGCTCATTTCTAGCTAATAACTACATGTTTTGTGATCTTGATTCTCAAAATGAACCTAATGAGCTTAAAACGCAGGAAATGATCCTAATAACATGGTTTGTGATGAAAATCTTGAGTATGATAATTCCTTGATAGCTAGGAGAACTTTGAGTGCATAACCTGGCCCTTGTGAGGGTAACCAAAGAGAGAACTTGTTTCATACTAGGTGTTTGGTTAAGGGAAAGGTGTGTAATGTTATCAATGATGGAGGTAGTTGTTGCAACATTGCTAGTACTGAATTGATCTCTAAGTTGCAAATTCCTACATTTTGTCACCCTAGACCATTTAAGCTGCATTGGATGAATGATTGTTGTGAATTGAAGGTTAATATCACTTTCACTCTAGGACACTATGAGGATTATGTTTTATGTGATGTTATGCCTATGCAAGATTCTAAACTTGAGTTTCAAAGTCATCGAGGCACAAAGAACCTACCATAGACACGTCCCCTAGCCAACAGCCTAGTACTCTCTTGGTCACACCTACAACTCAGCCCCCTACGGCCTTGTTAGCTTCTAAACTTGAGTTCCAAAGTGAGTACCTACCCTTAGATGCCATCTTGATGAGGTTGTGTAAGGAGCTAACCTTAGTGAGTGAAGAAACAACGGCTATCTTACCCCCTACCATTACAACCATCTTAGAGAAATTTAAGGATGTGTTTCCGGAAGAGATACCTCATGGCCTTCTACCTTTGAGAGGCATAGAGCATCAAATTGATCTTATTTCCGGAGCTACACTTCCTAGCAGACCAGCCTATTGGATGAACCCTAAGGAGAGTCAAAAGATCCAAACCCAAGTCCAAGACCTCCTAGATAAGGGATATGTTAGAGAAAGCTATAGCCCTTGCGCTGTTCCTGTCCTATTAGTGTCTAAGAAGGACAACTTTTGGAGGATGTTTGTTGATTTTAGGGTTATCAACAACATAACCATTAAGTACCACCACCCTATTCCCCGCCTCGATGACATGCTTCATGAGCTCCATGGTGCCACTACATTCAGCAAGATAGACCTTCGGAGTGGCTACAATAAGATCCGAATGAAGGAGGAGGACGAGGGGAAGACAACTTTCAAGACTAAATTTGGGTTGTATGAATGACTTGTTATGCCACTTGGGTTAACCGATACTCCATCTACTTTTATGCGTTTAATGAACCATGTTTTAAGACAATTCATAGGGAGATTTGTTGTAGTGTATTTTGATGATATCTTAATATATTGCAGTTCCCTGGAGGAGCATGAAGAACATCGAAGGGAAGTTGTTTCTACCCTTAGGACTGAACACTTGTATGCCAACCTAAAGAAATGTAGCTTTTGCACTAATGAAGTTATATTTCTTGGTTTTGTAGTGACTGCACAAGGTCTACAAGTGGATGAGGAGAAGATTAGAGCTATTCGAGATTGGCCAACACCTACATCCATTAGCCATGTAAGGAGCTTCCATGGGCTTGCAAGTTTTTATAGGCGCTTTGTGAGAGATTTCAGTACCATTGTTGCACCCTTGACGGAGACTTGCAAGAAACATGCACCATTTGTGTGGGAAGCAGCTCAAGAACGTGCTTTCAACAAGCTGAAGTTGGTTCTCACCGAGGCACCCTTAATAGCTCTCCCTGACTTCACTAGGCCTTTCGAAGTGGAGTGTGATGCTTCGGGAATTGGCATAGGAGGTGTGCTTATGCAAGAAGGTAAGCCAATTGTCTTTTTCAATGAAAAGCTTAAAAGAGCATGTCTTAACTACTCTAAATATGATAAAGAGTTGTATGCATTATTTAGAGTATTTAAGACATGGCAACACTAGGAGGCATACATTGCTAACTACATTGGATTCTAGGGTGTTAGAATTTGATTACATTAAGGTGTTCTATGAATCTGATCTTGACTTTAGAGAAACATATAAGCTTTGTGTGCAAAAAGGTTCCTAAGATAAATTCTATTTATTTGAGGATTTTTGTTTCGAGTAGATAAGGTATGCATACCTAGGTGTTCCCTTCGTTTGTTGTTAGTGGAAGAAGCCCATAAAGGAGGTTTAATGGGTCATTTTGGGAGGGATAACACTTATGCTATGCTACACTCACATTTTTATCGGCCACATATGCTTAGGGATGTTAAAAATGTTCTTAAAAGGTTTTTAGAGTGCTTTATAGATAAATCAAAAGTGAAGCCTCATGGATAGTATACACCTTTGCCAATCCCCATAGCCCCTTGGGAAGACACTAGCAAGTATTTAATATTGGGATTGCCTAGGAGTAGAAGAGGTAGGGATTCGATATTTGTTGTTGTAGATCGATTTTCTAAGATGGCTCCCTTTATTGCTTGTCACAAAACTGATGATGCAGTCAATGTAGCTAATTTGTTCTTTCCGGAAGTAGTTAAGTTACATGGTATTCCAAGGACAATAGTGAGTGATATGGATGTTAAGTTCTTGAGTTACTTTTGGAAAACTCTTTGGGGAAAGCTAGGAACTAAGTTGTTATTTTCTACATCAAGCCACCCCCAAACTGGTGGGCACACGGAAGTAACTAATAGTGATGAAGGATCATCTGAGCTAACTCCATCTTCACCACCTCAAGAGACTCTAACAAAAGCGCAAGCTAAACGTCAAGCTGAGATGGATGCTCTTTTCCTAAACATGGTCCATGAAGCTCAACCAAGTCTACCTTCATCAAGTCTAAGGACCATCTTGTGGATCAGCCATGAACACATCCCAGCCAAGATGATTAATGGAGTTTAAATTGTATTTCTAGTTGTTGGGCAGACCTTGGGACGCATTTCAAAGGACACATGGAGGCCTTGAAATCAGATATAAGGGGTTTCACGTGTGTGCATGTGCTTGGAAGGAACATTCATTTAAGTATGTGGACGTGAGAGGCTGAATAGGAGAGTTTAATTAGGCCCAAATGTGTTCTATGTTTGTTGGGCTTTATTTAAATCTCTCTCAATGTAATTATTGCAATTAGTTTCTTTTTTTCTGTTTTACAAGAAAAGGCCTAGGATGTATATAAAGCCTTTTCTCTCTTCTTTGGTAGTTAGACAAGTTTTATACAAGTTTTGCTGAGAGCTTTTCAGAGTTGAATCCAAGAGAATTCAATCATTCTTGTCTCGTGAGTTTGTGTGTGTGATCTGGCTTTCTCGTTCTTGTGTATGTCAATCTCCTTCGGGATTGGTGTTGCAAGTCGAAGAAGGCATCCTCTTCGTGCTCTCGATTCTCAGATCGATTGTGTGGAGTTTTAAGAAGCGGGGTCGAATCGTCACTGGTTTGGTTCTTGGATCTCGAATATAAGGGTTCTATCATTGTTCCTTTCGGTTCTTCTTGTCCCTTTATGTTTTCTCGTTTTCATTGTTGTCCTCGTTTGTTAATTTTGTGTGTTCTTCATTCTTCAGAACAGGTTGTTCGTCTAGATCCGTTCTTTGCGGCTAATCCCCGTATCAATTGGTATCAAAGCACTGTTGACGTCCAACCATCAAAAAGAGTCGGTAAATAAATCATAAAATCACAAAAAGAATCTGTTTTGATCATTGCAATTGATCATTGTCTTTTGTTTGAGTCTATTTCCGTTTCGCTCTTCTACTCTAAGCTTTGTTTGAGTCTAACGAGTTTGTACCTTGTTTGTGAGTTTTAGACACCGGAAACCACCATAGCACCACACCAACCACCATCACACCACCATCAACCACCATTTTTCCCTCAGCCACATTAGCCACACTTGAACCAGTTGAACAAAAACCAAATGTTGCTTCTTCTTTTCCTACATCCAGTACACTCAGAATTGAAGTTGAAGTAGATTGTTTCCCTACATCCAATACACGCCAAAATTGGATATGATTCAGCGTGTTTCCTACAAATCCGGCGAAGAGCTTGAAAAAGTTGTTTCCTCCTACAGATCTGCCACGTTGAATCAGTTACAACAATGTAGGAGCTGAGATATGATCTTATCCTGAAGATTTGCAACAACTTGGTCCACGTTTATCTACAAACAAGAATTTATTTATTTTTCTTTCAATTTTTGTATATTCTTCTTTTCTGATTTCCTGAATCATAAAGTTCAAAAAAAAAAGAAAAGAAAAGGAATAAGATCTATTCATTTCATTCTAGTTTATTGTTTTTTTTTGTTCTTTCTTATTCATGGTTTGTAATTAGCCTAGTGTTATTACATTTGTTTTAGTGTTATTCAGCAACAAAGAGGACTTCACGAAAGGACTTAAGTCAAGTATCTCGTCTCAGTTGGAGGAAGAACCAAGCAATCTTGTTGAACCTATCTAGCCACACCTACCTAGGGTCCATTTTCGGCCATCAAACACCATAGCTCAGCCTTCCTTAACCTCATCCTACGGTGTCTAGGGTTCACTTCTTGGGTCTTACGAGTAAGTTCTTTCAAAGCTTATCTTGAGTTCTAAATCTTGAGTCATCTAGTTGCATATAACATTCGTGTAATTTGTCCCTTCCGTTTGAGTCTTTTCTTCTATTTTTGTTGAGTCAAACACGTTGAAGTGACTGAAATCGAATCTTGTTTCTAACTAAAGGCTTTAGATTGACTAGGCATCGAACTTACGTGAGGTATTTGATTAATACGAGTCATCAACAAACTTGTATCGCACCACTAGAGAGTAAGAGAACCTTATTTTCTGAGTGATACACTTGCAAGGTGTTTTTGTTTAAACTAAGCTAACGTGTTTGCGGTTGTTGAGTGTTTTGCATCATGTAAGGGACTTCCGCAGGTTCTAAGAGCCCTGAGCCTATCACACCGGAGTTGTTCAGTCTCATCAAGAGCTTGAAAGATAGCATTGAGGGGCTAACTACAAGGATATCTACCTTGGAGACCTCTAGGGTGACCCCGGATTCTCGACCACCAGGAGGTAACTTGGAGATAGGAGAAAACTCGAGGGCGCAAAACCAAGGACAAGATCGAGTTCCCCTTCAAAGTCAGCAAGCTGTGTTCCAAGCAACAAGGAATTCGAATGTTCCGCAACCTTCTAGGCATGCCCATGGTTTAGGCAATATTGCTTCCCAACCTGGTTAGAGAAACCTTGCTTTTGAGGAGCATATTTCTATCCCTTCTTCTCTAATTATTAATGATAATATGCCTAACTATCCTCACCAATTTTAGAATCCAGTTTATGATAATATGCCTAACTATCCTCACCAATTTCAGAATCTAGTTTATGACCAAGAAGAGGAGGACGTTGGAGAGAATGAGGAATAGAGACCAGAATGGATGCCTAATGGACGGAGGAGGCGAGATCAGCCAAAGAGGGACCAAGAAGGGCAGCGTAATGATGAATGGAGACGTGAGCCCTATGGAGTCCAGCAAAGGAGAGACCGAGAACCGGAACATGACGGTCTTGGCAAAGTGAAGGTGAAACCCCTTAGTTTCGAGGGCAAATGTGATCCTGATGTGTATATGGCATGGGAGGCAAAGATAGAGCAAATATGGTCATGCCATAACTTTCCCGAATACAAAAAGGTACACTACACAACCCTTGGATGATTTGGTGAAGGAAAGGAGAAGAACTTTGGATGCACCTGTAGCTACTTGGGAGCATAAGAAGGCATTGATGAGAGCTTGGTTTGTTCCCCAACCCTATACTAGGGAATTGAGGCAACGACTGGAGAACCTGAGGCAAGGATCAATGACTGCTGAGGAGACCTATAATGCCATAATAATGGCCATGGTAAAGGCCAATGTGCGAGAAGATGAAGAATCAACAATGGCTAGGTATCTTCGTATCCTTAATTCAAGTTTTGCTAACAAAGTAGATCTTTTTTCCTATGGCTCTATGACAGAACTGCTCCATCTCACAATCAAAGTGGAAGGAAGATGAAAGCGAAAAATGAAGGAGGAAAGGCTTCTTATGGTATCTCCAGCTCTTGGAAGAACCAAAGGAACCGCCAACAAGGAAGTTACAATAGGGAAGTGTCAAATAAGGAGAAAACAGCCCCAGAACAAGGAGGACAACGTAAAGCACCTTCCGCAGCCCCTCCTAATCTCAAGGCTAATTTTCCTAAAGGAACACAAGGGAGTACTTCTAACCCTTCATCTAGAGCTAGGGATATAGTGTGTTTTAAGTGTCAAGGTAGAGGACACGTGATGAAAGACTGTCCTAACAAGAAAACGTGGTTAATCAACCATTTAGGACAATATGAGTCCAAATCTGAGCATGAGCATGATAATGATGATTTTGAGCCTAATATGCATGATCATGATGATTTGGATGATGATGGGATTGAATATGAGCAGAGGGATTGTTTACTAGCTAAAAGAGTGTTATTTGACCATCCTAACTCATTTCTAGCTAATAACTACATGCTTTGTGATCTTGATTCTCATGATGAACCTAATGGGCTATAAAACGCAGGAAATGATCCTAATAACATGGTTTGTGATGAAAATCGTGAGCATGAAAATTCCTTTATAGCAAGGAGAACTTTGAGTGCACAAGCTGGCCCTTCTGAGGATAACCAAAGAGAGAACTTGTTTCATACTAGGTGTTTGGTTAAGGGAAAGGTGTGTAATCTTATCATTGATGGAGGTAGTTGTTGCAACATTGCTAGTACTGAATTGATCTCTAAGTTGAAAATTCCTACATTTTGTCACCCTAGACCATATAAGCTGCATTGGATGAATGATTGTGGTGAATTGAAGGTTAATAGGCAAGATAAGATCACTTTCACTCTAGGACACTATGAGGATACTGTTTTATGTGATGTTGTGCCTATGCAAGCTTGGCATGTGTTATTAGGCCGTCCTTGGAAATATGATAGGAGAGTTATGCATGATGGTTTTACTAATAGGTATTCATTTACTTTTAATGAAAAACCCGTTACTCTAAAATCTATGACTCCCTTGCAGATTGCGGAGGCATTTGAGAAGAAGAAGGCGAGTGAACAAGACCAAGGACAAGCTAAGAAGGGGAGCAAGTCATCGAGGCACCAAGAACCTGCCATAGACACGTCCTCTTGCCAACAACCTAGTGCTCTCTTGGTCACGGCCACAACTCAGCCTCCTACGGCCTTGTTAGCTTCTAAACTTGAGTTCCAAAGTGAGTGTTTACCGTTAGATGCCATCTTGATGAGGTTGTGTAAGGAGCTAATCTTAGTTAGTGAAGAAACAAAGGCTATCTTACCCCCTACCATTACAACCATCCTAGAGGAGTTTAAGGATGTGTTTCCGGAAGAGATACCTCATGGCTTTCCACCTTTGAGAAGCATAGAGCATCAGATTGACCTTATCCCCGGAGCTACCCTTCCTAATAGACCAACCTATAGGATGAACCCTAAGGAGAGTCAAGAGATCCAAACCCAACTCCAAGACCTCCTAGATGAAGGATATGTTAGAGAAATTCTTAGCCCTTGCGATGTTCCTGTCCTATTAGTTCCTAAGAAGGACAACACTTGGATAATGGGTGTTGATTGTAGGGCTATCAACAACATAACCATTAAGTACCGCCATCCTATTCCCCGCCTCGATGACATTCTTGATGAGCTCCATGACGCCACTACATTCAACAAGATAGACCTTCGGAGTGGCTACCATAAGATCCGAATGAAGGAGGAGGACGAGTGGAAGACAACCTTCAAGACTAAATTTGGGTTGTATGAATGTCTTGTTATGCCATTTGGGTTAACCAATGCTCCATCTACTTTTATGCGTTTAATGAACCATGTGTTAAGACAATTCATAGGGAGATTTATTGTAGTGTATTTTGATGATATCTTAATCTATAGCAAGTCCCTAGAGGAGCATGAAGAACATCTAAGGGAAGTTGTCTCTACCCTTAGGGCTGAACACTTGTATGCCAACCTGAAGAAATGTAGCTTTTTCACTAATGAAGTTATATTTCTTGGTTTTGTTGTGACTACACAAGGTCTACAAGTGGATAAGGAGAACAATAGAGCTATTCGAGAGTGGCCAACACCTACATCCATTAGCCATGTAAGGAGCTTCCATGAGCTTGCAAGTTTCTATAGGCGCTTTGTGAGAGACTTCAGTACCATTGATGCACCCTTGACGGAGATTCACAAGAAACATGCACCAATGAAGTTATATTTCTTGGTTTTGTAGTGACTGCACAAGGTCTACAAGTGGATAAGAAGAACATTAGAGCTATTCGAGATTGGCCAACACCTACATCCATTAGCCATGTAAGGAGCTTCCATGGGCTTGCAAGTTTCTATAGGCGCTTTGTGAGAGACTTCAGTACCATTGTTGCACCCTTGACGGAGATTTGCAAGAAACATGCACCATTTGTGTGGAAAGCATCTCAAGAACGTGCTTTTAACAAGCTGAAGTTGATTCTCACCGCGGCACCCTTAGTAGCTCTCCCTGACTTCACTAGGCCTTTCGAAGTGGAGTGTGATGCATCGGGAATTGGCATAGGAGGTGTGCTTATGTAAGAAGATAAGCCTATTGTCTTTTTCAATGAAAATCTTAAAGGAGCATGTCTTAACTACTCTACGTATGATAAAGAGTTTTATGCATTATTTAGAGTACTTAAGACATGGCAACACTACTTGTGGCCTAGAGAGTTTATTTTGCATTCTGATCATGAATCTTTGAAACATTTTCGGAGTCAAGATAAACTAGATAGGAGGAATGGTAGATCGATGGAATTTATTGAGACTTTTCCCTATGTTATCAAGTATAAAATAGGAAAAGACAATCAATGTAGTTGCGGATGCTCTTTTTAGGAGGCATACATTGCTAACTACATTCGATGCTAGGGTGTTAGGATTTGTTTACATTAAAGAGCTCTATGAATCTGATCTTGACTTTGGAGAAATATATAAGCTTTGTGTGCAAAAAGGTTCCTTAGATAATTCTATTTGTTTGAGGGATTTCTATTTCGAGTGGATAAGGTGTGCATACCTAGGTGTTCCCTTCGTTTATTGTTAGTGGAAGAAGCCCATAAAGGAGATCTAATGGGTCATTTTGGGAGGGATAAGACTTATGCTATGCTACACTCACATTTTTATCGGCCACATATGCTTAGGGATGTTGAAAATGTGCTTAAAAGGTGTTTAGAGTGCCTTAGAGCTAAATCGAAAGTGAAGCCTCATGGATTGTATACACCTTTGCAATCCTCACAGCCCCATGGGAAGACATTAGCATGGATTTCATAGTGGGGTTGCCTAGGACTAGAAGAGGTAGGGATTCGATATTTGTGGTTGTAGATCGATTCTCTAAGATGGCTCACTTTATTGCTTGTCACAAAACTGATGATGCAGCAAATGTAGCTAATTTGTTCTTTCAGAAAGTAGTTAGGTTACATGGTATTCCAAGGACAATAGTGAGTGATAGGGATGTTAAGTTCTTGAGTTACTTTTGGAAAACTCTTTGGGGAAATCTAGGAACTAAGTTGTTATTTTCAACATCAAGCCACCCCCAAACTGATGGGCAAACGGAAGTAACTAATAGGACCCTAACAACACTTCTAAGGGCTGTCATCAAGAAGAATTTTGAAAGAATGGGAAGATGTCTTGCCACATGTTGAGTTTACCAATAATATAGTCGTCCACTCATCTACTTCCATCTGTCCCTTTGAGTGTGTTTATGGTTTTAATCCACTAACCCCTTTTGATCTTACACCGTTACCTAAGAAGAAGCGAGTGAATTTAAGTGCTAAAACACAGGTGAAAACATCAAGGAGCTACATAGTAGGACAAGGATCAAGCTCGAGGAGAAAGGCAAATACAACGCAGAAAAGGCGAATCAAGGACGCAAGAAGATTATATTTGAACCCGGCGACCTTGTATGGCTATATTTGAGGAAGGAGAGGTTTCAACAACTTCGGAAATCCAAGCTCTCCCCAAGAGAAAATGGGCCTTTCAAGGTGTTACACAAGGCGGGTGACAACGCCTATGTGCTTGACTTGCCGGATGATTATGCTTGTGATCCCACATTCAATGTGAGGGATCTAAGTCCTTTTCCGCTCCTGGATGATGATAAAGGCAATTCGAGGTCGAATTCTTCCATAGAAGGGAAGAATGATGAAGGATCATCTGAGCTAACTCCATCTTCACCACCTCAAGGGACTCTAACAAGAGCGCAAGCTAAACGTCAAGCTGAGATGGATGCTCTTTTCCTAAACATGGTCCATGAAGCTCAACCAAGTCCACCTTCATCAAGTCTAAGGACCATCTTGTGGATCAGCCACAAACACATCCCAACCAAGAATGATTGAATTTTCTTGGATTCAATTCTGAAATGCTCTCACCAAAACTTGAATAAAGCTTGTCTAACTACAAATGAAGAGAGAAAAGGCTTTATATACATCATAGGCCGTTTCTTGTAAAACAGAAAAAGAAACTAATTACAATAATTACATTGAGAGAGAGTTAAATAAAGCCCAGAAACCATAGAACACAATTGGGCCTAATTAAACTCTTCTATTCAGCATCTCACGTCCACATACTTAAATGAATGTTCCAGCCCATGCACATGCACACACGTGAAACCCCTTGAATCTAATTTCAAGGCCTCCGTTTGTCCTTTGAAATGCGTCCCAAGGCCTACCCAACAACTAGAAATACAATTTAAGCTCCATTAATCATCTTGGCTGGGATGTGTTTGTGGCTGATCCACAAGATGGTCCTTAGACTTGATGAAGGTGGACTTGGTTGAGCTTCATGACCATGTTTAGGAAAAGAGAATCCATCTCAACTTGATGTTTAGCTTGCGCTCTTGTTAGAGTCCCTTGAGGTGGTGAAGATGGAGTTAGCTCAAATGATCCTTCTTCTCCCTTTCTGTTTTCTCAAATCCAAGATGATTAATGGAGCTTAAATTTTATTTCTAGTTGCTGGGCAAGCCTTGGGACGCATTTCGAAGGACATACGATGGCCTTGAAATCAAATACAAGGGGTTTCACGTGTGTGCATGTGCATGGCTGGAACATTCATGTAAGTATGTGGACGTGAGAGTGATGCGGGAACATCCAAGCCAATTAATGGATGCAATATTCCAAGTCCATCATGATGCTGATGAAGGGTCAATCTCTAAGATGATTGCATTGCTCAACTTACTCTTGTCCAAGGACCATCATGGTCATCTCAACCTGGAGTCCAGATTGATTGAGCTAACTCCATCTTCACCACCTCAAGGGACTCGAACAAGAACACAAGCTAAACGTCAAGCTGAGATGGATGCTCTTTTCCGAAATATGGTCCATGAAGATCAACCAAAGTCCACCTTCATCAAGTCTAAGGACCATCTTGTGGACCAGCCACGAACACATCCCAGCAAAGATGATTAATGGAGCTTAAATTGTATTTCTAGTTGCTGGGCAGGCCTTGGGACGCATTTCAAAGGACATACGGAGGCCTTGAAATAAGATACAAGGGGCTTCACATGTGTGCATGTGCATGGTTGGAACATTCATTTAAGTATGTGGACGTGAGAGGCTGAATAGGAGAGTTTAGTTAGGCCCAATTGTGTTCTATGTTTGCTGGGCTTTATTTAACTCTCTCTCAATGTAATTATTATAATTAGTTTCTGTTTTCTGTTTTAGAAGAAAAGGCCTAGGATGTATATAAAGCCTTTTCTTTCTTCTTTTGTAGTTAGACAAGTTTTGTAAAAGTTTTGCTGATAGCATTTCAGAATTGAATCCAAGAGAATTCAATCATTCTTGTCTCGTGAGTTTTTGTGTGTGATCTAGCTTTCTCGTTCTTGTGTATGTCAATCTCCTTCGGGATTGGTGTTGCAAGTCGAACAAGGCACCCTCTTTGTGCTCTAGATTCTCAGATCGATTGAGTGGAGTTGTAAGAAGCGGGGTCGAATCGTCACTGGTTTGGTTCTTGTATCTTGAATCCAAGGGTTCTATCATTGTTCCTTTTGGTTCTTCTTGTCCCTTTCTGTTTTCTCGTTTCATTGTTGTTCATGTTTTTTAATTTCGTGTGTTCTTCTTTCTTCAGAACAGGTTGTTCGTCTAGATCCGCTCATTGCGGCTAATCCGCATCAATTGATATCAGAGCATAGTTGACGTCCAACCACCAAAAAGAGTCGGTAAATCAATCATAAAATCACAAAAAGAGTCTATTTTGATCATTGCAATTGATCATTGACTTTTGTTTGAGTCTATTTCCGTTTCTCTCTTCTACTCTAAGCTTTGTTTGAGTCTAACGAGTTTGTTCCTTGTTTGTGAGTTCTGGACACCGGAAACCACCATAGCACCAACACAACCACCATCTTTGCCTCAGCCACATTAGCCACACTCGAACCAGTTGAACAAAAACCAAACGTTGTTGTTTCTCTTCCTACATCCAGTAAACGCATAATTGGAGTTGATTCAGCGTATTTCCTACTAATCCGGTGCAGAACTTGAAGCAGTTGTTTTTTTTCCTACAGATTTGGCACGTTGAATCAGTTGCAACAAATCTAGGAGCTGAGATTTGATCTTATCCTGAAGATTTGCAACAGCTTGACCCACGTTTATCTGCAAACAAGAATTAGTTTTATTTCTTTCTTTTTTGTTTCTTTTTATTTCAGATTTCTTGAGTTAAAAAAAGATCAGAAAAGAAAAAGGATAAAAAAAGGAAAAGGAATCAGATCTTTTTATTTTCATTCTTTCTTATATATAGTTTGTAATTAGCCTAGTGTTATTCAGCAACAAAGAGGACTTCAAGAAAGGACTTAAGTCAAGTATCTCGTCTCACTCGGAGGAAGAACCAAGTATCTCGTTGAACCTATGTAGCCACACCTAGCTACTGTCCATTTTCGGCCATCAAACACCATAGCTCAACCTTCCTTAACCTCATCCTACGGTGTCTAGGGTTCACTTCTTGGGTCTTACGAGTAAGTTCTTTCAAGGCTTATCTTGAGTTCTAAATTTTTGAGTCATTTAGTTGCATATAACATTCGTGCAATTGTCTTTTCCGTTTGAGTCTTTTCTTCTATGTTTGTTGAGTCAAACACGTTTTTGAAGTGACTGAAATCGAATCTTGTTTCTATCTAAAAGCTTAGTTTGACTAGGCATCAAACTCACGTGAGGTTTTTGATTAATACAAGACGAGCCATCAACAAGCTTGTATCACACCACTAGAGAGTGAGAGAACCTTATTTTCTGAGTGATACACTTGCGAGGTGATTTTTGTTTTATCTAACCTAACATGTTTGTTTGTTTTTATGAGTGTTTGGAATTATGTCTAGGTCACCAAGTCCAGCAGGTACAAACAGCCTAGAATCGATTCACATCGAATTGTTCAACCTTTTCAAGGGCTTACAAGATAGCATTGATGTTCTAAGTACAAAGTTGGCCACACTTGAGGCTGAAAGATATTCCAATGCTACGCATCCTTTAAGGCCTAATCCACAAGGCCAAAGAAACCATGCTTTCCAGGAGCATAATTCTGTCCCTTTTACTTCTAATATGCATGATTATCCTAATCAATATCTGAATTTTGCTTATGAGGTAGAGGATTATTCGGAGGATGAAGGATGGAGACATGAGTCACCTCCGTACCAGCCAATTGAGGTTTCCGCAGCCCCAAAGGGATGTAATTCTATACCTTCTACTACCATGTTTAATCACTTAGAGTTGCTAAATTCAGAATCTGAGGTTGTTTTGAATGATATCTCTACGGATAGCATCATTGAGCATAAAAATCTGATTTAGTAGATGAAATTGGTAGTGATGAGCATGAGAAATGCACCAAATATATTGTTAAGCCTAATTCTGAGCATGATGAGTCTATTGCATGTATTGAGGTTGTTTTAGAGTTTAACGAGTCTAGTGCATATTTTAAGGTTGATTTGGAGCTTAATGAGTCTATTGCTTGTGTTGAATCTGATTTGGAGCTTAAGGAGTCTCTTGAATGTGTTAAATCTGATTCTGAGCAAGTTGAGCCTAGTAGTCTTGATTTACCACATGAGCTTGATGAGTTTAGTGATATGGATGTCTTCGCTTGTGTTGATGATGAGTATAGAAAGGGTGCACAGGAGAGTCTTCCTATAGGTTCGGATAGCTTGTTGTCTATGAATTGTTCTTTCTTGGAGTTATGTGAAGTCTGTAGTTTGCAAGCTAGTGATAATATCGTATTTGAGGATGATTTGGACCTAGGAAGTGAGTGTGATATTGAAGGATTTGAGCTATATACTAAGGACTTTGGATATGATGATGAATTGGACTCTAAACTTGAGGATATTGCTTGTAAGAGTGCAAATGCACCAGAATTTGATTTGGAGGACTTTAGTTTGAAAAGTGATGGTTTGTTGTGCTTGAGGAGTTTTTTTGGTTATCATGTTGCTTGGAAGTCTTTAGTATGCTTGGATGAACACTTAGAGTTGATTGGACCCTATAGGTTAGTTCTTTGGAGGAACATAAAAGACAAGTTCCCTGTTGTGATAATGTTTGATAACTATAGGGTTAAATCGGCCTATGTGTTACATTCTACTCGTTTGGAGTCTTTAGGACAGATTTGTATGATCTTTAGAGTTTCTACGAAGTGGAATTATGAGCTGAGCATGAGAGTTAGTAAAACAATCTCTGTACCACCTAGCCTATCCATGTCATTGAGTGTGCATGTGCTTGATCGTTATGTTTATACATGTATTGTTTACAGTGATGACATATTGATGTACAACCCGTCCATGAGAGAGCATAAGGAGTATTTCAGGGAAGTTTTCTCTACCACTCGGCTAGAATAGTTGATGTATCTTTTTTATGCTTGCGTGTCTTGTCCTTATTGTGTGTTTACTCTTATGATTGTAGGGAGCAACCAAGGATTCCGGAAAGAGGATGGCGTTCAAGCTTGGAAGGAGATATTGCAAGGGATCAAGCAACCATTGTCTTTGCAAGAAAAGAGGACCTGGATTCGAGGACAAATCCTTTTCAACAAAGGGGGAATGATGCGGGAACATCCAAGCCAATTAATGGATGCAACATTCGAAGTCCATCATGATGCTGATGAAGGGTCAAGCTCTAAGATGATTGCATTACTGAACTTACTCTTGTCCAAGGACCATCATGTTCATCTCAACCTGGAGTTCAGATTGATTGAGCTAACTCCATCTTCACCACCTTAAGGGACTCTAACAAGAGCACAAGCTAAACGTCAAGCTGAGATGGATGCTCTTTTCCTAAACATGGTTCATGAAGCTCAACCAAGTCCACCTTCATCAAGTCTAAGGACCATCTTGTGGATCAGCCACGAACACATCCCATCCAAGATGATTAATGGAGCTTAAATTGTATTTCTAGTTGTTGGGCAGGCCTTGGGACGCATTTCAAAGGACATACGGAGGCCTTGAAATCAGATACAAGGAGCTTCACGTGTGTGCATGTGCATGGTTGGAACAATTATTTAAGTATGTGGATGTGAGAGGCTGAATAGGAGAGTTTAGTTAGGCCCAATTGTGTTCTATGTTTGATGGGCTTTATTTAACTCTCTCTCAATGTAATTATTGTAATTAGTTTTTGTTTTCTGTTTCAGAAGAAAAGGCCTAGGATGTATATAAAGCCTTTTCTTTCTTCTTTTGTAGTTAGACAAGTTTTGTAAAAGTTTTGCTGAGAGCATTTCAGAATTGAATCCAAGAGAATTCAATCATTCTTGTCTCATGAGTTTGTGAGTGTGATCTAGCTTTCTCGTTCTTGTGTATGTCAATCTCCTCCGGGATTGGTGTTGCAAGTCGAACAAGGCACCGTCTTCGTGCTCTCGATTCTCAGATCGATTGTGTGGAGTTGTAAGAAGCGGGGTCGAATCGTCACTGGTTTGGTTCTTGGATCTTGAATCCAAGGGTTCTATCATTGTTCCTTTCGGTTCTTCTTGTCCCTTTCTGTTTTCTCGTTTCATTGATGTCCATGTTTGTTAATTTCGTGTTTTCTTCTTTCTTCAGAACAAGTTGTTCGTCTAGATCCGTTCATCGCGGCTAATCCCCGCATCAGAGAGGCTGAATAGGAGAGTTTAATTAGGCCCAATTGTGTTCTATGTTTGTTGGGCTTTATTTAACTCTCTCTCAATGTAATTATTGTAATTAGTTTCTTTTTTCTGTTTTACAAGAAAAGGCCTAGTATGTATATAAAGCCTTTCTCTCTTCTTTTGTAGTTAAACAAGTTTTATACAAGTTTTGTTGAGATCATTTCAGAATTAAATCCAAGAGATTTCAATCATTCTTGTCTTGTGAGTTTGTGTGAGTGATTAGGCTTTCTTGTTCTTTAGTATGTCAATCTCCTTCGGGATTGGTGTTGCAAGTCGAACAAGGCATCCTCTTCGTGCTCTCGATTCTCAAATCGATTGTGTGGAGTTGTATCAAGCGGGGTTGAATCGTCACTGGTTTGTTTCTTGGATCTCGAATCCAAGGGTTCTATCATTGTTCCTTTCGGTTCTTCTTGTCCCTTTCTGTTTTCTCGTTTTCATTGCTGTCCATGTTTGTTAATTTTGTGTGTTCTTCATTCTTCAGAATAGGTTGTTCGTCTAGATCCGTTCTTCACGGCTAATCCCTGTATCAAATAGGACCCTAACAACATGATGATCCTACCATTGCGCAACTCACATGGGAGGGACCAAGGACCCATTACTAGGGCAAGAGCTAAGGATATCAAAGATGTTACGTCAAGGGAAGTGTTAATGCATGGCGCCATGCATGAGTTATTTAATTTTCATAAATCACTTATTAATTTCTTGGTGATTTCAGGGGTTGAAATGCAAGAAGAAGAGGCCATGCAAACGTGGGAACATCGTGAGGAGAAGCTGGATAATGAAGCCAACGAAAAGCAAGCCAACAAAAAGCAAGCCAACGAACAAAGCGAGCTAGACGTAGGCACGGTTGTGAAGGTTGACGGACAAGCAAGCATGGGAGACGAACAAGCAAGCATGGGAAACCCTAAACTCCGCCCGACCTCCCTCGACCCATCTGGCGTGAACCATAATTCCCGCCTAGCCTTGCCGATACACTCCGTGCCTAACCCGACGCCAAGAACGGTGATTCCTCTTTCCCCAAAGGCGATGTCGGCTTCCTCAACGCCATCTCGACAAGGTCTCAATCTCCGCCCGGATTGGCTGTCGAACTCGGCGTCTCTAGCCTCCCAGGCCGCCCGAAATGGTATCCATGCCTCTCATCCAGGCCACCCAGCTGGGCCCTAAAACCCGCCCGGTCACCACGGGTTCCTTGGAGAAGTTAACCTATTTTTATGGTGTTAGTTTGTTTTGTTAGACTTTTAGCTACATTTGTGGGAGCTCTCTTGTTATCTCCTCCCACCAAAATATTTAGTTTTCTTTTTATTTTTTGTCAAGATAAAAAAGAGTCTATATATAGTCTCTTTAGCTGCCTAAGTTGTTAGATCAGTTTTAGCTAAGAATTGCACATTGTAATTTTCTTCACAAAATCAATCAAAGAACGAGAGAGTTTTTGGTTGGCATTGTTGTGTTTGCTTGGTTGAGTTTGTTTGTGTCAACCGTTTGTGGATTGGTGCTTCGAGCCTTCACGAGTCCCTCTTTGTGCTAGTCCCGCCGGAGCTAGTGTAAGGTTGTATTAGGGTCGGGTCGAGGGCATTCACGAGGCAGGGTCTTGGCTATTCAGCCATGGTTCTTCTTCATTGATTCCCTTTGGTTCTTCTCAACATCTCCCTGCGGCCATCTCCCTTCCCACGCCTAGTCCACTTCCGGATTCATCTCTTTCCAAAGGATTTGGGATCATTGTGCCTAGATCGGCTAACCCACGGTTTTACGCCGTATCAGTTGGTATCAGAGCTCAGTTGGTACAATTGATCATTTCCTTTTCTTTGCTTAGTCATTTCACTTTTTGCTTAAACTAATTGTGGCTTGACTTGTGCTTGAAGTGATCAAAATTAAAGCCAAAGGTTTCTTAGGGTCCGGTCAACATCTTGAGGAGAGGCGCACATACAAAAAAAAAAAAAAAAAATGCCGGCTCTTTCATTAATCCACCACCAAGCACAAGGAAAGGTCCCCTTTTAGTGAGTACTTCTTCATTCAAACCTCAAACCATCACACCTACACCAACCCAACGGTCAATACTCCGGTTAGGGGTTTCTTGATCCATCTCCGACACTAACATCAGTTTCGGCAATTTCAGTCCCAAAGGGTTGCTAAGAAGGTTCGAAAATCGTGATCATGAGGTGTTTTGATCCTTACAACTCGAGCCACAAGCGAGTCAATACCAACAAGTGAGTGAGCGATACACAAGTGAGATCTTTGTTTTACTAAACTAATCAATTCTTTGTTTGTCCACTTGAGCATGTCCAGGTCCCGAAGCCCAAGCAAGACTAGCAGCAAGACCGTCACGCCTGAGATGCTCAACCTATTGAAACAATTTTCCGACTCCGTAGCTAGCCTATCCAAACGGATGGAGTCTATGGAAGCACGCACCCCACCATCTCGAACGCCACCTTTGAGAACCAACTACGAGTTTGGCGGTCCCTCTCACGTGACTAGAGAGACGGGCCATCATGACCAAGGTAATATACATTCCAACGTCCTCCCTAATGCTTCTAACATGCCGCCATTTGTTGATGATTTTCAGCGTCGGAATGAAGCTCCTTTTGAGGACCATACTTGGGAAGATTACCATCGGTCATTCTAACAGCCGAGGCAAGAACGAGAACGGGAGAATGTATGACCTTACCAAGAACAAGACGGTCTTGGCAAAGTCAAATCAAAATTCCCGTCTTTGAGGGAAAGTGTGATCCCGACGTCTACATGGAGTGGGAAACTAAGGTTGAGCAAATCTGGTTGTGTCGTAACTTCAGCGATCCTAGGAAGGTTCAACTAGCCGCCCTAGAGTTCCAAGGATATGCCTTGGTATGGTGGGATCACGTGGTAAAGGAAAGAGTGCGAACATTGGATCCTCAAATCACCACATGGGAGCACATGAAAGCACTAATGAGGGCTAGGTTCGTCCCTCCCCACTATACCCGAGAGCTTCGACAACGGCTGGAAAATTTGAGACTAGGCTCTCTTAGCGTTGAGGAAGCCTACACCAACATGCAAGTTGCTATGGTGAAAGCCAACGTTCTAGAGGATGAGGAAAATACTATGGCTAGGTATCTTCGTATTCTTAACTCTAATTTGGATAATGAAGTTGATATGTATCCTTACAGTACCATGGAGCAATTGCTACACCTAGCAATCAAGGTGGAAAGGAAGACTAATGTGCGGAACCGGGAACACAATCCTCCTTATGGGACGTCCAACGCCTGAAAATCACAAGGGAGCCGGCTGCCTAGCAAAAGTAGGGATCAAGGAGGCCATAAGGAGGAGAGAAAACCGGCACCTACGGGCCAAGAAGGCCAAAGAAGATCTTCTACACCTTCCACTACACCACGATCCTTGAATGAGCCTTCAAGTGGTCCTCGAGGGAGTACTCCTAACCCTAACTCTAGAACTAGGGACATTGTGTGTTTTAATGCCAAGGTAGAGACACATGAGTAGGGAATGTCCTAATAGACGCACTTTGATCATAAATCATCTAGGGCAACATGAGAGTGAGGATTACGTGGAATATGATGAAAATGCATTAGTTGATAATCATGAACAAAATGAGAATGATGATTGCATTGAGTATGAGCAGGGTGAATCTTTAATAGCTAGGAGAACTTTGCATGTCCAATTAGCACCTTGTGAGGATAACCAACGTGAAAATCTATTTCATACTCGATGTAGCATTAAAGGAAAGGTGTGTAATGTGATAATCGATGGGGGAAGTTGTTGCAACATAGCTAGCACTGAAATGGTCAATAAATTACAACTTCCTACATTTTATCACCCTAGGCCATATAAGCTACATTGGATAAATGAGTGTGGAGAACTTAAGGTCAATAATCAAACTCGGGTCAATATAACATTAGGATCATATGAGGACATTATTATATGTGATGTTGTGCCTATGAATGCTTGCTTTGCCGTCCATGGCAAAATGATAGGAAAGTTGTGCACGATGGGTTTTCTAATAAATATAGCTTCCAGTATAAAGGTCAAACTTTAACACTTAAGCCTATGACGCCTTTACAAATAGCCGAATATTATGAGAACAAGAGGGTAGATCAAGGAGCCTCTCAAAAATCTAAAATGTCACGACGTAAGAGTAAGGAGGACAAAACCCATCAAACACTTTTAGTACAACCAACAAGTAGCTATCTTGAGTCTAGGAATGAATATGTCACTAACTATGCTTCTATGGATGTGCTAATGATGAGTGTGTGTAATTCTCTAGTGACGGTACCTAATGACTCTAAGATTACACTCCCTAGTTCTATCCAAGGGCTACTAGACGAATTTGAGGACGTCTTTCCTAAGGAAGTTCCGGCTGGCTTGCCGCCCATTAGAGGCATTGAACACCAAATAGATTTAATTCCCGGAGCCACTCTTCCCAATAGACCCGCCTATAGGATGAATCCTAAGGTAGCACAGGAAATTCAGAACCAAGTTCAAGACTTGCTAGATAAAGGGTATGTTCGGGAAAGTTTAAGTCCTTGTGCCACTCTTGTCCTCTTAGTACCCAAGAAGGATAATGCTTGGAGAATGTGTATTGATTGTAGAACAATCAATAATATTACTATCAAGTATAGGCATCCAATCCCACGTCTAGATGACATGCTTGATGAGCTACATGGGGCCACAATATTTACTAAGATTGACCTTAGGAGTGGCTACCATCAAATTAGAATGAGGGAAGAGGATGAATGGAAAACGGCCTTTAAAACCAAATTTGGTCTCTATGAGTGGTTAGTAATGCCTTTTGGTGTAACTAATGCTCCTAGTGCTTTCATGAGATTGATGAATCATATTTTGAGACCTTATATTGGTTTATTTGTTGTAGTGTACTTTGATGACATTCTTATCTATAGTAAGTCTTTAAAGGAGCATGAAAATCACTTGAGAGATGTGCTTGCTACATTGCGTATAGAATACTTTTATGCTAATATAAAAAAATGTGATTTCTATACTAACCGAGTCATTTTCCTTGGTTTTGTAGTAAGTGCCAACGGCTTGCAAGTGGATGAGGATAAGATTAAGGCAATCAATGAATGGCCTATCCCTAGGTCGGTTGGTGAAGTAAGGAGTTTCCACGGCCTAGCTACTTTCTATAGGAGATTTGTGAGGGATTTTAGCACCATCGCCGCGCCACTCACGGCCTTGACCAAAAAGAAGGTTCCTTTTGAGTGGAATGAACCTCAACAAAGAGCATTTGAGGAGCTCAAGAAACGTCTCGCCCAAGCACCACTCCTCTCTCTACCGGACTTCACTAAACCCTTTGAGGTGGAGTGTGACGCGTCCGGCATTGGTATTGGCGGCGTCCTCATGCAGGATGGTAAGCCTCTAGCTTTCTTTAGTGAGAAATTGAAGGGTGCATGCTTAAATTATTCCACTTATGACAAGGAATTGTATGCCTTGTTTAGAGTACTCAAAACATGGCAACATTACCTTTGGCCCCAAGAGTTTGTTTTGAAAACCGATCATGATTCACTTAGACACTTTAGGAGCCAAGATAAGCTAGATAGGAGGCATGGTAGGTGGATGGAGTTCATTGAAACCTTTCCGTACATTATTAAGTATAAGAAAGGAAAGGATAATGTAGTAGCGGATGCCTTATCTAGGAGATACACTTTGATCACCACTTTGGATTCTAGGATGCTACGTTTTACTTACATTAAATAATTATATGTGGATGATGCTGATTTTGGGGAGATTTTTCATAGATGCACTACACGAGGCCCTTATGATAAGTATTTTTTGTTTGAAGGATTTTTGTTTAAAGTGGATAAAATTTGCATACCTAGATGTTCCCTTAGGTTGTTATTGGTAGAAGAAGCCCATAAGGGAGGCTTAATGGGACATTTTGGGAGGGACAAGACCTATCACATGTTGCAAACCCACTTTTATTGGCCTCATATGTTAAGGGATGTAGAACACATGCTTAAGAAGTGCATTGAATGTCTTAAGGCCAAAGCTAGAGTACAACCCCACGGGTTGTATATACCCTTACCGATGCCTATTGCTCCTTGGGAAGACATAAGTATGGATTTCATTGTAGGGCTACCTAGGACTAAGAAAGGAAGAGATTCCATTTTTGTGGTGGTAGATAGATTCTCTAAAATGGCACATTTTATTCCATGTCATAAAACTGATGATGCATATAATGTCGCAAATCTTTTCTTTAAGGAAATAGTTAGATTGTATGGAATACCTAAGACCATTGTTAGTGATAGGGATCTCAAGTTTTTGAGTTTCTTTTGGAAAATGCTTTGGGGAAAAATGGGAACCAGATTGCTATTCTCGACCTCTAGCCATCCTCAGACGGATGGGCAAACGGAAGTCACCAATAGGACCTCAACGACCCTCCTTAGAACCATTTTGAAAGATAATCTCAAGGAATGGGAAGACGTTTTACCACATGTCGAGTTTGCTTATAATCGAACCATGCATTCTTCCACTTCTTTGTCACCTTTCAAATGTGTTTATGGATTTAACCCTTTAACTCCTATGGACTTATTACCGATTCCTCATAAGGATCGAGTAGCTTTTGATGCTTTGGAACAGGCGGAATCAATTAAGGAAGTCCATGCAAAGACCAAGGCTAAGCTTCAAAGGAAAGGAGTTGAAATCGCAGCTAGAAATAACAAGGGACGTCGGAAGTTGGTTTTCCAGCCCGGCGATCTAGTTTGGTTGCATCTAAGGAAGGAGCGATTTCCGGCGAAGCGTCAATCAAAGCTAGCTCCATGGGGTGATGGTCGATTCAAAATCCTACACCGAGTTAACGATAACGCATATGTGTTAGACTTAACTATGGAGTTAGCACCACTTTTAACGTAGGAGATTAGAGCCCCTATGAAGGAGAATCGGAACAAGGAAATAATTCAGTGTCGAATTCTTCCCAAGAAGGGGTGGATGATGGAGGACCATCATGTGAACCATTGCACAAACTCACATGGGAGGGACCAAGGACCCATTACTAGGGCAAGAGCTAAGGAGATCCAAGATGTTACGTCAAGGGAAGTGTTAATACATGGCACCATGCATGAGTTATTTAATTTTCATAAATCACTTATTATTTTCTTGGTGATTTCAGGGGTTGACATGCAAGAGGAAGAGGCCATGCAAACGTGGGAACATCGTGAGGAGAAGCTGGATAATAAAGCCAACGAAAAGCAAGCCAATGAACAAAGCGAGCTAGACGTAGGCACGGTTGTGAAGGTTGACGAACAAGCAAGCATGAGAGACGAACAAGCAAGCATGGGAAACCCTAAACTCCGCCCGACCTCCCTCGACCCATCTGGCGTGAACCCTAATTCCCGCCTAGCCTTGTCGATACACGTCGTGCCTAAACCGATGCCAACTCCGGTGATTCCTCATTCCCCAAAGGCGTTGTCGGCTTCCTCGACGCCATCTCGACAAGGTCTCAATCTCCCCGCCCGGAGTGGCTGTCGAGCTCGGCGTCTCTAGCCTCCCAGGCCGCCCGAAATGGTATCCATTCCACTCCACCGGGCCGCCCAGTTGGCCCCTAAAACCCGCCCGGTCACCACGGGTTCCTTGGAGAAGTTAGCCTATTTTTATGGTATTAGTTTGTTTTGTTAGACTTTTAGCTACATTTGTGGGAGCTCTCTTGTTATCTCCTCCCACCAATGTATTTAGTTTTCTTTTTATTTTTTGTCTAGATAAAAAAGAGTCTATATATTGGGCCCGTTTGGTTCCAACTCCAGGATCGGAAACAGAATGGAAATGAATTTAGTCCATTTGTATATCATCATTCATGAAATTTTGTGGAATCATTCCTTGTGGATTAATGCAAAATGTACTTGTTTCCCCACATTTTGTTACCCTATAGGGTATCAAAAGTAATCAAACTCTACTCCAATTCCTTTAAACCATAACGAATGATTCCAAAAACTTTAATGAACAATGGTATACGTATTGACTAGATTCGTTTCCATTCCGTTTCTGATTCCGGAGTTCAAACCAAACGGCCCATAGTCTCTTTAGCTACCTAAGTCGATAGATCAGTTTTAGCTAAGAATTGCACATTGTAATTTTCTTCATAAAATCAATCAAAGAACGAGAGAGTTTTTGGTTGGCATTGTTGTGTTTGCTTGGTTGAGTTTATTTGTGTCAACTGTTTGTGGATTGGTGCTTCAAGCCTTCACGAGTCCCTCTTTGTGCTAGTCCCGCCGGAGCTAGTGTAAGGTTGTATTGGGGTCGGGCCGAGGGCATTCACGAGGCGGGGTCTTGGCTATTCAGCCACGGTTCTTCTTTATTGATTCCCTTTGGTTCTTCTCAACATCTCCCTGCGTCCATCTCCCTTCCCACGCCTAGTCCACTTCCAGATTCATCTCTTTCTAAAGGATTTGGGATCATTGTGCCTAGATCGGCTAACCCACGGTTTTACGCCGTATCACAACACTTCTAAGGGTTGTCATCAAGAAGAATTTGAAAGAATGGGAAGATGTCTTGCTACATGTTGAATTTGCCTATATAGAGTCGTCCACTCATCTACTTAAATCTCT
The DNA here is from genome assembly GCA_033239045.1 of Fagopyrum esculentum. Classification (NCBI taxonomy): domain Eukaryota; kingdom Viridiplantae; phylum Streptophyta; class Magnoliopsida; order Caryophyllales; family Polygonaceae; genus Fagopyrum; species Fagopyrum esculentum. The sequence continues at coordinate 81,262,474 of BSUD01000006.1, read as the reverse complement.
CCCTTTGAGTGTGTTTATGGTTTTAATCCACTAACCCCTTTTGATCTTACACCATAACCTAAGAAGGAGCGAGTGTATTTTAGTGCTAAAATGCAGGTTGAACACATCAAGGAGCTACATAGTAGGACAAGGATCAATCTCGAGGAGAAAGGCAAATACAACGCATCCAAGGCAAATCAAGGACGCAAGAAGTTATATTTGAACCCATCGACCTTGTATGGCTATATTTGAGGAAGGAGAGGTTTCAACAGCTTCGAAAATCCAAGCTCTCCCCAAGAGGAAATGGGCCTTTCAAGGTGTTACACAAGATGGGTGATAACGCCTATGTGCTTGACTTGCCGGATGATTATGCTTGTGATCCCACATTCAATGTGAGGGATCTAAGTCCTTTTCCGCCCATGGATGATGAGCAAGGCAATTCGAGGTCGAATTCTTCCCAAGAAGGAGAAAATATGAAGGATCATCTGAGATAACTCCATCTTCACCACCTCAAGGGACTCTAACAAGAGCGCAAGCTAAACGCCAAGTTGAGATGGATGCTCTTTTCCTAACCATGGTCCATGAAGCTCAAACAGGTTCATCTTCATCAAGCCTAAGGACCATCTTGTTGATCAGCCACGAACCCACGAATATTGTACCAGCCAAGAAGATGATCAATGGAGCTTAAAAGTGTGCATGTTCATGGTTGGATGATCATTTAAGTGTGTGGACGTGAAGGCCAAATAGGAGAGTTTAACTAGGCCCATTTTTTGTTCTATTTTGCTGGGCTTTTATTTAAATCTTTCTAAATGTAATTATTGTAATTATTTATTTTTCTGTTTTAGGAAGAAAAGGCCTAGGATGTATAAAAGCCTTTTCTCTCTTCATTTTGTAGGGAGACGAGTTTTATACAAGTTTTGCTGAGAGCATTTCAGAATTGAATAAAACATAATTCAATCATTCTTGTCTCGTGAGATTAGGTGTGTGTGATCTAGCTTTCTCGTTCTTGTGTTTGTCAATCTCCTTCGGGATTGGTGTTGTAACTCGAACAAGGCAACCTCTTCGTGCTCTCGATTCTCAGATCGATTGTGTGGAGTTGTAAGAAGCGGGGTCAAATCTTCACTGGTTTGGTTCCTGGATATCGAATCCAAGGGTTTTGTCATTGTTCTTTCCAGTTCTTCTTGTCCCTTTTTGTTTTCTCGTTTTCATTGTTGTCCATGTTTGTTAATTTCGTGTGTTCTTCATTCTTAAGAACAGGTTGTTCGTCTAGATCCGTTCTTTGTGGCTAATCGCCGTATCATCAAGCTTAACAACTTATGATTACATTATGCAATCCAAGCATCACATGGTGCTTGTTATTTGTTTGCTCTATCTAACATCGTCATAGTTTGGACATTCACATCACAAGTATGATTGATGCGGGGTTGATGTCGTATTTTCTGATATATAATGAAAGTCCATGACTAATCTCGAAGAACAAAACCGGTGTTTCGAATCTCGGGCAAAATTTTGGTTATGGGGCCAAGATTTGTGAAAACTCGAACAAAAGAATGTGAGTTTACATATTGATGAGAGGATTATATTATGGAATGAAATTTTTGGAAATATAGGAAGTTACAAACCAGTGTATTCTTGCAAAGAATATTGACCAATTATGTGTCAAAACCCCTTAACAAAGAGCTTACATTAACCCTCCCTTCTTTAACTTTACACAAGCCTTCTAAATAAGACAAGCACAATGAGGGACTAAAATTGACCAAGAGCACCAACTTTAAGAAGATTAATACATACAAGCACAACCTAGCGAGGACTCACAACGATTCAATTAAAGACTCTTTCTTTTGATTGAATTGGAATGAATAAAACAAAAACTTTGTAAGCGAAGCAACCAGTTCACACAATATTGTCAAAAGTTTAATCAAATCAAATATACCTAATAATCTCACCCTATAAGGCTATTTATAGGGGAGATTCTCCTGCAAAAGATAAGATTTCTAACTAAAAGATAATCGGAAAAGATACGATCAAAAATCAACAAATACCTTTAGAATGTTTTAGAGCCTTAAATGTATGAAAATAGTAAAAAGATAACTATAACTAATAAGATCGCAACCGTATCTTATGAATCTTGACGGAGGCCCAAATCTCGGTCAATCTGTATAAATCTCGGGAAATACGATGATAGAATGATCTTAATTCCAGCGGACCCTGAAAGCTCGAGCCTTTATCTTAACGACAAACACCTCGGTCAATCATTGAACATCTCGGCCAGGATGGAATATAACTGAACGAGGTGAACCTTTCCTAAACTTATTTGAGTTAAGAGTTTTTGTTTGCCAAATCCTATCCTTGTTATACCTTTCTTGGTTCAACGCAAGCCTAGGATGACACTCACTCGGTGATTCCTTTGTTTGTATACCCAAGATCATGAGTGTAGGTGATAAAGGTTTATCCATTATTGGGGTTTGAGTGTTCCTTCATCCCATCTTTGAGAGTTAGCCTGAGACTTACCCGGTAAAGGTTGATTTTATTTCCTTGGGTGGTGTTGGTTTGAGATTATAGTTCCTTTCCTTAGTACCTTGAGACTTACCCGGTAAAAGGATCTTTGGTTTGAGATAATGAGTAGTGAGTCTTACCCGGTTATCTATTCCCACCTTAGAAACACCTTCCCTTTGCAAACCTCAGCTTTGTCCGCTTTCCCTTTTACTTGACTTGTATATCATCTGTGATAACTCTTATTTGTTGCTTGTGGTTATTTGACAACCTGATTTACTGAGCTTTGTTTCACCATAGTCCTTGTGATCGACCCCTGAAATATTTGCTTTTATTACAATTGACCCATACACTACGGGTTCGCATATTGTTCAGGCATATATCTTGAGTTATAAATATTAAAGCTTGCACACACCTTTTGGAGCGAACAAGTTTTTGGCGCCGTTGCCGGGGACTTGGTCAAGACCAAGTTCGGTATCGGTTGTCTTTCGGGCCTATTGCCCTTATTGCTATTAACTACTTTACTTGAGTGTTTTTGCAGGATATTTCCTTAGGTTTATGTGAAGAACTCGTGTTGGAAAGGAAATCGTTCCTTACGATCCCAAACCAGAAAAGACCTACAAGAGAAGATTAAAAGAAGCTAAGATGGCCGATCAAGACAATCGCGATCTTGAAGCCGAATTGAAGGAGGCATTGGAACAACTACGACTCAATAGAGAAGAACTGCAGCGAGCGAGAGAAGAGACTCGCGCAAGAACTGAAGTAATTGAAGCAGATATGGCCGCTCTAAGGGCTCAGTTTCTACCTCGACCGATCCCAGATCCTCAACCGAGGCAAGACCCAGCCCCAGTTGCACCAGCCGAGATACACCTACCACCTCGGATGCCTATCCGAGATGTTCTTTTTGCTGGAGCTCCACGAATCCTAGGACAGAGGATGGACCCCAATCAGCAAGTGAGGTGTCCAAGAGTCAACCTAGGAGATCCAGTTGAGAATGATTATGAACTTCGACCGCAAGTTGTAACCATGATTCGATAATGTTAATTTGGAGGTTTGGAGAGAGAGTCTCCACTCCAACATTTGCAAAACTATGAGATTTTGATGGAGACTTTAAGACCATCACGAGTGGAGAATAACAACTACAAGTTGAGGCCTTTCTATTTCTCTTTGAAATACAAGGCGCTTGCTTGATATCAAGCTCATCCGGCTGGAAAAATCAACACTTGGGACGAGATGACTACGGAGTTTTTTACTAAGTTCTTTCCCCCTTCTAAGACCACTGAATTGAGGGGAAAGATCAATGCTTTTATTATGAAGGACAAGGAGAGTTTGTCCAAGTCATGGGAGAGATTCAAGGATCTTTTCTTGGATTGCCCACATCATGGGATTCCAAAGATCGAAATGCTGGAAATTTACTTCAAGGGTTTGGATGGAGATACTCAATTCAAGCTCCAATTACTTTCCGCCGGAACCTTCATGGATATGCCGATAGATGAAGCTTGAGATTTCATTGAAAATCAAGCTTTGCTCATGGAAAAGTACTCCCATCAAAGATTTGAAGATGGAGCAAGAAGAGTTAGCTTCCAAGACACATCATCCAATAGAGCTCAACTCACCTCTCTTAGCAATGAAGTGAAAGCATTGAAGGATATTTTAGTAGCTCAAACGAAGGAGCAAGATGGTGGATACCAAGGAAGAAACAACTATCAAGGGCCACGTAACAACAACAACAACTACAACAACAGAAACTCTAACAACAACAATTGGAGATCAAATCAACAAAATTTCGGTAATTTTATTCTCATGCTGGAAATGCTCTTAATGCCCCCTCTTCTTCTTCTACTCCATTGAGAAGCCAGGAGCCTGCAATAAGTTCCTCCCAGCCACCGAAGAAAGATGTTGTGTTGGAGGCAATTTTGATCAAGCTCAACGCTATGGAGACATCGATTAATTCATTTTCAAAGACACAAAAAGCCTTAGAGCAACAATTTTTCAACAAGGCGAATGAAGCGCTAAGAGATCCAGGGAAGCTTCCAGCAAGGACAAAGAGCAACCCTAAAGGACAGATCATGGCAATTACAACACGCAGTGGATTGAAGACTGCAGATCCAGTACCTCGGTCAAGCCACGACCAAATGAACACCTCGGTCGAGGTGTCAACCGAGATGGAGCCCCAGAAAGCGAAAGAAAAATCTGAAGATTATGTTCCACCTCCAGCTTATAAACCACCACTTCCATTCCCTTAGTCAAGGGCGAGGGCACATCTAGACAAGCACTTTGGTAAGTTTCTAGACCTTATGAGTAAGCTACATATTAATATCCCTTTCATTGATGCCATTCTAGGGATGCCCGCCTATGGGAAGTTTTTGAAAGAGATTCTTACAAGGAAGAGGAAGTTGGAAGATTTTGGTGAAGTAAGGATGCCATTTAGGTCTTCGGAGCTCATTCAAATCATGAAGGAGAAGATGCCACCTAAATTGAGGGATCCCGGTTCATTTTGTATTCCCATTCAAGTTGGGAACGTCACTTATGATGCGCTTTGTGATCTAGGAGCCAGCGTGAGCATCATCCCGCTGGAGCTTTGTGAGAAAGTCGGACTTGGAGAGCCCAAGCCGGTGAAGATGACACTATACATGGCGGATCGCTCCATTACCCGTCCCGTGGGTATCTTGGAAGACATTCATATCAAGTTAGGTAACTTCTACATACCTATAGACTTTGTTGTGCTTGACATTCCCGCAGATTATCCCATCCCTATCATTCTCGGGAGACTATTTCTAGCAACTTCGGGTTGCAACGTGGATTGCAAGAACACCAAGTTGAAATTCAACATTGGTGGAGATCATGTGGAGTTTGCATTGCTTGCTGCAATGAAGGGAGAGCCGCTGGAGGATGACATCTTCAACATCTATGATGAAGAAGAATCTAGAGAATTGGTGAGTTATATCCTTATTAACAATCCTTTTGAAAAAATTCTTAGTTTTAGTTTAATGGAGAAAGTTATAGATGTCTTTTGTGTTGTAGATTTACGAAGCTTAAAAGTATTAGAAGAAGATCCAGGAGCTAGATTTGATAAACTGATTCAGGAAAAGAAAAGCACATTAGGTTTCGGTCCCGGTTCCAGTACATCGACCGAGGCACTTCCTTGAGCAAATGAGGTGCTTTTATCTGAAGAACACCTCGGTCACCCACCTCGGATCCAGACCGAGACAACATGCAAGATGTCGTCAACTGAGGACGACAAACTTTCTGAGGGTCACTTACAGTTGGTAGAGCACTGGCTTCGCCAAGTTTCTGATGGTAAAGAGCCTTGGTATGCTGATATCGTTAATTACCTTGTTGTCAAGAAATACCGCCCGGATTGACGTACACTCAAAGGAAGAAGTTCTTCAAAGATGTTCGTCACTACTATTGAAATGAACTTCTACTGTTCAAGAGAGGTCCAGATGGGATGCTTCGACGATGCATTCCGGAGGATGAAGCTGCTAGTATTATACGACATTGTCACTCGCTTCCTTGTGGAGGACATGGTAGCGCTCACAAAACGTGCGCCAAGGTATTACGTTCTAGTTTCTTTTGGCCTACATTATTTAAGGATGTGCAAACGTTTGTTGTTTCTTGTGATGCATGCCAAAAAACAGGAAACTTATCTAGAAGGAACGAGATGCCACTCAACAATATTCAGGAGGTTGAGATTTTTTATGTATGGGGAGTAGATTTCATGGGACGTTTCCCATCATCCACAGGGAACCTCTACATTCTCTTAGTTGTTGATTACGTCTCTAGATGGGTGGAAGCCATTGCTTCTCCCACTAATGACGCCATGGTGGTTGTGAAGTTCTTCAATAAGACTATCTTTTCACGTTTTGGGACATCACGCATCATCATCAGCGATGGAGGGACACATTTCATCAACCGGAAGTTCAAGGCACTTTTATCGAAGTATGGGGTAGCCCACAAGGTAGCAACCCCTTATCACCCTCAAACTAGTGGGAAGGTGGAGATCTCGAATATAGAAATCAAGGCAATTCTGGAGAAGACCATGTCTAGGACAAGGAAGGATTGGTCCATGAAGTTGGATGATGCTCTTTGGGCTTATAGGACCGCATTCAAGACTCCCATTGGTACCACCCTTACAATTTGGTATATGGGAAATCTTGTCATGTACCCGTTGACTGGAGCACAAGGCATATTGGGCACTCAAGTGGTTGAATTTTGACATCAAGGTAGCCGGAGAGAAGAGACTTTTAGACATTAATGAGCTGGAGGAATTGCGCTTAAATGCCTATGAAAATGCCAAGATCTACAAGGAAAGAACGAAGAGGTGTCATGACAAGCATATCATTCCTAAGGAGCTCAAAGAAGGAGATCTTGTTCTACTCTTCAACTCCCGCCTCCGCCTCTTTCCAGGTAAGTTGAAATTTTGATGGACATGACCTTACGTTGTGAAAACTATTTTCCCTATGGTGTAGTTGAAATATGGGGTGAAACTAGCGGAAATTTTAAGGTCAACCGTCATAGGCTGAAGAAGTATCGACCGGAAGTCCCGGTTGAGGAGATTGCACCACTATACCTTGTTTGAGGATGACGTACGGTCCAACTAGCGACCTTAAATCAAGCGCTTCTTGAGAGGCAACTCAAGGTATTATTTTCTTTTCCCTTTTCTATCTTAGTTTTAGATAGTTTGCTTCACTTTATTTTTCCGTCCTCTAGACAGGAACCAGGTACTTTCTAAGGAAGGATTACAACTAGGAGCTACACTGGAAGGACAAAAGTTCGAGAAATTGAAAAGACGGAGATTGACTGAGACACATCTCGGTTGCTGTCACAGCACCTCGACCGAGATTTTCTTCGTCAACCGAGGCGACTAGGTCTGACATCTAGTTTGACACCTCATTCCGCTCGGGACCATCTCGACCGAGGTGTAATCAAAGTCAGCGAGGGGTATAAAAGGCGCGACGGTTTCTCACTCTTCCACTTTTTCCCTCTCTACTCTCACCTCGACCGCGTCGGCATTTCACCCTCAACTTCTCGATTCTTGCTCGTTTTTCACGTTTCTTGGCCCGATTTCACCTGAGGAAGCAAGAGATTCAGTTTCCAAGCATCAAACAACAAGGAAAACGCCTCAATCTGCAGAATCTGGGGTATTTTGTTCCAAACCCTAACTCCCTCTTTCTTTTGTTGATTTTGAGCATATTTGGCTTTGGTTGTCACTGATTGTTGTTGAAAAAAATATAAGTACCCCTTAGGAAGCTTTTGGTAGTGATTTGAGGGGAAAAAGCTTATAGATTCAGAGAGTGTGTTTGAACAGCAGTTCGCCTCGGTCTAGTCGACTGTGTCTCAGCCGAGGTATTCTTCATCCAGAAACATGAGCAACAGATTTGATCGTCAGTTGGCCTTGAGGAACAGGCCTAGCAGTTCACACCAGTCTTGCCCTTCCTCTGCTTCCCAGTTTTTAATTCCGGTGATCCGCGAGAGACACTAGAAGGATTATGATCGCATTTGCGGGCGTCCGATAGTTGCCCCGCGTTTTCTTCATGTCGATGCCTTCGAGTGCCTCATGTGGTGGAGGACTTGAAGAGTTCATGGATATTAGAGTGCCGGCATATTTGAAGCCGACGATAGAGTTTGTCAGTTCTGTGACATACGTGCCGGAGCATAATGGAATCAAGTACTGGCTGCTGAACAAGAACTATGTAGTTCCTATGGATCAGTTTAGGGAGATTTTCGGCTTCCCTACTCCTACAGTGACTGATTTTCCTTCCCGAGCGGTGACTCGGAGTTTTTGGGGCGAGATAGCCCATGTGACGGACCATAGTAACAGGTGGAGGTCTGGAGATTCCCGGGAGCGTATTATCTTTCATCTTGCTTTCCGCCTTCCTCACAGGATCTTTAGTGAGACACTTTTGGAGCGTACTGAGACGCCCCGGAAGATCCGTCAGGGAGAGCTGCTAAGTTTGTTCTGTATGGTGACTAGAGGAGTGCCAAACTTTGCTTCCATGCTGGCAGATGATTTGCACACGATCAAGGGCAAGTCCAGAGGCGATATCTGTTGTGGTGGGTTGGTGACCCACATCGCCACTTCTATGGGTTTGGATCTTTCAACTTGTACCCTTGTCGCGGCTGCGAAGCCGCTGGGACTGTAAGAGATGATCACCAGACGCATTCTTGTTCCTCGTGGCCTTGGCACGCCTTACGTTGCTATGCCATGGGAGACGACTGCACCACAGGGCATTATGTGGTCATGTCAGTTTTTTGTTTTTGATCATTAGTACTGGCCAGCATGCTTGGTTCCCACATATGCAGGATGCTGGAGATGCAGCTGATGATGATGATGATGAGGGGTATGATGGAGGAGCTGTCATGGACACCGATACTGATACTTGGGGCCCTAGTTTTCCCGTTGTTGAACTTGATGACGAGGCGACAGAGGATGAGAGAGCAGCAACACCACTACCACCACCTCAACGCAGATCCCACCTCCATAGAGATTCTGGGGCCCACCGACGGATTGATGAGCTGACTGATCAAATGATTGATTCCCACGTGGCTATGACAGTTGATATCTCCCAACGCTTTGCTGATGAGCGGCGACATTGATGGATGGATGCATCATATAAGGGAGAGCCAGCATTACCAACGATAGATGATGGAGATCCAGTTCCAGCAGATGATGGGTTATCCTTTCGACCCGTCCCAACATCCCTACATTCCACATCCACCACCGCCAGCTGACGAGGATTAGAGCTTCATGGATTTCTTTTCTATATTTATTATGCAATTCAGGTAGGTTCGGTGAGTATTCTGATTCCTTAGACTTATATTTGACCCATTGGGATAATGTGTCCCAAGTATGGGGTATTTGGATGTATTATTTGACTTATTTGCTTCGATGGTTGTATGACTCTTTCGGATATTATTGTTTATTTGGCTCTATATGCTTATTTGTCATTACATGCATACATACATGTTTCTGTTTGAGAAAAACGTAAAAAAAAAAACAATTTGAAAGAAAATTTTTTTTATGACCTCGACCGAGACGTTCATGGCCGATCAAGGATGAACACCTCGGATGACGCCAGAACACCTCAACCGAGATGGCTTTAACTGAAAGGTTTTCAAAACATTTTCGTGCTTCTTCTTTGGATATGACCTCGATGATGATTCTGTTTGCAGATTAGTTTTTGAAAGCTTTATATGCTCGAAAGTTTTTATGATATGTTTAAGTTGCAAAATGCTTTGTTTGAAGTTTTATCATGTTTAATACTTTTGATACGGTATTAGTCTGTGGAATAGTCGATCTAGGCACAATGATCCGAATCCGGCTGAATGAAGCGAATCCAGATGCGGAATGAAACGTGGAGATGGAATGGATACAGGAGGATGTTGAGAAGAACCAAAGAGAGTCAACGAAAAGAACCAAGGCTGAAGAGCCAAGACCCCGCTTCGTGAATGCCCTAGACCCGTCTCCAATACAACTTTACACTAGCTCCGGCTGGACTAGCACAAAGAGGGACTCGTGAAGGCTCGAAGCACCAATCCGAAGGCGGTTGACACGAACAAGCTCAGCCAAGCAAACAACGACAATGCCAACCAAAAACTCTCTTGTTCTTTGATTGATTTTGTGAATGATTACAATATGAAATTCTTAGCAAATAAAAACGTACCCTACTCAGCAGCTAAAGAGGCTATATATAGACTCTTTTATCTAGACAAAATAAAGAAAAGAAAACTAAAACATTGGTGGAAGGTGGTAACAAGACAACTTCCACAAATGTAGCTAACAAGATCATGAGTGTAGGTAATAAAGGTTTATCCTTTATTGGGGTTTGAGTGTGTCTTCATCCCATCTTTGAGAGTTAGCTTGAGACTTACCCGGTAAAGGTTGATTCTATTCCCTTGGGTGGTGTTGGTTTGAGATTATAGTTCCTTTTCTTAGTACCTTGAGACTTACCCGGTGATCTATTCTCACCTTAGAAACACCTTAGAAACACCTTCCCATACCTTTCCTGGTTCAACGCAAGGCTTGGTCTAACTCATGTTTAAATGGTATTTGGGTCTATTTTAGTGCCATCTCGATCCAAGGCTCACCCATCTCAAAAGAGATGCTCCCTGGACCAACCGAGATGCTCTGCTGGATCACCACGACACTTGGCACCACCTCTCTTGGTCCAACACTTAATTGTGGTGCAGTTGTTAAGTGATGTATCAGGTTGTTTTTGGAGCTTCTTCCTTCCCTTTTCCCCCTTTTCTCTAGCTCTTCTCCAACACACTTTGGATTGTAGCTCTCTTTCAAGCACGCTTGTGGGTGTTCTTGGAAGAGATTAGTGTAGTTTCTAGTTTTAGAGTGAGATTTGAGTGGTTTTGAATGAGGTTTCCATTGTTGACACCTTGGAGCTGCATCTTGAACCCTTTGTAAGATTTGGTAACTTCAATTCTAGCTTTGTAATGTCTTTTCTTTGGTTCATTCTTCATTATTTAGCTATGACTTGCAAGCCTGTTTTATTTATGAAGTTTGATCTAGAAATGTATTTTGTTGGCTGAGTAGACGTGATTCTTGGGTGAAGGAATGATGTTTATGCTTTGGACTATGATTGTATGGACTTGCATGTTAGCTTAGGATGGCTTTGTGTTTGAAACCCTAACTCAGCCCATGATCTCGACTTCTTCTTGATACCATTTTGGCTGAGATGACTATGATCCACCCGAGATGAATGTGTTGCTGCTCTATTGTTGATATATCTTCATGTTACGATGTAGATGTGTTGAAATTATAGTTTGTTGAGCCTAATCTAGCCTAGGGTGACCTTTCCAAGCAACCAGTTTGAGGAATGAGACTTACCCGGTGATTTACGCCCTTAGATATAGATAATGATAAATTTTAGGTAGTAGTGAGCCTCAACAGCCACTATTGGATTGAGTGATGAGGGACCATCACCAACAACCCCTACTAGTCCTACAATGCAAGGGCCAATCACTAGATCAAGGGCAACAACAATTCAAGAGGAGGTGTCCAACTTGTTGGTGTCCTTAGCTCCTAAGGAAACCATTGATGATCTATTGCTGATTGAGGCTTCCTTAGTCACATTAATGACGATTCCCGACGACTTGTACGTGGAAGAGAGACCATGCACACGTGATTTGGAGCCATGCAAGAGCAAGGAAGAGACACTTATCCCGGAATTGCAAGAAATGGAAGATTCAGGCTTTTGGAGCTTCTTTTGTATTTTATATCATCTTTTGGTATAAAATACAAGACTTTCTATAACCTTTAGGTTCAAAACATTTTAAGGGTTATTTTTATTTATTTTAGTTGTTTTATTTGTTTTATTGTCTTTTTTGACAAATGTTATTCCTTTTTTTTAGATAGGAGGCTTTCTATGCATATAAAAATCCTCCCTTAGCTTCTTTCCTGATTAGATAGATTTTAGCCAATTGATAAACCGTTTCTTTGAGAACTTTTGTTCCTATTCAGAAAATTCAATCAATAAAGTGAGCCATTGATTAAATCGCTATGAATCCCTACTAGATTGTTCTTGTGTGTGTTAATCTCTTTCGAGATTGGTGCTACTAGTCAATACTAGTCCCTCCTTGTGCTTGTCTCCATTGAAGGCTTGTGTAAGGTTATAGAAGAAAGGGTTGAAGGCATCATCTTGCTTGGGTTTTGGTCAATCTAATCAAGGTTCTTGTAAGGGAGTCTTTGGTTCTTTTGGATCTACGTCTACCATACTTTCCACGTTCCTTTTCATTCTCTTTCTTCCATTTTTCCAACGTCATTTCAGGTTCTAAACAATCTGATTTTTTTCGTGCCATTTGTCAAGGAAAAACGTCCATTATTGGTCTTCAAGGATTCCCAATCTAGATCTAGTCATTTGCGGCCCTAACCGGATCATTGAGTGTGCTAGGTTCGTTGCCTAAGACTTACCTTTTTCGAGATTTACCCGGTAAGGACGGGTTTGACCCTTAGGTAGTGGCCGGTTTGTGTAGAATTCTCGACCTTAGTTTCCTTGAGACTTACCCGGTAATAAGACCTTAGGTTCGAGACTAGTGGAACATGAGACTTACCCTGTAATTGTTCCAATTAGAGAAACACCCAACTCCGAACAACCGCAACTTATCCTTTGATGTTTTGATTGCATGATTCCAATGGCATAACCGAAATTCCGAATCTCTAGAATCCACATTTCTTACCTCTTATCTCTTATCTTTGTTTGTGAGCATATATCTTGTGATCCTTGCTTGATCATCCAAAATGAACAAAAAATATTGTGGTTGGCATTTTTTATTCTTGCTCATCTCTTAGTTTAGATTTACACTATATTTGATCATTGAGTGGCTTGATTTCACCTCAGTCCTTGTGTTCGACCTCGGAATACTGTCCTTTCTACAACGTCGGACCATCACCATTCCTTTTTTTTTTAATGATATGCTATTTGTTACCTAAAATGTAGGAACTTCCTTGACCAACAAATCTGGCCAATAATTACAAAATATATTAAAATTGAAACAAAAGAGATCTTCTACTAGTGCTTGAATGTGGGTTATGGAGTTTGAAGAATAACAAGTCCAATGGCAGCCGTTTTAGTTGCAGTCGATTAGGGCACAACCGGTTAGGGCACAGCCGGCAACACTGGTGATGGTCCGACGTTGATACGAGGATGGTGATGGTCGGCGGCAGGGCGTGTGTAAGCAAGGCCGGCGGCAGTAGTGTTTGTCGAGGAGATGGTGATGGCCGGCCTGGATACTCACAAGCTTCAACACAACAAGTCAAGCACAATCAGTTTCAAGGACACAAGAAGAAAGCTCCAAAAATTCAAAACTGACACGATAAGAAGGAAAGACACTAGATCGATCCGTCGTCAACCGGAGCTCTGATACCAATTGATACGGGAACGACCCGACGTTGGCTCGATCTAGACGACGGAAGGAGGGAAAGACGCAGAAAACGGATCAAACAGCCGGCTAGGGGTCATGTGTTGCGTGACCTGCGAATAAAAGGAACAAGAAGATGCTAAACTGAAAACGAAGGTACGGAAATTAAAGAAAGGTACGATGTAGATGAACCCGACACAAACGATGTGGAAACCCTTGATCTCGGGATCAAGAACCACCAAGAACGATGCAACGAACTCAGCCCCTTACAACCTCATACAGCCGACTTAGAACATCGACAACATGAGGAGGATGCTTATGGAATTTCACGAACACCAAGAACCCGAGAGCAATTGAAACACGCGAAACAACTAAGCCAATTCTAATCACAATAACTCTTCAATCAAAACTCGCCTTTGATTGAAGATGAAATCTGAAAATGAGTGTTTTTCACCAATAATAATCTACCTAAAAAGTAATAGCAAGAGCATTTAAATAGTTTTCAGCTCTTAAACAAAAGACAAAATAAAATCTGAAAATTAAGCCCAATGGGCTACTTAAAACACACAATCACTCAGCAGGCCTTAAAAAGCCTCATTCCTCAATGAGAGACATGGAACGGTGCTGGAAACGTGTTGAGGAGCAGGAGCAGCGCGTCATGTGCGGGGCTGGCCGAGTCTGGTGCTTTGGCGTCGTTGCTCTCTTGCTTAGTTAAGAGCCAAGCCTCGTTATGAACACTTGTAGCCAATAAAAACAGCAAGCCCTCAGTCTCATGCTCAATCTTCTTAGCTCGGGAACGTGTGATAGCTCCCTCATACTCCGGAGATGCTAGCTTGGATGGTCCCTCATCAGGTTCCCAATCTTTTAGGTGTATGCGAAGTTCTCATTCCGGAAAAGAACTAGCTCCATTCGATGCCAAACCGGAGAAGAGTCTCAGGAGGAGGTTATAGCAAACAAAGAAGAAGAAAAGGAATATGGCCGAAATGAGAAAATATTTTATGCAAAAATGGGAAAACGCCCGCCAAGTAGTACCACCACCTCCTCCACTGGTGAGAAACGGTTGCGTTGAGTTGGTTGTGGTAGAGCCACAAACTCTTGGACAATGAATGGATCCGGCTCAACGGGTGCACACCTCAGGATCCAACCTAGGAGATCCCGCCGCTCATGATTATCAACTTTCCCCTCAAGTCCTTCAAATGATCCGTCACAACCAATTCGGAGGATTGGAGGGGGAGTCTCCACACCGACATGTGTTGAATTACATAAATATTGATGGAAATTTGAGGGCCCCTAGGTTGGAAAACAACAACCTCAAGTTGAGAGCGTTTTCCTTCTCCCTAAACGATAAAGATCTTGCTTGGTAACAATCTATCCCGCAATGGGCGCATGAATACTTGGGAAGAGATGACCACTGAATTCCTTACTAAATTCTTCCCGCCTTCAAGACAACCAAGCTTAGAGCCAAAATTCATGCATTTGTGATGAAGGATAAAGAAAGTTTGTTTAAGTCTTGGAAGAGTTACAAGGATCTTCTCTTGGATTTCCTTCACCATGGGATTCCAAAGATGAAATTGATTGAGATCTACTTCAAAGGACTAGACGAGGATAGCCAATTCCGGCTTCAATCTCTCTCCGAAGGTACGTTTATGGAAAAGAATATAGATGATGCTTTGGAGTTTGTTTAAAAACAAGCTTTGGTGATTGAATAATACTGCTATAGGAAGAGTGATGAAAGGAACCGGAGGCCTGATGTGTATGAGGTGAGTGAGGCTACTGTGAACAATGTCATGCTTGAGGCTATCAATAATCAGATGAAGTTTTTGAAGGAGCTTTGTGCAACAATTTTGAAATCAAGTGCAAGTGCAAGCTCAAGCTCAAGTGGCGTCGAAGGAGGAGGATGTGAACTATATGGGGAGGGGTAACTTCCAAGGCCATTTCCAAGTTCCAAGGAACTTCAACAATAACCGAACTTTCCAACGAGGATACAACTACCGCCCTAACAACAACTATTATGGTTTCTCCTATTCAAACCCGGAGGAGCATTGAACCATCCCGCGTCTACAAGTCAAGCTCTGCCAACGAAGGCTCCAACTCAAGGCTCACAATAGCCTCCACCCGGATTCACTCAACCTCCCAATGACCGAATTGAGATGATGTTTGAGCAATTGATGGGGAGATTGAGTTGGTTGGAAAGCACCGTTACTTCAATTGCAAAAGCTCATAAGGAGTTGGAGACTCAAGTTTTTGAAAAGGTTGGAGAAGCCCAAAGAGATCCAGGGAGATTTCGCGGAAAGACCGAAGATAATCCCAAGGGGTAAGTTATGGAAATCACAACAAGAAGTGGATTGAAAACTAACGAGCCATTGCCCATGAGTGTTGACAAGCGGAAACAAGTGATGGTGGAAGAGGATCCTAAGATAGATGTGGAGGACAAGGGAAAAGAAAAGGAACCAACATATGTGCCTCCACCACCTTTCAAGCCACCAATACCATTCCTACAATCCCGTGCAATAGAGCTCGCTAGGATAAGCACTTTTATAAATTCCTTGAACTAATGAGTAAATTGCATATTAACATTCGTTCATGGATGTTATTCTAGGTATGCCGGCATATGGGAAGTTCTTAAAGGAGATCCTCTCTAACAAGAGATAATTGAAGGAGTATGGTGAAGTTAGAATGACTAGGAGATCCTCTGAGCTCAATCAAATCATGAAGGAATAGATGCTACCCAAGCTAAGAAATCCAAGTTCATTTCATGTTCCCACTAGAGTTGGAGAAGGGACATATGAGGCATTGTGCGACCTTGGAGCTAGTATAAGCATCGTACCGCTTTCACTATGCAAAAAGGTTGGACTTGGAGAGCAAAAACCGGTGAAGATGATCCTCTACATGGCGAATAGGTCAATCACACATCCAATGGGGATTCTTGAAGACATTCCCGTCCAACTCAAGAAATTCTATGTGTCTGTTGATTTTGTGGTGTTGGACATCCCGGCGGATAACCCGGTGCCAATTATACTTGGCATACCTTCTCTTGCCACTTTTGGATGCTTGATGGATTGCAATAATGCCACCTTATATTTCAACATTGTGGAAGAGAACGTCAAGTTTAAGTTGTCCATAATGGTGAAGGGGTCAACATTTGAAGAGGACATGTTCAATGTCCAAGATAAGGAAGAGTCCAAGGAGATGGTTAGCTCAATCTTGATCAAGGATCCTCTTGAGAAGGTGTTAAGCATGAGCATCATGGAAAAAAAAATAGAGGAAAGATGCAATGCAGAATTCCAATCTTTAAAAGCTTTAGAAGAAGACCCCGAGGCTGGATTTGAAGGCCTTGCAAGAGAAGGGAATTGCATTACTGATCTTCCACAAATCTCGACCGATATTTTAATTAATGCAATTAATTTGTCCGAGGTTTTCAATGTCGTGAGCACCCGTAGTCAAAATCTTGACCAAGATTTTTCCAAGGTCACAAGGTTTCTGGATCTTTGAAACGTCGGCCGAGCTTGTTTGAAATGGTGCAAGGGTGCGGGAATATGACTTCTGATGCGGGGATTAGCCCGTTTAACGATCTAGACGAACAACCTGGAAACAATGGAATGAAACTTAGATATGGAGGAATGAGAATCACGAAAATATAAAGATAGATGGTTAACAAGAACCGAATAGAACTATGGAAGAACCCTTGAACAATGAATTCAAAACCAATCCAAAAGACTAATCAACCGTGCTTCTACAACTTGACACAATCAATATGGAGATTGAAAGCACCAAGAGGATGCTTATAAAAAACTTGCAACACTAATCCCTAAGGATATTAACTCAGACAAGAAGAGTTAAGCCAAAAATCACAATCACAAAGCTCTCCAACAGGTTGGAAATCGTCAATCTGCAACAGCAGCACAAAAACTGTGTTTAACGTGTATCTTCTGGGTATCTGCCTTGACCTAGCACGCCTAATAAGTTTGGGCTTTTGTTCTAAAAAAGACTTAAAAACACTTAAAACAGCCAAATAAGCTTATTCAGCCAATTTGGAACATTTCAGCCTTATGTAGAACCCTTAGGCGTGTGCAGCTTGTTCCTTGGTGGACCATGATCATCATCAAGGCTCGTTGGCTCATGGAAGGTGAGTTAGGTGGTTCATGGTTCATGGTTAGAAGCAATGCATCCATCTCAACTTGTAGTTTAGCTTGAATCCTTGTTAAGGGACCTTGACTTAGCTTGGATGATCCTTCATCATTCTCCCCTTCTTGAAAAGGATTCGACCCCGAATCACCATGATCATAGCTCGACAGTGGGAATGGACTCAAGTCAGGCACATTGAATGTAGGATCACATGCGTAACCATCCGGCAACTCCAAAACATAAGCATTATCCCCCGCCTTGTGTAAGACCTTGAAAGGTCCATTTCCTCTTGGAGAGAGCTTTGATTTCCTCAACTGTTGAAACCTCTCCTTCCTTAAGTGCAATCACACGATATCACTAGGCTCGAATGTGATCTTCTTGCGTCCGTGGTTAGCTTTCGCAACATTGTAATCACCCTTCTCCTCAAGCTTCTGGCGTGTACTCTCATGCAACTCCCGAATGTGTTCAACCTGCGTTTTAGCACTGAAAGTTACTCGTTCCTTCTTAGTGATACGGGGAAATTCCGTATTCTTTTCGATCTAGACAAAGGGGCTTCAAATCACACAAATGGATACAACTAACGTTAGATAATGATGGTAAAGACGCAGGAATGAAGAAGAAACAAATGGAACGAATTAGATGAAGGTAGAAGGATAGGAAGATAGAATCGGAGAGATGTCGATTGAAAGAACCTTTGATTTCGGAATCAAAAACCCAAACAACGCAGCCAACGACCCTGCCTTATACAACCTTACACAACTCAACAATGGAGGTTGAGAGCACAAGGAGGATGCCTATGAAGCTTCGAAGCACCAATCTCAAAGAAGATTGACACAACGCAAGACAACTAAGCCGGAAAATTCAGCAACCAATGATTCTCACCAAAAGCTCTCTTTTGATTGAAAATACATAAGCACAAATTTCACAAATAGTCTGATCTCCTAGAAATTGATTAGGAAAAGGTTTATATATGTCTTTAAACCTTTTCTTAAATAAAAAAAACTAAAAAGAAACAAAATAACTTCTAAAAGTCTTTAAAAGCTCAAATAGCTTTAAAAGGCTATCTACTTCTAAAATAACTTAAAATGTCTTAAAATACTAGAAAATTACTTCAAACATGCTTAAACATAAGCATTATACACGCCCAAATTAGATTGTGATAATATGCATGATCACACACATAAACGATGCATGGAACGTGTGCATGGAGATCACAAACTTCCTTGGTTGTCATTCTCACATCTTTCAACCCTTCCTCCTTTGATGAAACCGTCACCAAGATCCTCATAGATGTGTCCATGGAAGTGTTTTGCTCCTTACGCGAAAACGTCATCAACATGTACTTCACCTATTCTGCTAACTCCTTTGGTCTCGTCCTTGTGATGGCTCCTTCACCAATGGCCTTGTGAGGACTATTAGAAGGTGGTGGTGATGCTCCCGCATCATTCTCCCCTTCTTGAAAAGGATTCGCCCACAAATCTTCTTCAAGTTGTCCATAGCCATCCAGTAGCTCTTGAATGTAGAACTCGTGCTTCCCTTTCTTCTTGATGATATGAACCTTAATTCCTACAATAAAACTCACTCGCTCCTTCATTGGCAACGGTGCAAGGTCAACAAAGGTTAAGGAAAACAAGTCATCAATATAGTCAAGATAATTCGAAGATAGATATGAGTGGAAAGTCATAAAATAGGCAAACTCTATAGGTGATAATACTATAACCTCAAAGATAAGATCTCTCTCCTTAGTTCTAGCTAAATCCAAAGAGAAGCCCGTGTTATAAGGTTCCAAAGGGGCTGTTTGAATCCTTACAAATCTGCAACCGTAGGTTAAGACACCTAAAATGCTCATAAGACTCTCCAAGTATCTTTCATGTTAACACACAACAAGGTAAGATTCTCACCTCCCATCATTAAAACAGCCGGGGTAGGCGTCTTAATCATCAATCTAGCATGGTGAAACATTTGTGTAGTGTCCATGAAATTGTCTCTAACCATGGTTGTCCAAATGTTCACAGACCTAAGAATGGTGTCCAAGACTAGATACTCAAATTGTATCTCTTCCTTAGAGGCTAAAAACACATCTTGGGGTTGTTTTGGCTCAACAACAACCGTGCTCCATTCTCGCAGCAATGTGCTCTTCCTGTCATTTCCCTGCTCATTGCCCATTAACTCTTTCTTTTCAAAGCTTTCGGTAATCTGCATATGGGCTGATCGGAAAACTTCTACAAACACAAGGACATAAGCAACATTAGATTTGAACACATTTACAACAAATTGGACTTTTAAATACCAAACAAAATGGTTAGTAAGAACTTCCCTTAAGTATTTCTTTTGTGTATCTAAAGAAGTGTTGTTCATAAGAGTTTTATTGGGATAAACAACAACACAAATATAAATGTTGCAATCAAACACAGAAATCAACATAGGCATGAGTAAACTAGGTGGTATAAGGGCTATTTTCCTAGCTCTAATCCTCAACTCATGATCAATTAACTTAGGAACCTTAACAAGCATTTCCCAAGTTATATAAGCATCTTCCAATTCATATCTACCTATAGCAAACTCATCAATATGCACATCTTCTAAAATGCTCGAGTTCAAGGTAGGTAATAAACTAGGAAGTCTCAAATCTATATGTGCAACTTCATCCTTAATGTCTTTTCTATAAGGATCCACCAATGCTGGAACACGAGACTCCAACTCACAAGTCTCTTTCGGTTTGATCCTAGGAGTTCTAGGATACACTAAAGGCAAAACAAGGGGTATATCCTTAGGAAAAAGTTCTTCGGAATAATCTAAAGATGAATGCAATAAGTTAGAGGTAGTATCACAAACAAGATAATAAGCACATTCTAAATCAGATTTATGCTCATCTAGCTCTAGATCATCCATAACAAGCATACCCACATTCGACTTTGACAAATTCAGCACAACAATATCTACTACATGCTCATCATCATAATTAAGATCATTATCAACAACATCTGATGATGATTCATGCACCTTCACTCCCTTACTACCTAGATCATGCTTGTGCACATCACACTTAGAAACGTCATCCAATGTAGATTCATGTGCATACAATTCATTTCCATCTATTTCATGCTCATCATCACATTCAATATCATCTACTAAATCAGATTCATGCTTAATTGTTTCATTACGGTTCACATGTGATACAATCTCATATTCTGATTTTAGATATTCTAAGTGATTAAACATTGAAGTAGAAGGTTTAAAATCACTCCCCTTTGGAGATTTGGTAACCCCAATTGGCGGTATCATCTTTGATAACGATGAAGGTGTACTAATGGTAGGTAGTGTGTTGCGTGAACTATGATGCTCAAGGTCCGGTTTCTCCCTTCTTTGCACATGTGGTTCCTCTTTCTGGGGCTGTCGAGCTCGTGGTTCCAATGCTTTCAACATGTTGTACATCTCTTCCATTCTTGTAGGTGGTACCGAAGCATATCGAGCCTCTATAACTGTCATACTCTTAGCCATACTTTCTAGGTCATCTTCCATCTTTTTTAGAAGGCTATTGAGATCGGCATTGGTTGGACTACCTTGCTTAGACATGACCACACAATCAACAACAATAGTAAACACGTTAGAGTTAGTGAGTGAAATCAGAAAACGCCTCACTAGTGTTTCCCTCTTACGCTCACTCTCTAGCTGCTGAATTGTAGGCTTCTTAGATGGGTTGCCTTGAGAGGATCAACGCTTTCAAGAAAGATCACTATCTCAGACACCAATTAACACCCTATATGAGACGTGCAAGGGCTGTAGCAAAATGTTTTTTTTTACTCTATACAGCAAAGATTACAAAATGCAACAAGAAACAAGTAGGAAAGACTCTAGAAAGACAAAGAATGATCAACAAGACTCAAAGCTAGCATGAAAGCCTAAAATTCAGAATTTCAGCAATCACACAATCAAGACTTGAACTTGCAACTATGTAGAGAATATTTTCGAGAAAGACTCAAGAATAGATAGAAGAAGATAAGAGAAGACAAGAGTAAAATCAAGAAGCCTTAAAGAAGAGACCTTCACTTACCTCAACCTTGTATCAATGGAGTTGGGGATGTCGAATGGTAGTAGAGAAGTAAGTGTCGAATGGTTTGATTTAGGGAATGAATTTGACGCTAGAATTAGAGAGAGGTAGGATAGGTAGTAGCTTCCCTTTAGTCTTCAATCTTGACCTTCAATCTTGACTAGCAAATTCTATCTTTAAGATCTTACAATAAGATAAAATAACATACAATATGAATGAATCTTTTGCTGAATTTTCTTTCTTTTTTTTGTTTTGTTTTGTTTTGTTTTGTTTTGTTTTTCTTTCTTTTTTTCTTTTTGATAACAATGCTGAGAAATACAAGTTAAATGAAGAGGGTAACTAATGAAGATAAATAATTAAAAGAAGGTAAAAAAAAAGCTGAAAATTAACCCTCAAAAACTGATTTGAACTAATCTTGTTGGTTGCCTTGATTGTAGGAGAAGTGGGGCTGCTCTTCGTTGAGATTCACGTCAGATTTGGCTAGAGCAAACACGTTCTTATCTTCCCTTATGTCGACAGTTTTCTGCAGCTTCAATGGTGATGAAAGGTAGGCTTTTTTGTGGGTTTTTATGGCTGGAAACTCCAAATAACACAAGATCAAAGCAATTAAAGACTCAATTCAAGACTACTAAACTCAACTCAAAGAAATACTCAAGATTAAGGGCTGGACTAACTCAAATTTTTAGAAAAAAAAAACGCAGGACACAAACCGGAATGAAGAAGCCTTTGTCGACTAGCTCTGATACCAATTGATACGGGGAAATTCCGTATTCTTTTCGATCTAGACAAAGGGGCTTCAAATCACACAAATGGATACAACTAACGTTAGATAATGATGGTAAAGACGCCGGAATGAAGAAGAAACAAATGGAACGAATTAGATGAAGGTAGAAGGATAGGAAGATAGAATTGGAGAGATGTCGATTCAAAGAACCTTTGATTTCGGAATCAAAGACCCAAACAACGCAGCCAACGACCCTGCCTTATACAACCTTACACAACTCAACAATGGAGGTTGAGAGCACAAGGAGGATGCCTATGGAGCTTCGAAGCACCAATCTAAAAGAAGATTGACACAACGCAAGACAACTAAGCCGGAAAATTCAGCAACCAATGATTCTCACCAAAAGCTCTCTTTTGATTGAAAATACGTAAACACAAATTTCACAAATAGTCTGATCTCCTAGAAATTGATTAGGAAAAGGTTTATATATGTCTTTAAACCTTTTCTTAAATAAAAAAAAACTAAAAAGCAGCAAATCAACTTCTAAAAGTCTTTAAAAGCTCAAATAGCTTTAAAAGGCTATCTACTCCTAAAATAACTTAAAATGTCTTAAAATACTAGAAAATTACTTCAAACATGCTTAAACATAAGCATTATACACGCCCAAATTAGATTGTGATAATATGCATGATCACACACATAAACGATGCATGGAACGTGTGCATGGAGATCACAAACTTCCTTGGTTGTCATTCTCACATCTTTCAACCCTTCCTCCTTTGATGAAACCGTCACCAAGATCCTCATAGATGTGTCCATGGAAGTGTCTTGCTCCTTACGCGAAAACGTCATCAACATGTACTTCACCTCTTTTGCTAACTCCTTTGCTCTCGTCCTTGTGATGGCTCCTTCACCAATGGCCTTGTGAGGACTATTAGAAGGTGGTGGTGATGCTCCCGCATCACTTAGGCAACGGTTTAAGATCAAACGGTGTTAGTGGATTAAACCCATACACACACTCAAAAGGAGAAATGGAAGTTGAAGAATGCACAACCCTATTATAAGCAAATTCGACATGAGGTAAGGCATATTCCCATTCCTTAAGACTCTTCTTAATAACAGCCCTTAACAAATTAGTTAGTTTCCAATTAGCTACCTCAGTTTGGCCATCAGTTTGAGGGTGACTAGAAGTAGAAAACAATAGCTTAGTTCCTAGCTTTCCCCAAAGAGTTTTCCAAAAGTAACTTAGAAATTTAACATCCCTATCACTAACTATAGTCCTCGGAACTCCATGCAACCTAACTACTTCCCTAAAGAAGAAGTAGGCTACATTGGTGGCATCATCAGTCGTATGGCAAGCTATAAAGTGAGCCATCTTAGAGAATCGATCTACAACCCCAAATATCGAGTCTCTGCCCCTCTTAGTCCTAGGCAATCCCACAATAAAATCCATAATAATATCCTCCCAAGGGGTTGTATGGATTGGCAAAGGCGTGTACAAACCATGGGGTTTCACTTTAGATTTGGCTCTAAGGCAGTCTAAACATCTCTTAAGAACATGTTCTACATCCCTAAGCATAAGAGGCCAAAAGAAGTGTGAAGTAAGCATAGCATATGTCTTATCTCTCCCAAAATGCCCCATTAATCCTCCTTTATGGGCTTCATCAACTAATAACATCCGAAGAGAACACCTAGGGATACAAACCTTATCAGCCTTAAACAAGAAACCATCAAACAAGTAGAACTTATCTAAAGCACCCTTAACCACACATATCTTGTAGGTTTCACCAAAATCAGCATCATCAACATATAATTCCTTAATATACACGAAACCTAGAACTTTAGAATCAAGGGTGGTCAACAAAGAGTGTCTCCTAGATAATGCATCAGCAACTACATTGTCCTTTCCCTTTTTATACTTGATAACATAAGGAAAAGTCTCAATGAACTCCATCCAACTACCATGTCGCCTATCTATTTTATCTTGACTCCTAAATTGTTTTAAACATTCATGATCAGAATGCAAGATAAACTCTCTAGGCCACAAGTAGTGTTGCCATGTCTTAAGTACTCTAAACAAAGCATAGAACTCCTTATCATAAGTAGAATAGTTAAGACATGCTCCTTTGAGTTTCTCACTAAAGAAAGCAATAGGTATACCTTCTTGCATAAGAACACCTCCAATTCTAATTCCGGATGCATCACACTTCACTTCAAATGGCTTGTTGAAATCTGGAAGAGCAAGCAAAGGTGCATGAGTGAGAACCTCCTTAAGCTTGTTGAATGCATGGTCCTGCGCACTACCCCACACAAATGGTGTATTCTTCTTGCATATTTCCGTAAATGGGGCTGCAATGTTGCTAAAATCACGCACAAAACCTATAGAAGCTAGCAAGACCATGAAAACTCCTAACATTGCCAATAGAGCTCGGAATAGGCCAATCTCGAATGGCCTTGACCTTCTCTTCATCCACTTGTAAACCGTCTATGCTCACTACAAACCCAAGAAAAATAACTTCATTAGTGCAAAAGTCACATTTCTTAAGATTGGTATACAACTGTTCATCTCTAAGAGTAGAAACAACTTCCCTTATATGTCTTTCATGCTCCTCTAGTGATTTGATGTAAATGAGAATGTCATCAAATTAAACAACAACAAATTTACCTATAAACTTTCTCAAAACATGGTTCATTAATCTCATGAAAGTAGAAGGAGCATTAGTAAGTCCAAATGGCATAACAAGCCACTCATATAAACCAAACTTGGTTTTAAAAGAAGTTTTCCACTCATCCCCTTCCTTTATCCTAATCTGATGGTATCCACTCCTAAGATCAATTTTACTAAATATAGTGGAACCATGAAGCTCATCTAACATACCATCAAGGCGTGGGATAGGGTGGCGATACTTAATGGTTATGTTATTGATGGCCCTACAATCAACACACATCCTCCAAGTATTATCTTTCTTAGGCACTAAAAGCACGGGGACGGCACATGGACTAAGGTTTTCCCTCACACAACCCTTATTTAAGAGCTCTTGCACTTGGTAACCTCTTGGCTCTCATTAGGGTTCATCTATGGCTGACCTATTCGGTAAGGTTGCTCCTAAAATGAGATATATTTGATGCTCTATGCCTCTCAAGGGTGGTAGGCCATGGGGTATCTCATTAGGAAACACATCCTTAAACGCCTCAAGTATGGCTACAATGCTAGGTGGAAGATTTGCCTTAGTTTCATCACTCACTAGGGCTAACTTCTTACATAAGGTCATCAAAGTGATTTCTAGAGGAAGATAAGCACTTTGAAACTCAGATTTGGCTACAAGCAAAGTAGAGAGCATTTGTGTGTTAGTTGAAGCTAAAAGGGTATTAGAAGGCTCTATAGCCTCGGTTTTGGAATTATTTGGCTTACTCCCCTTCTTAGCTTGGTCTACCCCTTGTTCACTTGCCTTTTTCTTCTCAAATGCCTCAGCTATTTATTTGTAAGGGAGTCATAGGCTTTAAGGTTACAGGTTTTCCGTTAAAAGTGAAACTATACCTCTTAGTGTAACCATCATGTAAGACTCTCCTATCAAATTGCCAAGGATGACCTATAAAGATATTTCAGGATTGCATAGGCACGACATCACACAATACAGTATCCTCATAATGGCCTAAAGTGAATGTGACCTTAACTTCCTTATTTACCTTCAATTCTCCACATTCATTCATCCAATGAAGCTTATAAGGTCTAGGGTGATAGAAAGTTTTTATTTGCAGCATATTAATGATAGCATGAATTATAGTCTATATTTTGGGGTTTGTTTGGACGTTTTATCTTTCATAATCTGCATGTTTGTATGTATATTATGTGATTACATTACCATTTCATCTACCTTTGCGAGAATCGAGGTCTACACCTAGTTTTGTTGTAATCGTAGGTAAAATGGCACGTTTTGCATCAAAAAGGAGCAAAAGGAGCTATGGAGTCATTGGAGCTACATTCAGGAACATAAGGAACCATCCAGGAAGCATAGCCATGGATTGGAGATTCACTTTGGACCAGTTTTGAGAGATTTCACATTCAGTTGTGACTCACCTCGGTTGACCACAGATTCACCTCGACCGAGGTGATCCAGGGAAGTCGACTCGACCGAGGCGAATACCTAGGGCGCGGCGAGAATATTTTATTCTTGGCTGAGATCTTTTATCTTTGGAAAGTGATCTTATATTTTTGGGCTTGGCTCCCGGAAGGAAGAAGATATGATAGATGATATATTTTACCTATTTTTATGGGAAGAGATCTTTCTAAGATATATTATCTTTGGAGGGTTATTTTCCTATAAAAAGGGTCGGATTTCCCACAAATCCGACATCCGCATACAGTTGGAGATCCCGCTTACACCACAACAGCCATACTCCAGTTGGGAGATTTGAAGAACCTTTTTTTGAAGATTGAAGGAAGATTGAAGATTGTAGTATTTATAGCTTTTGAAGGTTTTCTTGTAAGATTACCTTAGATTCTCTTCCTTGTTGTCATTCTTGTTGGATTTCTATCCAAGGAACGCTTTTGTTGTGATATTTGATTCAGTTATTAAAGTCTTTTCATTAAATTCTTCTTGTTCAAATATTCACCTTCTTCCCATATACTTGATTAATACTTTCATGATGATGACTGGCTAATCTCTTTGTGTGATTCTAGGGTGATTGGCTGAAGGTTGTGGGAAAAACAATGATAGAATAATCTTAGATTCCAGTAGGACCCTGAAAGTTCGAGTCTTTAACCTTAACCCTAAGCATCTCGCTCAGTTGATGAACATCTCGGCCGGGGTGGAATTTGGATGACCGAGGTGGATTATCTGATCCTAACTGAGAGTTAAGTGTTAGAGTTTGCCAAATCCTATTCTTATTACACCTTTCCTGGTTCAATGCAAGCTTAGGATGAGACTTACCCGGTAATTCCTTTGTTTGTTTACCAACGATCATAAGTGTAGGTAATAAATGTTTGTCCTTTATTGGGGTTTGAGTGTGCTTCCATCCCATCTTTGTGAGTTAGCCTGAGACTTACCCGGTAAAGGTTGATTCTATTCCCTTAGATGGTGTGTTAGTTTGAGGTTATAGTTCTTTATCTTGATTCCTTGAGACTTACCCGGTAATAGGAGTTACGGTTTTGGATTAGTGAGTAGTGAGACTTACCCGGTGATCTATTCCACTTTAGTAACACCTTCCCCATGCAAAAATCTCAGCTTTGTCCGCTTATCTTTAGATCTTGAGTTGGAACCACAACTAGATGCCTTAATCCCTAGAATTGCATATTTCCTTTATTGACTTCTTATTCATCTTTGATTGTTTTAATTGCTCTTGTGGTTAGTATTTACATAAGCATACCGTGATTGGACTTTGTTTCACTAAGTCCTTGTGATCTACCCCTGGAATTCCTTGCTTTTTACTACGATTGACCCGTACACTGCGGGTTTGCATCCTTGTTTTAAGCTTACGTCTAGGGTTATAAATTTAAAGCTTGCACATACCGTTTGGAGCGAACAAGTTTTTGGCGCCGTTGCCGGGGACTTGGTCTAGACCGAGCCGGTTACGGTTTGCTCTTGGGGCACTTGCCCCCGTGTCTACTAACCACTCTACTTGAGTGACTTTTGCAGGTTCTTTCTTAGGTATATGCGAAGAACCCGCACTGGGAAGGAAATCGTTCCTTACGATCCCGAACCAGAAAAGACATACAAGCGACGTTTAAGAGAAGCGAAGATGGCCCAACAAGACAACCGCGATCTTGAGGCCGAGTTGAAAGAGGCATTAGAGCTGCTACGCCTCAGCAGGGAAGAACTAAGGCAAGAGAAGGAAGAAACTCGCACCAAGACTGAAGCAATCGAAGCAGAGATGGCAGCCATACGAGACCAGATTCTACTTCGACCGAGGGAAGACCCAGTTCCCGATGCTGGACCGATGCATGTCCCAGTTGCTGACCCTCGACCGAGGCAGGTCCCAGTACCTAACGCCCCGGCCGAGGTACTTCCACCTCGGGTGCCAGTCCGAGACGTTCTTCTTGCAGGAATCCCACGAACACTAGGTCAAATGATGGACCCCAATCAACAACTGAGGCGTCCAGGAGTTAACCTAGGAGATCCAGCGGACCATGACTATGAACTTCGACCGCAAGTTCTATCCATGATTCGCCAATGCCAGTTCGCAGGATGGAGAAGGAATCACCACATCAACATCTTCAAAACTATGAGATCTTGATGGAGACCTTGAGACCTTCAAGGATTGAAAATAACAACTACAAGCTAAGACCTTTTTACTTTTCTTTAAAAGATAGAGCTCTTACTTGGTATCAATCTCTTCCTCCAGGAAAAATCAGCACATGGGAGGAGATGACAACGGAGTTCTTGACCAAATTCTTTCCCCCCTCAAAGACCGCTGAAATGAGAGGGAAGATCAACACTTTCATTATGAAGGACAAGGAGAGCTTGTCCAAGTCATGGGAGCGGTTCAAGGGCATTCCTTTGGATTGCCCACATCATGGGATTCCAAAGTTAGAGTTATTGGAGATATACTTCAAGGGACTGGACGGAAGCACCCGGTTCAACCTCCAACTACTCTCCGCCGGTACCTTCATGGACATGGCGATTGACGAGGCTTGGGACTTCATCGAGAAGCAAGCCTTGCATATGGAGAAGTACACCCACCAAGGAGCTGAAGGTGGAGTTAAAAGTATTAACTTCCAGGAAACTCAGCCCAACAATAATCAACTCACGTCTTTGAAGATTGACGTGAAGCAATTGAAGGAACTCTTGGTTGCTCAAACCAAGAAGGAAGAGCAAGGGCAAAGGAACAACAACAACGGATACCGTAACAACAACAACGGTTCCCGGAACAACAATTACAACAACAACAGTAGAGGATCCAATAACAACAATTGGAGGGCGAACAACCAAAATTCTGGTAATCATTCAAAGTCCAACTCTAACGATTCCTCTAACCCTTTCCTCTCTTCCCCTTCTTCTTCTTCTACTCCATTAAAAAGCCAGGGGCAAGGATCATGTTCGTCTCAGCCGGAAAAGAAAGACGCAGTTCTGGAGGCTATCTTGATCAAGCTCAACCCTATGGAGACTTCTATGACTTCATTTTCGAAGGCCTAAAAAGCCTTTGAACAACAACTTGCAAGTAGGGCGAATGAAGCGCCAAGAGATCCAGGGAAGCTTCCAGCAAGTGCCAGATCATGGCCATAACTACGAGGAGTGGACTGAAAACTGCAGATCCAGTGCCTCAGTCGGTGCCAGTACCGACGAAGACCACCTCGGTCCAGGTGCAGTCGAAGAACACTTCGGCCAAGATGCCAACCGAGGTGGAGCCACAGAAAGCGGAGGGGAAAACTGAAGTTTATGTTCCACCTCCTGCATACAAACCACCACTTCCATTCCCCCAGTCAAGGGCCAAAGCACATCTAGATAAGCACTTTGGTAAGTTCCTTGACTTGATGAATAAACTGCACATTAACATTCCTTTCCTTGATGCTATTCTAGGAATGCCCGCCTATGGGAAGTTCTTGAAGGAGATCCTATCAAGGAAGAGGAAATTGGAAGATTTTGGTGAAGTTAGGATGACATCTAAATCCTCGGAGCTCATACAAATCATGAAGGAGAAGATGCCACCTAAATTGAGAGATCCCGGCTCATTTTGCATTCCCATTCAAGTTGGGGATGTCACTTGTGAAGCCCTTTGTGATCTAGGAGCCAGCGTGAGCATCATCCCGCTGGAGCTATGTGTGAAGATCGGACTTGGAGAGCCAAGCTGGTCAAGATTCGACTATATATGGCAGATCGCTCCATCACCCATCCCGTGGGCATCTTGGAGGACGTTCCGGTCAAGTTAGGTAACTTCTATCTACCTATAGAATTTGTTGTACTTGACATTCCCGCAGATTATCTTGTTCCTATTATTTTCGGGAGGCCATTTCTAGCAACTTCGGGTTACAATGTGGATTGCAAGAACGCCAAGTTGAAATTCAACATTGGCGGCGATGAGGTGGAGTTCGCATTACTTGCAGCCATGAAAGGGGAGCAGCTAAGCGACGATATCTTCAACATCTATGATGAAGAAGAATCAAGAGAATTGGTGAGCTCTATCCTTACTAACGATCCACTCGAAAGAGTTATTAGCTTCAGTTTAATGGAGGAAGGTATAGATGCTTCTTGTGATGCAGATATACGGAGCTTAAAAGCACTGGAAGAGGATCCAGAAGCTAAAACTGAGAAGCTAATCCAGGAGACGAAGATCTCCAATTTCAGTTCCAGTTACAGTACCTCGACCGAGGCACTTCCTGGACTGGGCGAGGCGACCGAAGAACATCTCGGTCAACGCCTCTGCGCCTCGACCGAGGTCGATGGCGAGACGACTTCAACTGAGACTTCCGAAATTCCAGTTTTTGGATCGACTCCACTGGAAAGAGGAAGCAAGGATCCCCCTCAGAAAGCACCCCCAGTTGTGGAGCTTAAACAACTCCCAAATCACTTGAGGTATGTCTTTCTTGGACCGGATTCCACTTATCCCGTTATTGTTAGTGCTTCCCTTTCCGAAACTGAATTATCTAAACTAATGCATGTCCTGAGAAAGCATCAAAAAGCTTTGGGTTATACTATAGATGATCTTATTGGCATTAAGCCCTCTTTTTGCATGCATATAATTTTAATGGAGGATGATCATAAGACTTCACGGGAACCTCAAAGACGGTTAAATCCGATCATGAAAGAGGTTGTGAAGAAAGAAATTCTTAAGTTGTTGGATGCAGGTATCATATACCCTATCTCGGACAGCAAGTGGGTTAGCCCGGTGCATGTAGTTCCGAAGAAAGGAGGGATGACCGTTGTGACGAATAAGAACAACGAGTTGATCCCAACTAGGATCGTTACGGGCTGGAGGGTTTGCATCGATTATAGGAAGCTGAACACGGCCACACGAAAGGACCATTTTCCACTTCCCTTCATTGATCAAATGCTCGAACGGTTGGCCCAGCATTCACACTTTTGCTACTTAGACGGTTATAGTGGATTCTTCCAGATTCCTATCCATCCGGATGATCAGGAGAAGACCACTTTCACTTGTCCATGGGGGACATTTGCTTATAGGAGGATGCCATTTGGATTGTGCAATGCACCCGCTACCTTCCAGCGATGCATGATGGCTATCTTTTCCGAGTACATAGAGGAGATCATGGAGGTATTTATGGATGATTTTTCTGTATATGGTTCCTCTTTTGATGATTGCCTATCTAACCTTTCTCTAGTGCTTAAAAGATGTGAAGACACTAATCTTGTTTTAAATTGGGAGAAGTGTCATTTTATGGTTAATGAAGGCATTGTGCTAGGACACCTCGTTTCTAATCGAGGCATTGAGGTAGATCGCGCTAAGATCGAGACTATTGAGAAACTCCCTCCCCCTTGTTCTGTTAAAGGTGTGAGGAGTTTTCTCGAGCATGCAGGTTTCTACAGGAGATTCATCAAGGACTTCTCTAAGATTTCTAAACCTCTAACTAACCTCTTGAATAAAGATGTTGTTTTTGAGTTTTCGCAGGAGTGTCTTGATGCTTTTTACAGGATTAAGGAAGCGTTGATCTCCGCTCCCATTATCCAACCTCCGGATTGGACCTTGCCCTTTGAGATCATGTACGATGCTAGTGATGTAGCCGTAGGAGCGGTGCTTGGACAGAAGAAGGATGGCCGGACCACCGCCATTTATTATGCTAGCAAGACGCTAGATGTAGCACAACGCAACTACGCTACCACCGAGAAGGAATTATTGGCGGTTGTATATGCTTTCGAGAAGTTTCGTTCCTACTTAGTTGGGGCGAAAGTCATTGTCTACACCGACCATGCAGCCATTCGTTACTTGTTGGCTAAGAAAGATGCCATGCCACGCCTTATTCGATGGATTTTCTTGCTTCAAGAGTTTGATCTAGAGATCCGCGATAAGAAGGGATCTGAGAATTCTGTTGCGGATCACCTCAGCCGGCTACCTGCATCTTCACGTGAGAAAGAGAACCCGTCCATAGACGATTCATTCCCCGATGAGCACTTACACTTGTTGGAGTGTTTGATAGACTTACTTACTTCACCCCACGATGGAGGTGAAGTATGGGGTGAGGGCACCTCCCATCACATTTGAGAGACGCACTATGGTCCAGCTAGCGACCTTAAACCAAGCGCTTCTTGGGAGACAACCCAAGGTATTGCTTTCTTTTCCCTTTTTCTAGTCTAGCTTAGATAGTTTTTGCTTTTGCTTTGCTTTGCTTTGCTTTGTTTTGTTTTTGGCGTTCTAGACAGATAACAGGAGACATCTAAGGAAAGAGCATAACTGGAAGTACAGAAGATCGAGAATTTGAGAAGACGAAGTTTGACTGAGGCATCTCGGTTGCTGTCAGAGCACCTCGACCGAGATGATTCTTGAGCAACCGAGGCGACTAGGGTTTTCTGAAGAACCACCTCGGTCCGTACCACCTCGGTCCAGTCGAGACCATCTCGACCGAGGTGACAGCAGTTCCAGAAAAGGGTATAAAAGGGCTGAATATTTCTCTCTCCTTACTTTACTCTTCTCCCTCGACCGCGGCGACAGTTTCACCTCGCTTCGCTGATTCTTGCTCGTTTTCGAAGATTTCTGTCTCCAAACTGCGATTAAGACTCAAAGGATCCCAGTGCATCATTGATCTGCAAGAAAATCGAACCGATTCGGCCGAACGAGGTAAAACAAAACCGAAACCCTACCTCTCCGATTTCGTTTCGATTTGGGCTTTGTTTGCCCTTGCATTTGCTGAGGAAAGGCTTAAGTACCCCATAGGAAGCAGTTGTAGTGATTTTGGGGGAAAAGAACTGAATTTTCAGAAGGAATTAGAAACCAGTTTTCCGCCTCGGTCCAGTCGAGCTGTGCCTCGGCCGAGGTGATTCTTGAGAGTTGTCAGCCGACCGAGGTGACCTGACAGTGTGATTTTCTGAAAATGAGTTCTGACCGACGCCTTGTCCTTAGGGATAGATCCTCACCTTCCCCTTCTTCCTCTTCTTCCCGACCATATCGACCGGTGATCCATGAGCGACACCAGGTCGATTACGACCGTATTTCCGGCCGTCCAGTGATTGCACCTCGCTTCCTGGACGTGTCTGCTTTTGATTGCCTCCAGGTAGACGGATACCTTAGGAGTATGATATCTACAGTAGGGCTGGATCAGTTTACTGAGATCCGAGCCCCAACCTATTTGGAGCCGACCTTAGAGTTCATTAGCTCCTTCACCTACCTTCCCACAAAGCAGTCTGTGAAGTACCGGTTGATGAACCGGAACTTCTTAGTGCCACTTGAGTACTTGAGAGATATTTTTGGCTTTCCTAAGCCCACAGTTGTTGACTTCCCGTCCCGATCAGTAGCGAGGGAGTTTTCAGGGCAGATTGCCCATATTGTTGAGCATGCAGATAGATGGCGCCCTGGAGATTTCAGGGAAAAGGTCATCTTTCATTTAGCCTTTAGGTTAGCCCACCGGATATTCAGCGAGACACTTTTGGCGCGTACTGAGACGCCCCAGAAGATCCGACAGGGAGAGCTTTTCAGTTTGTACTGCATGGTTACTGGGGGTATCCCGGACTTTGGCTTGATGTTGGCAGAGGATCTGCAAAAGATCAAGGCCACGAAGGGAGACATCTGCTGCGGAGGGCTTGTCACCCATATTGCTAGCTATCAGGACATGAATCTCAGTGCTTGCACGATGGTGGCGGCTGCCAAGCCGCTTGGGCTGTAGGAGATGATCACTCGGCGGATTCTGGTTCCCCGAGGTCTGACTACACCGTACGTAGCTATGCCGTGGGAGCTGACTACGCCACAAGGGATCAGGTGGTCTGCCTAGTTTTCTGTTTATGACCCTCACTATTGGCAGACCGCTTGGGCTCCACTGATGGAGGATTACAAAGAGGCAGCAGCTGCCCCAGCTGAGGAGGAGGCAGATGATGAGGAGACAGCTGATGACAGAGAGGGTGGAGTCCCAATGGATACAGGGACCGATACTGCAGGGACGAGCGCACTAGTTATAGATCTGGATGATGAGGATACTGAGCCTGCACCTACTACTTCTCCAGTGAGACCTGCTAGGCGTAGGACACGCCGACACAGGGATCCAGAGGCTCACAGACGGATCGATGACCTGACGGATCAGGTTATTGATTCATATGCTGCTTTGTCACTGGATATCCGCGAGATGCAGGAGCGGAAGCATTACCAGCACATGATGGCCCAGATTCAGTTCGAGCATGTCATGGGCTATCCATTCGACCCGTCCCAGTACCCGTATGTGCCACCACCACCACCACCGGATCGCTACTACTGAGAG
The DNA here is from genome assembly GCA_033239045.1 of Fagopyrum esculentum. Taxonomy (NCBI): domain Eukaryota; kingdom Viridiplantae; phylum Streptophyta; class Magnoliopsida; order Caryophyllales; family Polygonaceae; genus Fagopyrum; species Fagopyrum esculentum. Next base: position 81,227,875 of record BSUD01000006.1, on the reverse strand, counting down.
CTGCAGGATTTTCTTTCTTATTTTTTATGCAGTTCAGCTTATTATCCGGTGAGTATTTTTATCCTTTAGACTTATTTTGACCCACTGGGATAGTGTGTCCCAAGTATGGGGTGTTTATGTGATGTATTATTTGACATTTATGTATGACTCCACTTGATCAGATATTTATATTTACGCTTCAGTTGCTTCTATATGTTTATCTGAGATTGCATGCATACTTACAGGTTATTTGATTGAGAAAAACTTCGAAACTGAAAGAAAACTGGTTTCTAAAAAAATTTTTGGACCTCGACCGGGGCAGTTCTGGCCGAACGAGGCGTTTCACCTCGGTTGACCTAAGAACACCTCGACCGAGGTGTGTTAACTGAGAGTTTTCGATAACGATTTTTGTGTTACTTATCTGGATATGATCTCAGTGAAGATCTTGTTTACTGAGTGGTTTTAAATTCTTTATGTGTTTGAAATGTTTTATAATATGTTTAAGTTGCTAAATGCTTTGTTTGAAATTATTGGCATGTTTAATACTTTGTTTTTGTCTAAATTATGTTGAATTTGAAGGTTGACACCACATTATGAGTTCTCTCACTTTCTTCCTAGAAAGACCAAGGCAATTCATTCTTCTCTCTTCTTCTTCTTGATCATGCTTAGCCCCTCATATACATTTTGCCTCCCTTTACCTATCCGGGAATTTGGAAGCAAGCGAAGTGGTGAAGGCAAGTGTAGCTAAAGTTGAGAAGTTGGCTGGAAGTGAAAGTGTTAGAAAGTAATCATAGGTTTGGGGAAGTCAATCATGATGATGAGTAACTCGGCACCATTCATATAGCCGGGTGTTTGTGTCTTGCCAAAGTCAGATTGAGCGATATTCCTAACGGGTCATGGTATGTGCATCAAGGGTTTGATGCATCTCAAGAAATTGATGATTGCGGATTTCCTAGGCTTCGGTTATTGTGCACCTCTGTCCATGCATCCCAAAAAGTAAAGTAAAAAGAAAAAGTGTGAAATAAGCAAAGCTTATTGGTGGAAGATGTTGCAAGTCAAAGTGAAAGTGAAGATCATCCTTTTCCCGGATTCTAGCACCACATTACCTTACATACATCCCTACCCTACACGTTTCTTGACCTTTCTTTTGGGAAGCCCTTGAGATCTTGAGCTTCTTGATTGACTAAGTGGTTTAAACTAGATTATACATGATTAATTTTGATAATTATGACTTATTATGCATTCTATGATTTTATGCCAAGATGAACAACTTTCTTATCTTTATAAAATGTTTTAATCATACATTGATTTAAATTCCATGAAGTATTCTCTTAGAGTGATCTATGATTGTAGCACACCATAAAAATGTTTTTGAAAGACTTTTCATTGATTTTATTGACTTATAATCCTTTCTATCTTGTCTTTTATATGCGGAACTTGCTTGGGGACAAGCAAGGGCTAAGTATGGGGTATTTTGATAGCATGAATTATAGTCTATATTTTGGGGTTTGTTTGGACGTTTTATCTTTCATAATCTGCATGTTTGTATGTATATTATGTGATTACATTACCATTTCATCTACCTTTGCGAGAATCGAGGTCTACACCTAGTTTTGTTGTAATCGTAGGTAAAATGGCACGTTTTGCATAAAAAAGGAGCAAAAGGAGCTATGGAGTCATTGGAGCTACATTCAGGAACATAAGGAACCATCCAGGAAGCATAGCCATGGATTGGAGATTCACTTTGGACCAGTTTTGAGAGATTTCACATTCAGTTGTGACTCACCTCGGTTGACCACAGATTCACCTCGACCGAGGTGATCCAGGGAAGTCGACTCGACCGAGGCGAATACCTAGGGCGCGGCGAGAATATTTTATTCTTGGCTGAGATCTTTTATCTTTGGAAAGTGATCTTATATTTTTGGGCTTGGCTCCTGGAAGGAAGAAGATATGATAGATGATATATTTTACCTATTTTTATGGGAAGAGATCTTTCTAAGATATATTATCTTTGGAGGGTTATTTTCCTATAAAAAGGGTCGGATTTCCCACAAATCCGACATCCGCATACAGTTGGAGACCCCGCTTACACCACAGCAGCCATACTCCAGTTGGGAGATTTAAAGAACCTTTTTTTGAAGGTTGAAGGAAGATTGAAGATTGTAGCTTTTATAGCTTTTGAAGGTTTTCTTGTAAGATTACCTTAGATTCTCTTCCTTGTTGTCATTCTTGTTGGATTTCTATCCAATGAACGCTTTTGTTGTGATATTTGATTAAGTTATTGAAGTCTTTTCATTAAATTCTTTTTGTTCAAATATTCACCTTATTCCCATATACTTGATTAATACTTTCATGATGATGAGTGGCTAATCTCTTTGTGTGATTCTAGGGTGATTGGCTGAAGGTTGTGGGAAAAACAATGATAGAATAATCTTAGATTCCAGTAGGACCCTGAAAGTTCGAGTCTTTAACCTTAACCCTAAGCATCTCGCTCAGTTGATGAACATCTCTGCCAGGGTGGAATTTGGCTGACCGAGGTGGCTTATCTGATCCTAACTGAGAGTTAAGTGTTAGAGTTTGCCAAATCCTATTCTTATTACACCTTTCCTGGTTCAATGCAAGCTTAGGATGAGACTTACCCGGTAATTCCTTTGTTTGTTTACCAACGATCATAAGTGTAGGTAATAAAGGTTTGTCCTTTATTGGGGTTTGAGTGTGCTTCCATCCCACCTTTATGAGTTAGCCTGAGACTTACCCGGTAAAGGTTGATTCTATTCCCTTAGATGGTGTGTTTGAGGTTATAGTTCTTTATCTTGATTCCTTGAGACTTACCCGGTAATAGGAGTTACGGTTTTGGATTAGTGAGTAGTGAGACTTACCCGGTGATCTATTCCACTTTAGTAACACCTTCCCCATGCAAAAATCTCAGCTTTGTCCGCTTATCTTTAGATCTGGAGTTGGAACCACAACTAGATGCCTTAATCCCTAGAATTGCATATTTCCTTTATTGACTTCTTATTCATCTTTGATTGTTTTAATTGCTCTTGTGGTTAGTATTTACATAAGCATACTGTGATTGGACTTTGTTTCACTAAGTCCCTGTGATCGACCCCTAGAATTCCTTGCTTTTTACTACGATTGACCCGTACATTGCGGGTTCGCATCCTTGTTTTAAGCTTACGTCTAGGGTTATAAATTTAAAGCTTGCACACACCGTTTGGAGCGAACAATTAACCAATTCGGTTCTAGCTATGTTACAACAACTACCCCCATCAATTATAACATTACAAACCATCCCTTTAACCAAACATCTAGTGTGAAACAAGTTTTCCCTTTGGTTATCCTCACAAGGGGCAGGTTGTATACTAAGGGCTCTCCTAGCTATCAAAGCATTATCATGTGACAAACAAACATCCAAAACAGGCTCATCATGCTCAAAATCAGATTCAATACGTTCAAGAGACTCATCATGCTCAAAATCAGGTTCTACACATTCAAGAGACTCATCATGCTCAAAATCAGATTCAACACAAGCAATAGACCCTCGTTTGGAACATCCGAATCACATAGCACATAGTTATTAGCTAGGAATGAACTAGGGTGATCATACAATACACGTTGAGCAAGTAAACAATCCCCTTGTTCATATACTATTCCATCATCCAAATCAACATCATCACTTGGCTCAATTTCATTAGATTCAAGTTCATGCTCAGATTCTGACTCATATTGGCCTAAATGATTTATTAGCAAAGTTGTCCTATTCGGACAATCTTTCATCACGTGTCCTCTACCTTGACACTTAAAACACACAACATCTCTAGCCCTAGAAGAAGAAGAGTTATAAGTGCTCCCTTGAGGTGGTTTAGGGGCTGCAGTAGGCGTCTTATGGTAGGTTAGGCGTGTGGGAGTTTGCTCGGGGGCTGTTTTGGGGGCTTTGCGGTTGTATCCTCCGTGTTGGTGCCCTCCTTGTTGTTTCCATGCATTTGAGGTCCCAAATGAGCTCCTTACGCCTTGACTCCTCCCTTTTATCTTCTTCTCGACTTTGATGGCGAGATGTAGTAATTCTGTCATAGTAGAGTAGGGAAACAAATCCACCTCGTTAGAAAAACTTGAATTAAGGATACGGAGATACCTGGCCATAGTTGCCTCTTCATCCTCACTAACAATTGCCTTCACCATAGCCATTTGCATGGCAGTGGAGGTCTCCTCGGCACTCATTGAACCTTGCCTCAAGTTTTCAAACTTTTGCCTCAAGTCCCTCCTATAGTGTTGGGGAACAAATCTAGTGTTACGCTAGAAAGTGTGTACGCAATAAGTCTTAAATTTATACTTGTTATAATTATCCTAATTCTTAGCGCACCCGCAGTGTACGGGACGAATGTAGAAAAGATAAGTACTCCAAGGTCGAACGCAAAGACTAAGGTGAAATCGAACTAAGTTGTGATTGAATTTAGCAAGATCAAAATCTAAACTAGGAAAGGAGAAAATCGCAATTTGTTTTTGTTGGTTTTAGTTGACTAAATCAAGGATCACTACTCATGCAAATAACCAAATCAACTCAATCGGAAGGGTTGACACAAATAAACAAATCGAACAAGATGTGATCAAGGGAGAAAGAAAACGGATTCTAGGGGTTGGAAAATCCGGTTATGGCATGATCTCTAGTTACCTATTCATTCTTTGGATTGATTACATTATGTTGGGATTTAGTGTTTCTAAAATGAGATCAAGTACCGGGTAAGTCTCATGATCAACTAGTCCACACCTAAGGTCTTATTACCGATTAAGTTTCTAAGAACCTAAGGATAGGATTTTAACACAAACTGGATTATTACCTAGAGGTCTAACCTATCCTTACCGGGTAAGTCTCGGAAAGGGAAGTTCTAAGCAACTATCCTAGCACACTAATTCCAATGGAGGCTTATTAGGCTCACCATTACCTAAGGCTTTACTATTTTGGATTCTAAGGGTGAGGATTACCGGGTAAGTCTCTCCTAACACTTAGTCTCTACACTAGGACGTCCTAGGGTAGGTTAAACTCAGCAAAAACTTAGGGTTTCAACAAATCTTATGAACCTAGGGTGAGATCCTTCGAACCAGGAAAATCACGGTTCGTTCTACAGAAACCACGGCCGTGGTTCTTCAAGAACTACCCGTGATTCCTAACAGTAGCTACGTCCATAAACAAAAATCATCCAAAGGCAATTTTAAGTTCATCCTATCATAGATCTAGCCATAACCTTCCTTTCCTAACCCTAGAATCACATCAATCTAGCCTACAACATTCATATTGGAAATCAAAATAAACAAGCATAGATTCATGGTCTCCATAGCAAAATAACAAGAGAAGGAAGATGAACAAATAACTCCAAATAGATTCCAAATCTGAAGATCGAATTTAGGATGACTTACAACCCTTCCAAAGGAAGGTTCAAGAGTTCAAAAACTTCAAGAAATAAATCCGAAATACAAGAGTAAGGTGTGTCTTCTCCTCTCCTCTTCAATGGCAATAGCTCCTTTCTTCTTCTTCTTCTTGCACTTTCTTCCCTAGAAAATCCTTCTATTCTTTGGAATATATTGTTCAAGAGCAATGGAGAATGTGTGAGCTGCTCCCTAAAACTACCCCAAATCCCAGCTGCCTCTAACAACATTCAAGGACCACTTTTATAACCAATTTCTTCATGAGCTGGCCATGAGAGTCGTGGCACAGCTGTCACGAGAATCTGGCAAAAACCACGGCCATTTCCACGGCCGTGATTCTCCAGGAACCCGTGATTTCTAACAGAAACTTTGTTTTCGCTCAATAGGCTGTGGTTTGGTGCATGGCCTTTGTTTGCAAGGTTCCTTGAGTCATTCTTTGTGCCCTAATGAGTTGGAAATGCATCCTTTGAATGAGCGTCCCTCAAACGCGTCGTTTTGGCTCGGAACTTCCCGAAATACCTACAAAACGCCCAAAAGTCCGCGTAGACGTCTATCTCGACAAAATACATGTTTTAAGCGCAAAACGTATCGGACTAGTGCTAGACAATGCATGATCGAACGAGAATCCTACCTAAATATGCATATAAAACTATGCTATAAATCGTGTTATCAAAATACCCCATACTTAAGGTTTGCTCGTCCCCGAGCAAATTCCCAACTATAGACTACGAGATGACATGATTTATGTATGCAGAAAAATGGCAAAATCTTTTTGGTTTTGTGCTTCTACTATTGGATCACCTTCATAGTCATGATCAATGGCCATTGAATAAGCAATTATGTATCAAACAATAAAGTCATGGAAAGACAATTGTACTTAACTCAAAAACATGCATGAGTTGGGAGGACGGAGATGTCAAGAAGATCAAGAGTCTATCCAATCTAAACTACTAAGTCTTACAAACATGCAAGTAGGTCATAAGGGCTTGTGACATAAAAGGCCAAGAAACGTTGTAATTGGAAGGGGGATTTTCTAGGTATGTGATGCTAATCCGGGAATGGAACTAACTTCACTCCTTGTCCTCGATCAACTTCCCCCAAGTGCATATTTTTCCCTATCTTGCTTTTCTTTTCTTTTTCTTTGATTCATTTTTGAGACAATGGCATTGGTGTACAATAGCCGAAACCTCGGTGATTAGCCATCCTCGGGCTTTTTCTCTTTTTCGAGGTGCATCCACACCGGGCACACATACCAAAGCTCGTTAGGGCTATTGGTTCATTTGACTTTGGCAAGGCACCAACACCCGATTATGTGAAGTGTACCGAGTTACTTGTCATTTAAACCAACGCCCCCAAACCTATTTTGGCTACACTTCCACAATAATTTTGACATTCTATTCACGACATTCTTTTCATTACATCTTCACCCCGCACTTGCTTTTCACACATTCAAACACACTAGCATGCTCCTATTCCCGGATGGGTTTAAAAGGAGGTCAAATTTATATCAATTGAGGTGCTCAAGCAATCATGATCAAGATGAGAAGTAGAGAAAGACGAAATGCCTTATTCATTCCTAGATGGTATGCAAGAACTTATCATGTAATTTCGATTTTCAATACTCAATCCATTCTAGGCAATCATCATGCTCTCAAGTCATTCATGGAATTCAAGAAAAGTAGTTCAAGTCCACACATGCATTTATCAATTTAACACATAAGGCCATTCATAGCCAATCATAAGACAAATTTTCATCATTAGGATCATATCCAAGTCTAGAAAGCACAAAAAAAATTTTTTAAATTTTCTGATTTTTTGGAATTTTCGAAATATGTAAGACATGTGCAAATATTAAACTACTCTAGATGCTCTTCATGCAAAGGATCATGCAAACCCCACCCCATACTTAGAAACACATTGTCCCCAATGTGGTATTCAAGTAAAGAGAGTGAAAGAAGGTTCTCACAATGTAAGATGTTTTCTTTGGTATTTGGGAATTCTCAAGAGGATTGATGTTGGATGATCCTTTCAACCATGGTAGGGAGCTCTAAGCATCCTTCAAGCTTTGAAACCCGCGCTAGGCGCCGCTAGCCGTCCAAGTTCCGCGTCCGCTCTACCCATAATTGGTGAGGGTTTCATCATCATCATTTCCAAGAAAGGTTTCCAATGCCACCAATGTTCTAGCACACATGAAATAGACAAAACACACAAAGCACACAAAAACAGAAAAATCTAAGCTAAAATGAAGGAAAAATGTTACCGATGGGTTGCCTCCCACCAAGCGCTTCTTTAAGGTCATTAGCTTGACCAAACTCGGGAGTGTTTATGCAAGGTGAAGTGGGGCAATCATGTCTACCGGTGCTCCCGGAATGTATTTCTTCAAGCGATGCCCATTCACCTTGAAATTTCCACAATGCTCCCCTCCTATTTCAATTGCTCCATGGGGAAAGATCTTTTTCACCACATATGGCCCGGTCCATCTTGATTTGAGCTTTCCGGGAAAGAGTCTTAGCCTTGAGTTGAAGAGAAGGACAAGATCTCCTTCACTCAACTCCTTTGGGATGATCCTCTTGTCATGCCACTTTTTGGTTCTCTCTTTGTAGATCCGGGCATTCTCATAAGCTTCCAACCGGAGTTCCTCAAGTGCATTGATATCAAGCAATCTCTTTTCTCCCGCCTCCTTGAGGTCAAAGTTTAGCCACTTAATGGCCCAATAAGCTCTATGCTCCATTTCCACCGGAAGATGGCAAGACTTGCCATAGACCAACTTGTAGGGAGTGGTGCCAATGGGTGTCTTGAAGGCGGTTCTATATGCCCATAGTGCGTCATTGAGCTTCATGGCCCAATCCTTTCTTGTCCTAGACACCGTCTTCTCGAGGATGGCCTTGATCTCTCGGTTGGAGATCTCCACTTGGCCACTTGTTTGGGGATGGTAAGGTGTTGCCACCTTATGAGTCACCCCATACTTAGCCAAAAGTGCTCCAAAGTTCCTATTTGTGAAGTGCTTCCCTCCATCACTAATGATCACCCTTGGTGTTCCAAACCTAGGGAAGATCACTCGGTTGAAAAACCGCACCACCACCTTGGCATCATTCGTAGGGGAGGCGATTGCCTCTACCCATCTTGATACATAGTCCACCGCCAATAGGATGAATAGATTGCCACATGAAGAAGGGAATGGCCCCATAAAGTCTACACCCCACACATCAAAAATCTCAACTTCTTGGATGTTGTTCAAGGGCATTTCATTCCTCCTTGAGATGTTCCCCGTTCTTTGGCAAGCATCACATGCCGCTACAAAACCTTGCACATCTCTAAACAAGTTAGGCCAATAAAAACCGGATTGCAATACCTTGGCACACGTTTTGTGTGAGCTAGCATGGCCTCCACATGGTAAGGAGTGACAATGCCGGATCACACTCTCCATTTCATCTTCGGGTATGCATCTCCTAAGCACCCCATCTTGGCCTCTCTTGAATAGAAGTGGCTCGCTCCAATAGTAATGCCTTACATCGTTGAAGAACTTCTTCCTTTGTGCATACGTTAGTCCGGGTGGCATTTCCTCACACACCAAGTAGTTCACAATGTCGGCATACCATGGCTCACTTCCCTTAGCCACTTGGAACAAACATTCCTCCACCAATTGCAATTGTTCATCCCGGAAGGAATCATCTATCGGGATGTTGTCTTTCCCAAGCTCCAATGGTGGGAGTCTACTAAGGTGATCCGCTACCGAGTTCTCGGATCCCTTCTTATCTCTTATCTCCAAATCAAACTCTTGAAGAAGAAGGATCCACCGAATCAACCTTGGCTTGGCATCCTTCTTTGTAAGTAGATAACGGATCGCCGCATGATCCGTGTAAACTATGACCTTCGCTCCGACAAGGTATGAACGGAACTTCTCAAATGCATACACTACCGCTAACAACTCCTTCTCGGTAGTAGCATAATTGAGTTGGGCGTCATCTAGCGTCTTGCTAGCATAGTAAATAGCATGAGTGCGCCCTTCCTTCCTTTGCCCCAAAACGGCCCCAACGGCCACATCACTTGCATCGCACATGATCTCAAATGGTAAACTCCAATCCGGAGGTTGCATGATGGGTGCGGAGATCAAGGCGTTCTTCAACCTACAAAATGCTTCAAGACAATCTTTGGAGAAAACAAAATCAACATCTTTCATTAGTAGGTTAGTGAGAGGCTTAGAGATTTTAGAGAAATCTTGAATAAATCTCCGGTAAAAACCGGCATGCCCTAAGAAGCTCCTTACCCCCTTCACCGAGGTAGGTGGCGGCAACTTCTCTATTGTTTCAATCTTGGCCCTATCAACCTCAATGCCACGGTTAGACACCAAGTGTCCTAACACAATACCTTCACTTACCATGAAGTGGCATTTCTCCCAATTTAAGACAAGATTTGTCTCCTCACATCTTTGTAATACTAATGACAAGTTAGCCAAGCAATTATCAAAAGAAGAACCATAAACAGAGAAATCATCCATGAACACCTCCATGATATTTTCTATGTATTCCGAAAAGATAGCCATCATACACCTTTGAAAGGTGGCGGGTGCATTACACAACCCAAATGGCATTCTCCTATATGCAAAGGTACCCCATGGACATGTGAAAGTTGTTTTCTCTTGGTCATCGGGGTGGATAGGGATTTGGAAGAATCCACTATACCCATCTAGATAGCAAAAATGAGAGTGTTGAGCTAATCTTTCTAGCATTTGGTCAATAAAGGGGAGGGGAAAGTGATCTTTCCTAGAGGCCATGTTCAATTTCCTATAATCTATACACATTCTCCATCCCGTGACCGTCCTAGTAGGTATTAGTTCATTGTTCTCATTAGTTACTACCGTCATTCCACCTTTCTTAGGTACTACATGAACGGGACTAACCCACTTACTATCCGAAATAGGGTAGATAATTCCCGCATCTAGCAACTTAATGATTTCCTTTTTGACCACCTCTTTCATTATAGGGTTCAATCTCCTTTGATGCTCTATAGAGGGTTTGTGGTTATCTTCCATCATTATCTTATGCATGCACAAAGATGGCTTAATGCCAACCAAATCATCAATAGTATATCCAATGGCTTTCCTATGCAATCTCAATTCATGTAGCAATTTAGCAAGTTCATCATCACTCAAGCATGCATTAACAATCACCGGATATGTAGAATTATCACCAAGGAATGCATACTTTAAATGAGAGGGGAGGGGTTTGAGTTCAAGTGAGGGAGGACCTTTTTCGGTTGAAGACGATCCAAATAAGATCGGATGAGATGAATCCAAAACAAATGAAGACTCCCCTTGGCTTCTAGAAGCTTGATCATCATTAAGAGCTGATTCAGGGGAAACCACGGTTGGAATCACGGTTGGTTCAACTTCCACGACCGTGGTTCCTTCCAGGCTTGTTTCTCGGAGTTGTCCAGAGAGTTTGACGGCCGTGGTTCTCAAATCTCGACCGTGGAACTTGCAGCTGTTCACAATTTCTTCATGGCTCCCAAATTCAACTCTTGGCTCCTCTTCCAATGCCTCCAAGGCTTTGATCTCTTCATTGCAATCCTCCTCAATGTCTTCCTCCATCATACTCAAGGTGAGAACCTTCTCCAAGGGATCCTTGATCAAAATCGAGCTCACCATTTCTCTAGATTCTTCTTGCTCGACTATGTTGAAGATGTCTTCATCAAGGGTTGGCCCTTTCATCATAGTGGACAGCTTGAACTTGATGTTCTCCTCTCCAATGTTGAAGGAGAGAGTTCCGTTCTTGCAATCCACTAGGCATCCGGATGTGGCTAGGAAAGGTCTTCCTAGGATGATGGGAACCGGGTAATCCGCCGGAATGTCCAACACTACAAAGTCGATAGGCACATAGAATCCTCCCAATTGCACCGGAATGTCTTCAAGAATCCCAACCGGGTGAGTGATGGAACGGTCCGCCATATAGAGGGTCATCTTGACCGGTTTTGGCTCTCCTAGCCCGACCTTGTTACTAAGCGCAAGCGGTATGATGCTTACACTCGCCCCAAGATCACAAAGGGCTTCGTACTTCACATCTCCTACTCCAATTGGAACACAAAAAGAGCCCGGATCCCTTAGCTTGGGAGGCATCTCCTCCTTCATTGTTTGGATCAACTCCGAGGATCTCTTGGTCATCCTAATCTCCCCATACTCTTCCAACTTCCTTTTGTTGGAGAGTATTTCCTTCAAGAACTTTCCGTATGCCGGCATTCCTAAGATGGCATCCATGAACGGAATGTTAATATGTAATTTGGACATTAGTTCAAGGAACTTACCAAAGTGATTGTCCAAGCGAGCTCTTGCTCTTGATTGCGGGAACGGTAGTGGTGGCTTGTATGGAGGTGGTGCCACATAAGTTGGCTCTACCTCCTTACTCTTCCCTCCATCTTCATGCTTTCTTCCCTCTTCTACCACCACTTGTCTTTCCTTAGCTTGGTCCTTGGGCAAAGGATCCTTCATGCTCAACCCACTCCTTGTTGTGATAGCCAAAACTTGACCTCTTGGGTTGTCTTCGGTTCTTCCGGGAAGCTTTCCCGGATCTCTATGTGCTTCACCCGCCTTTTGAAAGACTTGTGCTTCCAAGACTTTTTGAGCCTTAGAAATTGAAGTGACGGTGCTCTCAAGTCCACTCAATCTTCCTAGCAATTGTTCAAACATGACTTCGGTCCTATCTTTTGAAGGTTGAGTAAAACCGGGTGGAGGTTCTTGTGAAGCTCTTTGTGGTGGAGTTGCACTTGTGGAGGCGGGAGGGTTCAAGGCTCCATCCGGATTAGAGTAAGAAAATCCGGGATGGTTATGGTTTGGCCGGTAATTGTTGAATTGCCGGTTGTTGTTGAAGTTCCTTGGGCCTTGGTAATTGTTGAAGTTGCCTCTTCCCATGTAGTTGACATCTACCTCCTTGGAAGACAAGTTTGCTTGTGGAGGTGCTTGAGGAGTTGTTTGGCTCTTCAAGGTTGTAGTGCATAACTCTCTTAAGGATTTCAACTCGTTGTTGATGGCGTCAAGCTTGAAATTGCTCATGGTGACTTCACTCACCTCATATGCTCCCGCCTTTCTCCCTTCACTCTTCCTATGTGAGTACTTCTCAATCACTAGAGCTTGCTTCTCTACAAACTCCCAAGCATCATCAACATGTTTCTCCATAAATGTCCCACCGGAAAGAGATTGAAGCTTGAATTGACTATCTTCATCAAGCCCCTTGAAGTAGATTTCCAATAGCTCAATCTTTGGTATGCCATGGTGCGGACAATCTAAAAGAAGGTCTTTGAATCTCTCCCAAGACTTGAACAAGCTTTCTCTATCTCTCATCACAAAGGCATTGATCTTCCCTCTTAACTCGGTGGTCTTGGAAGGTGGGAAGAACTTGGTCAAGAACTCGGTTGTCATCTTTTCCCACGTTCCAACTCTTCCTTGTGGAATAGATTGATACCAAGCTAAGGCTTTGTCCTTAAGAGAGAAGGAAAAGGCCCTTAGCTTATGGTTGTTGCTCTCCAATCTTGGTGGTCTAAGAGTCTCCATCAAGATCTCATAATTCATCAAGTGTTGATGAGGGGACTCCCCTTCCATCCCTCCAAATTGATTGTGCCGGATCATTTGTAGAACTTGAGGGCGGAGCTCATAGTTGTGGGTTGCGGGATCTCCTAGATTCACACCCGGTCGGTGTGCTCTTTGTGCCGGATCCATACGTCTCCCTAGGGTTTGTGGCTCCTCAATAGCAATGGGAACAACCCTAACATTAGCCGCCGGTTGCGGTTGTGGTGGAGGTGGTGGAGGTTGTCGGCGATTAAGCTCTCCTTGAACAAGGGCTTGCCTAATCTCTTCAATCTCTCTTCTTGTTTCCTCTTGCCTCTCATTGGCAAGTCTCCTTTCTTCCTCTAAGAGCTCATCTCTTAGCCTTATTTGCTCTAAGGCTTCATCCAATTCAGCTTGAAGATTTCTACCGGCCATCTCTCTCTCCTTTCGAATGTTCTTAGATCTAGATCGAAGGGTTTTCTCCGGTTCGGGATCGAATGGAGCTAGATCCTTGCCACGAGATCTTCGCATACACCTAAAGAGAAGTAGATGTCCTGAAAAGCAAAGACATAAACCAAAAAGAAATCAAAAGAAACAAGAAAGATCTACACTAGAATCAATCACAAAATAGACTCAATCTAGACCTAGTCCCCGGCAACGGCGCCAAAAACTTGTTACGCTAGAAAGTGTGTACGCAATAAGTCTTAAATTTATACTTGTTATAATTATCCTAATTCTTAGCGCACCCGCAGTGTACGGGACGAATGTAGAAAAGATAAGTACTCCAAGGTCGAACGCAAAGACTAAGGTGAAATCGAACTAAGTTGTGATTGAATTTAGCAAGATCAAAATCTAAACTAGGAAAGGAGAAAATCGCAATTTGTTTTTGTTGGTTTTAGTTGACTAAATCAAGGATCACTACTCATGCAAATAACCAAATCAACTCAATCGGAAGGGTTGACACAAATAAACAAATCGAACAAGATGTGATCAAGGGAGAAAGAAAACGGATTCTAGGGGTTGGAAAATCCGGTTATGGCATGATCTCTAGTTACCTATTCATTCTTTGGATTGATTACATTATGTTGGGATTTAGTGTTTCTAAAATGAGATCAAGTACCGGGTAAGTCTCATGATCAACTAGTCCACACCTAAGGTCTTATTACCGATTAAGTTTCTAAGAACCTAAGGATAGGATTTTAACACAAACTGGATTATTACCTAGAGGTCTAACCTATCCTTACCGGGTAAGTCTCGGAAAGGGAAGTTCTAAGCAACTATCCTAGCACACTAATTCCAATGGAGGCTTATTAGGCTCACCATTACCTAAGGCTTTACTATTTTGGATTCTAAGGGTGAGGATTACCGGGTAAGTCTCTCCTAACACTTAGTCTCTACACTAGGACGTCCTAGGGTAGGTTAAACTCAGCAAAAACTTAGGGTTTCAACAAATCTTATGAACCTAGGGTGAGATCCTTCGAACCAGGAAAATCACGGTTCGTTCTACAGAAACCACGGCCGTGGTTCTTCAAGAACTACCCGTGATTCCTAACAGTAGCTACGTCCATAAACAAAAATCATCCAAAGGCAATTTTAAGTTCATCCTATCATAGATCTAGCCATAACCTTCCTTTCCTAACCCTAGAATCACATCAATCTAGCCTACAACATTCATATTGGAAATCAAAATAAACAAGCATAGATTCATGGTCTCCATAGCAAAATAACAAGAGAAGGAAGATGAACAAATAACTCCAAATAGATTCCAAATCTGAAGATCGAATTTAGGATGACTTACAACCCTTCCAAAGGAAGGTTCAAGAGTTCAAAAACTTCAAGAAATAAATCCGAAATACAAGAGTAAGGTGTGTCTTCTCCTCTCCTCTTCAATGGCAATAGCTCCTTTCTTCTTCTTCTTCTTGCACTTTCTTCCCTAGAAAATCCTTCTATTCTTTGGAATATATTGTTCAAGAGCAATGGAGAATGTGTGAGCTGCTCCCTAAAACTACCCCAAATCCCAGCTGCCTCTAACAACATTCAAGGACCACTTTTATAACCAATTTCTTCATGAGCTGGCCATGAGAGTCGTGGCACAGCTGTCACGAGAATCTGGCAAAAACCACGGCCATTTCCACGGCCGTGATTCTCCAGGAACCCGTGATTTCTAACAGAAACTTTGTTTTCGCTCAATAGGCTGTGGTTTGGTGCATGGCCTTTGTTTGCAAGGTTCCTTGAGTCATTCTTTGTGCCCTAATGAGTTGGAAATGCATCCTTTGAATGAGCGTCCCTCAAACGCGTCGTTTTGGCTCGGAACTTCCCGAAATACCTACAAAACGCCCAAAAGTCCGCGTAGACGTCTATCTCGACAAAATACATGTTTTAAGCGCAAAACGTATCGGACTAGTGCTAGACAATGCATGATCGAACGAGAATCCTACCTAAATATGCATCTAAAACTATGCTATAAATCGTGTTATCATCTAGCTCGCATATTGCCCTCATTTCTGCCCATGTTGCAACTTGTGGATCCATGTTTCGCCTCCTTTCCTTCATAAGCTCATTCCACCATATCAAAGCATAATCAGTGAACTCAAGGGCTACGTAATGTACCTTTTTATTCTCGGGAAAGTTGTGACACACCCATATCTGCTCAATCTTTGTCTCCCAAGCCATGTACACATCCGGATCACACTTGCCTTCAAAGGATGGAATCTTGATCTTCACCTTGCCTAGATCATCTTGCTCATGATCTCGCCTTCTCCTTTGGTGTCTATTGTCTCTCCTCCCTTCATAGTCTTCCTCTTGCCTCCATCTATACTCACGCCTCCCATCTTGATCCCTCTCATCTTCTCGTCTCTTATCTTTATGCCTCCTATTTTGTTCCATCCTCCTTTCCTCATTTCTCATCCATTCCTCGTCTTGCCTTCTTTCTTGTGCATAATCATAGCCATCATCTTCGGACTCCTCATTATCTCAATCATGTGTGGTGCTAAGAGAGAAATTAGCATAATGACTGTTATCATGAATAGGAAGTTTTGGGTTAGAATGATACCCCTGCGAAGCATTAATGGGAGTCTTCTTGGCTTCGTTGAAAGCTTTTTGTTGGCTGCCAAGAGGTACTCGTCGATGGCCTATAGTTAAGGGTTTAGAACCTGCTCCTTTCTCAAAGTGATGCCCTAGTGCCTTAGTTAGGGGAAATGAGGTGTCTTCTTTAGCCTTATTAGTCTTAAGATCGGTTATGCCCTTGTAAACCCGTAAGCCTATCTTTCATGGCTTTAAATTCTGCTTGCATCATAGCCTTCATCATGCTAACCAAATCTGCCGGACTAGACTTCGGTTGCTTCTCGGTATGATGATCACTAGACATCTTGTTAAACACAACAAAACAAGCAAACACGTTAGATTAGATCAAAACAAAATCCTCTCTAGTGTGTCTCTCAAGTATTTATCCCTCACTCTCAAGTGATGTGATAAGACTTTGCTGATGGCTCACCTTGTAAGAATTAACAACCTTGTGTGGGTAATGCCAAGTCAAATATAAGCTAACACGAAACAACAATTGAGTTAATCAAGGTATGTCCAAGGCTGACTCAACAAAAGAAAGAAAAAAATAATGACTCAAGGAATGGACTAGTTGTATGAATGAGATGTACAACCAAAATAACCCGAAATATAGACTCAATATAAGCTAAAAGAACCTTACTCGTACGTGCCTCAACTTGCAACCTCAAACACCAAAATCAACAACTAAGGTCGGTTTAGGGTAGGGTGGCTGAATGACAAAGGCTTGAAATGTAGGTTTCTTGAAGTTCCCTTGAAATCTTCTTTCTCTTTTTCAACTCTTTGTAAGAACAATGTAGTTAGTTCAATAACTTAGAGCTAAACACAATGCCAACGCAAAGCTGAATTCTTTTTTCTTTCTTTCTTTATTTTTTCTTTTTTTAAATTCTGGAAGACAGCGCCTTTTTTTTTTAACTCAGCAAAGGTAAAACAAAAATTTTAAAAAAATAAGAGAGTAAATAAGGAAACAAGTAACAAGATAAAATATGGTTAGAGATAAGATATGGAAAAAAAATATGAAAAGATATGGCTGTTGTAGGAGTAAGGAAAGATATGGAAAGATATGGTTGTTGCAGGATTAGAGTTTACGAAAACAGTAGGTTAGGGTAGGTTTTGGCGGCGTAAAAGTGGTGGTGGGGCTGGCGTGGTGGTGTTGGTGTTTGTTGATGAGTTCGGTGCTCAATTCGCTGATCAAGAACAACAAACAAGTTAGAATTCAATCAACTTAGAATAGAAGAGAGAAAAACTGAAGAAAAGAAAAGACTAACAATGACAATGATCAATTGCAATGATCAAAACAAACTCTTTTTGTGATTTTATGACTCTTTTGATGATGGTTGAACGTCCTCAAAGCTCTAATGCCAATTGACATGGGGATTAGCCCGTTTAACGATCTAGACGAACAACCTGAAAACAATGGAATGAAACTTAGATATGGAGGAATGAGAAGCACAAAAATATAAAGATAGATGGTTAAGAAGAATAGAACTATGAAAGAACCCTTGAACAATGAATTCAAGAACCAATCCAAAAGACTAATCAACCCTGCTTCTACAACTTGACACAATCAATACGGAGATTGAAAGCACCAAGAGGATGATTATAAACAACTTGCAACACTAATCCCTAAGGATATTAACTCAGACAAGAAGAGTTAGACCAAAAATCACAATCACAAAGCTCCCAACAGGCTGGAAATCGCCAATCTGCAACAACAGCACAAAAACTGTGTTTAACGTGTATCTTCTGGGTATCTGCCCTGACCTAGCACGCCTAATAACATATATATAGTTTTTATAATGTTAATGAACTGAAACAATTAACTAATGGCCCATCAAGACATAAGTTTGGGCTTTTATTCTAAAAAACTTAAAAACACTTAAAATAGTTAAATAAGCTTATTCAACCAATTTGGAATATTTCAGCCTTATGTAGAACCCTTAGTCGTGCAGCTTGTTCCTTGGTGGACCATGATCATCATCAAGGCTCGTTGGCTCATGGAAGGTGAGTTAGGTGGTTCATGGTTCATTGTTAGAAGCAATGCATCCATCTCAGCTTGTAGTTTAGCTTGAGCCCTTGTTAAGGGACCTTGACTTACCTTGGATGATCCTTCATCATTCTATGGCCATAGAGACATATCAAGCTACACTAGAAGGATCAAATCCACTTCAAATAGGTCCTATTAAACTTGAATTGAAACCTCTTACTTCTCATGTGAGGTATGCATTTCCGAGGCCTAATTCTACTTATCCGGTGATTGTGAGTGCTAGTTTGAATGATGTGGAACTTGATAATTGTTGATTGAATTGAAATTGCATAAGAAATCCCTTGGCTATACAATTGATGATCTAATTGGAATTAAACCATCTCTTTGCATGCACCAGATCTTAATGGAAGATGACCGCCTTTGTTCGCTCTCAAATGTGTATCAAAGAACCGAATAGGTGAATAATAAGGATATAATAGTCTAGAAGCGGGTTGAATAGAGTATTAGAACTTTTCACAATATCGTATATCAAGGATTTAAAACTAACCTCAAGGCCTTGAAGTCGATATGTGCGCTTAGTGACAAAACTGTTTCTGAAGGCTTTAAAGTGGATTTCAAGGCCTTGACTTCGAAATCTGCAAAAATTGTTAGTGACAATATAAGCGATAGAATGTGCTGAATATAAAAGATCGACGCGACGATATGTTTACAAAGTTCGTCCCGAATAGTCTACTCTCCGCCTAGGGTTTCCGACCCTAGGAATTTAACTATCTATTATCTGCTTTTTGTGATTCATATTACAACCTAGAAGAACTTCACTTCTTCTCTCAATGTAGCCTCAACGCTACGATCAAGACATACCTGAAATACTCGTAATCCTGTACCACGTCACAGTTTCCCCTTGAGGAAACGATCAACGCCTGTATAAGCAAGGCACACAATATATCAAACGCTGCAAAGGGTTAGGAAACGCGTCTCCTACCTCATATCCACAACCATCCCATAACCTGGATCTAAACCTCAAGATCCTCAACATAACTCACAATTCCTCAGATCTCAAGGTAACATCTAATCAACATTTCTCAATCTCAATTCTAATCCTAATTTAATTAATTAATTAAATTTCACCAAAATAACGTTTTACCCACAAGCAATTTCTAAACCCATCTGTCATCAAATTTGATCAAACAAACAACCCATATACACCAGAATAATATAACGACCATAATGGAATTTCTAATTATCCATTTTGACAAGCCAAAATGTCAATTTAGGCCAAATCGCCGTACGGAAAACGAATAAATTCATAACTTATTCGTTTCTAACCCGATTGAAGATCTGAAAGAAGATTCGAAATCACAACGACGCGGGCTACGCATGAACAACATCAAATTCACCGGAATCTGAGCGACGGAACCGTGTTGGTGACATATATGCTCGACCAGGTCTTCATGTGCTCGGAAATGCAGAAACTCGGTACCGATATGAAGAGAATAAAGAGAGGAATCCAGAAACTCAAACGGAATTGAAATCGGATTAGAAACTGAGAGTAGATCTGAGTTAGAATTTTGAGAGAAATCACAGCTTTTACGAGGAAACGTGAAAGGAAATGAATTAATAAACGATTTTCCGCTATTTATAGTGAAGACGATAATTATCATTTAGCGAAGTCGATAATTATCCTTTAACTGATCCAATGGCGGGTTTGAACCCCCTTCTCCAAACTACTCGATATTGGAATAATAAATCTTGAATATTGTAGGGATAATTATTCCACAATTGCCTCGGAAAACATGTATTCCTAAGCCGTCTTTCTTAGCCGTTAAGAAACGAAATAAAGACTCTTTTGACCGTTTTGTCTTTCCATGTTATTTCATATCTAGGACATGTCCGATGTCGTGATCATTTCCTTCAATTGCATTTTTATTAGTTGAAGCTCCCAAATGCTCCAAATAACACCAGAGGGTAAAAATAATTAGTGAAAATTTCTCCATAAGTCTAAAATTACGTCAGGAACATAACGGTGGGACTCATACTCATCACTTACGCAATCTTCACGAGTTATATGTCAATTACTATCAATGATTAAGTTAATCAACATTAATTAGAATTCAGAAATCCTACCTATTACATCACACACCCCTTAGGAAAAAGTTTCGTCCCGAAACTTGAACAATTCCCAAATCCTCTCGTACCCATACGCCGAGGTATACACACACTCTCTATCGGAGGTATCACATCTCCATTCAAAGATATCAACCTATAACACTCTATAACCTCAAAACACAACATGGAGGAATCACCAACTCCAGCAACAAGATCATAACGCTATCGAAAGGCATAGAGGAAAATCATCTCTAGCCAACTACTAACCACATCACAAGGCATGGAGGGAAGCCGTCTCCAGCCAATCGTACTCGTAACACAACTATGTGGAGTAAAACAGTCTCCACTCACTATGTCCATTAATAATAACATGGATGAAATGACCATCTCCAGCTAATCCTAAACATATCATAATAGTATGGAGGAAAGAACCATCTCCAACAATACCTAACTCGCACTAGCAAACAAGATCTAAAAGATCATATGCACACATAAAAGCTAGCACGAAAACACAATATATCACATAAACACTAACATACATTTACTAAGATAGCACTAAGATCTACTTGTTGATCCTATAGGTGAATCTATCTCGGCATAGAACTCTGGACAGTTCCTTTGGATACTATCCTCAATCTCCCATGTATCCTCATAAGGTCCTCGTCTAGATTATTGTATCCTCAGCATAGGAATGTCCTTCGAAAGCAGGCGCCTCACACCTCGTTCTAGGGCTGCAATCGGGTGATCAACAAAAGTGTGGTCTGACTCAACCACTAAGTCATCATAGCTGACGATGTTTCTCGGATCTGGTATGTACTCTCTTAATTGAGACACATGAAACACAGGGTGAACACCCTCTAACCTCGGTGGTGATGAACGATCATCCAACCTAAGTCAAGGTCCCTTAACAAGGGCTCAAGCTAAAATACAAGCTGAGATGGATGCATTGCTTCTAACCATGAACCATGAACCACCTAACTCACCTTCCATGAGCCAACGAGCCTTGATGATGTTCATCGTCCACCAAGGAACAAGCTGCACGCCTAAGGGTTCTATATAAGGCTGAAATGTTCCAAATTGGCTAAATAAGCTTATTTGGCTGTTTTAAGTGTTTTTAAGTCTTTTTAGAATAAAAGCCCAAACTTATGTCTTGATGGGCCTTTAGTTAATTATTTCAGTTCATTAACATATTAAACACTACATATATGTTTTAGGCGTGCTAGGTCAGGGCAGTTACCTAGAAGATACACGTTAAACACAGTTTTTGTGTTGCTGTTGCAGATTGGCGATTTCCAGCATGTTGGAGAGCTTTGTGATTGTGATTTTTGGCTTAACTCTTCTTGTCTGAGTTAATCTCCTTAGGGATTAGTGTTGCAAGTTGTTTATAAGCATCCTCTTGGTGCTTCCAATCTCCATATTGATTGTGTCAAGTTGTAGAAGCAGGGTTGATTAGTCTTTTGGATTGTTTATTGAATTCATTGTTCAAGGGTTCTTCCATAGTTCTATTCGGTTCTTCTTAACCATCTATCTTTATATTTTCGTGCTTATCATTCCTCCAAATCTAAGTTTCATTCCATTGTTTCCTGGTTGTTCGTCTAGATCGTTAAACGGGCTAATCCCCGCATCAATTGGTATCAGAGCTTTGGGGACATTCAACCATCATCAAAAGAGTCATAAAATCACAAAAAGAGTTTGTATTGATCATTGCAATTTATCATTGTCTTTTGTTAGTCTTTTCTTTTCTTCAGTTTTTCTCTCCTCTATTCTAAGTTGATTGAATTCTAACTTGTTTGTGTTCTTGATCAGCGAATTGAGCACCAAAGTCATCAACAAACACCACCACCACCACCCCTGATACGGGGATGACCCAACGTTGGCTCGATCTAGACGACGGAAGGAGGGAAAGACGCAGAACAACAGGATCAAATAGCCGGCTAGGGTTTCGTGTGCTGCTTGACCTGCGAACAAAAGTGATACGGGGCAGACCCGACGTTGGCTCGATCTAGACGACGGAAGGAAGGAAAGGACGTAGAACGGCAAGATCAAGGCAGCCGACTAGGGCTGTTCGTGTGTTGCGTGGCCTGCGAACAAAGGGAACAAAAGAAGACGCTAAACTGAATACGAAGGTACGGAATTTAAAGGAAAGGTACGATGTAGATGAACCCGACACAAACGACGTGGAGACCCTTGATCTCGGGATCAAGAACCACCAAGAACGATGCAACGAACTCAGCCCCTTACAACCTCACACAGCCGACTTAGAACATCGACAACACGAGAAGGATGCTTATGGAATCTCATGAACACAAAGAACCTGAGAGCAATTGACACACGCGAAACAACTAAGCCAAATCTGGTCACAATAACTCTTTAATCAAAACTCGCCTTTGATTGAAGATGAAATATGAAAACAAGTGTTTTCCACCAATAATCTGCCTAAAAAGTAATGAAAAGAGCGTTTAAATAGTTTTAGCTCTTTAAATAGAAGACATAATAAAAACTGGAAATTAAGCCCAATGGGCTACTTAAAACACACAATCACTAAGCAGGCCTTAAAAAGCCTCCTTCCTCAATGAGAGACATGGAACGGTGCTGGAAACGTGGGGATGAGCAGCGGCGTCATGTGCGGGGCTGGCCGAGTCCTGTACCTTGGCGTCATTGCTCTCTTGCTTACTTAGGAGCCAAGCCTCGTTATGAACACTTGTAGCCAATAACATCAGCAAACCCTCGGTCTCATGCTCAATCTTCTTAGCTCGGGAACGTGTGATAGCTCCCTCATACTCCGGAGATGCTAGCTCGGATGGTCCCTCATCATTCCTCCTCTCTTGGGAAGGATTCGTCCACGAATCTTCAAGCTCTACATCCATAGGTGGGAACGGACTGATGCCTCTAACATTGAAGGTCGGCCTGACCCCGAATTCCTTCGGAAGATCCAATACATAAGCGTTATCACCGGCTTTGTGAAGCACCTTGAAAGGACCGGTACCCCTAAGTGATAGCTTGGACTTTCGAAGCTCTTGGAAACGCTCCTTCCTAAGATGTAACCACACGAGATCTCTGGGCTCAAACAACAGCTTCCTCCGTCCCTTGTTTGCTTTAGCTGTGGTCCGAGCTGCTTTCTCCTCTAAGCTCAGCCGTGTCTTCTCATGTAATACCCTAATGTACTCAACCTGTTTACCTGCATTGAAATCTTTCAATTTCTCACTAAAGAAGGGGATGGGTTTGCCCTCTTGCATAAGTACTCCACCAATTCCTATACCCGACGCATCACACTCCACCTCAAATGGCCGAGTGAAGTCCGGGAGAACAAGCAATGGGGCGTTGGTCAACATCCACTTGAGCTTTTCAAAAGCTCTCTCTTGGGCCTCTCCCCACACGAATGGTATGTTCTTCTTGGTGATCTCGGTTAGAGGAGCGGCTATGGTACTGAAATCTCTCACAAATCGCCTATAAAAGCTAGCCAATCCATGAAAGATGCGCACATCACCAATAGACGTCGGGGTTGGCCAATCTCGAATAGTTTTGATATTTTCCTCATCTACTCGCAGCCCTTGAGCACACACTACAAAGCCAAGAAATATAACTTCATTTGTGTAGAAATCACACTTCTTAATATTAGCATATAAGTGTTCAAGTCTAAGAGTAGAAACAACCTGACGGAGATGATCTGCATGCTCCTCTGCGGACCGGCTATTGATGAGTATGTCGTCGAAGTAGACAACGACAAACTTCCCTATGAACTTCCTCAAAACATGGTTCATGAGGCGCATGAATGTGCTGGGAGCATTAGTCAAGCCGAATGGCATAACAAGCCACTCATAGAGCCCAAACTTGGTCTTGAACGCCGTCTTCCATTCGTCGCCCTCCTTCATTCGAATCTGATGATAGCCACTTCTAAGGTCGATCTTGGAGAAGGTAGTTGTTCCATGTAGCTCATCCAACATGTCATCAAGGTGGGGAATGGGATGACGGTACTTGATGGTGATGTTGTTGACAACTCTACAATCAACACACATCCGCCAAGTGTTGTCCTTCTTAGAGACTAGTAGAACCGGAACCGCCATAGGACTAAGGCTCTCTCGAATGTATCCCTTATCAAGGAGCTCTTGTACCTGCGTTTGAATTTCTTCACTCTCCTTTGGGGTCATTCTATAGACGGGTCGGTTTGGGAGAGTAGCTCCGGAAATAAGATCTATTTGGTGCTCAATACCCCGAAATGGTGGCAGCCCCGGGGGTATTTAATCCAGAAACACATCTGCAAACTCATCCAAGATAGCTAAAATACTAGGGGGTAAATCAACTAGGGTCGAGTTGCTTACCAAATTCAGCCCTTTACACAAACACACGAGCGCAACATCGGGAGGGAGGTAATCTGTGATGTACTCCCTCTTGGCTGCGAGCAATGTCCTCGGTGGTGGCTGGACGGCTGTTGTGAGCGTTTTACCCTTGGTAGCGGTCCTTGCTGCAGCGAGGTTGTCCATGGAGTCGGCCTCCTTGGCGGCTGCAGAGAGCGCTCCTCCCTTGGCCGGCGTCGTCTCCGTGTAACCGTTGCTTGCTTGGCCAGCTTCTCTTGATTTCTTCTCAAAAGCCTCCGCAATCTACATAGGAGTCATAGGCTTGAGAGTAACAAGTTTATCTTTAAAGGTAAAAGAATACTTGTTTGTAAAACCGTTATGCAACACTTTCCTATCATATTGCCAAGGTCGGCCTAACAAAACATGACAAGCTTGCATTGGAACCACATCACATAGAATAGTGTCTTCATAATGTCCTAAGATAATGTGAATTTTAGCTTGCTTGTTTACCTTAAGCTCACCACAATCATTCATCCAATGTAGCTTGTAAGGCCTAGGGTGGTAGAAAGTTATTATTTGCAATTTAGAAATCAATTCCGTGCTAGCTATGTTGCAACAACTACCACCATCAATTATAACGTTACAAGCCTTCCCCTTTACTAAGCATCTAGTGTGAAATAGATTTTCTCTTTGATTATCTTCACAAGGAGTAGGTTGTAAGTGTAAAGTCCTCCTAGCTATCAAGGTTTCCCCATGTTCATACCCTATACCCTCATCATCATCATTGTTAAAACAGGATTGTCAACAACATTTTCAAATTCATTTTCATCATTGTCGGATTCCGACTCATAATGACCTAGATGATTGATTATAAGGACTCTTTTGTTTGGACATCTCTAGCTCTAGAATTAGCATTAGGCACAAGGGGGTTAGAGTTACTTAGCTTGGATCCCGAAGGAGCAGCCGGGTTTGCCTTTGGAGGATACGAAGAACCGCAGTGTATGGCACCACGCCGAGCAGTGGCGTCGGCTCCTTGTGCAGCGGTTGTCCCTCCTTTCGCAACGGTGTTCTCCTTTCCGTAGGACGAGTTCTTCCACTTGTTCACTGCGTTTGGTGCATTGTATCCCGCTCCTTGGTACCTACTCTTGGACTTCCTTTCCACTTTTATTGCTAAATGTAGCAATTTTGTCATAGAACCATATGGAAACAAGTCCACCTCGTTAGCTAAAGAAGTATGCAATACTCTAAGATACCTGGCCATCGTAGCCTCTTCATCATCCGACACATTGGCTCAGGCCATTGCAACTTGCATGGCATTGAAGGTTTCCTCGGTGCTCAGATTGCCTTGCCTCAAGTTCTCAAGGCGTTGCCGAAGCTCCCTATGGTAATGGTGAGGTATGAACCGAGCTCTCATCATTACTTTTATTTGTTTCCAAGTAGCCACGGGGGGATCAAGAGCAAGCCTCCTTTCCCGTACTAGCTTATCCCACCAAATAAGAGCAAATTCCTGAAATTCCAAGACCGCCAATTGCACCTTCTTGTGCTCGGCAAAATTATGGCAGGACCAAATTTGTTCTATCTTGGTCTCCCACAACATATATGTATCCGGATCACACTTGCCCTCGAAGACGGGGATTTTCACCTTTATCTTACCAATCCCGTCTTGTTCGGTTTCCCGGTTCCTACGTTGATATCCTTGATACCCTTGCTGCGGTGGTGGAGCCCAAGCCTCTCCCGTCATTGATTGTTCCTCTTCCTCATTGTACCTGTGCACATTAATGGGAGGAACAACATTTCTAGGTAAGGGCGAGTTGGGACGAGGATCATACCCATATTGGTGGCCCGGGTGGCCTTGAAGAGGCGGCTGCACAAGCTCCTGCGGCGCATTGCCTCGCTGCGCCATGGTAGCGGCCTCAAATGTGGTCCGTTGGTTGGGCAAAGTGATACGGGGATTAGCCGCGAAGAACGGATCTAGACGAGCAACCTGTTTTCGGGAATAGAAACAAACGAAATTCAGCAAACAAGAATGAATGAAAACGTGCAAAACAAAGAGGGAAAACGAAAAAGAAAGAAGAACCGAAAGGAACAAACGATAGACCCCTTGGATTTGATTATCCAAGAACCAAACCGATAACGATTCGACCCCGCTTCTTACAACTTCACACAATCGATCTAGAGTTATCGAAGGGACGAAGAGGTTGCTTCAATTCGACTTGTAGCACCAACCCGAAGGAGATTGACACACACAAGAAGGAGAAAGCTATGCAAACACCACAATTCTCACAAGACAAGAGGCTGAACTCAAAGGAATTCAATTTGGCACTTAGGCAATGTGTTTAACGTATTCTGCCTACAAAACGAAGAGACAAAGGTTTATATACAACCTAGACCTTCTCTCCTAAAAATAGAAAAGAAATAAAAACAATAATTACAATTTAGAGTGTTTTTAAATAAAACCATAAAATAGACTAATTCTAGGCTTTTTTAACACTCTCTAACTAGCTTCTCATGCCAGCCTTTACGCCAGCCTTCATCCATGCACATGCACACATGAGCCTTCATCTTATGCTCCATTCAACTTCTTCTTGGCTGGTCCAATGTGGCTAAGCATCATGACGGGCCTTGGACTCATTGGAGGTGAGCTTGGGTGAGCTTCTTGAACCATGGCTAGGAAGATAGCATCCCTCTCCGCTTGGCGTTTGGCTTGAGCTCGTGTTAGGGCTCCTTGTGGTGTTGAAGATAGAGCTAGCTCGGATGATCCTTCATCATTCTCCCCTTCTTTAAAAGAATTCGACCTCGAATTTCCTTGATCATCACTATGGGGTGGAAAAGGGCTTAGATCCCTCACATTGAATGTGGGATCACAAGCATAGTCGTCCGGCAAGTCTAGCACATAGGCATTGTCACCAGCCTTGTGTAGCACCTTGAAAGGGCCGTTTCCTCTTGGAGAGAGCTTGGACTTCCGAAGTTGTTGAAACCTCTCCTTCCTCAAGTGTAGCCATACAAGGTCACCGGCCTCAAATGTATCCTTCTTCCTTCCTTGGTTTGCCTTGGCTGCGTTGTATTTGCCTTTCTCCTCAAGCTTAATCCTTGTCTTCCTATGTAGCTCCTTGATGTGTTCAACCTGCGTTTTAGCACTTAAATCCACTCGCTCCTTCTTAGGCAACGGTGTAAGATCAAAAGGGGTTAGTGGATTAAAACCATAAACACACTCAAATGGAGAGATGGAAGTAGACGAATGCACAACTCTGTTATAGACAAATTCAACATGTGGCAAGACATCCTCCCATTCCTTTAGATTCTTTTTTATGACAGTGGATTAAAACCATAAACACACTCAAATGGAGAGATGGAAGTAGACGAATGCACAACTCTATTATAGGCAAATTCAACATGTGGCAAGACATCCTCCCATTCCTTTAGATTCTTTTTGATGACAGCCCTTAAAAGTGTGGTTAAAGTCCTATTAGTTACTTCCGTTTGCCCATCAGTTTGGGGGTGGCTTGATGTAGAAAATAACAATTTCGTACCTAGCTTTTCCCAAAGAGTCTTCCAAAAATAACTTAAGAACTTAGCATCCCTGTCACTTACTATTGTCCTCGGAATTCCATGTAACCTAACTACTTCCCGAAAGAATAGATCAGCTACATTGGCCGCATCATCAGTTTTGTGACAAGCAATAAAGTGAGCCATTTTTGAGAAACGATCTACAACCACAAAAATCGAGTCTCTACCTCTTTTAGTCCTAGGCAATCCCACAATAAAGTCCATACTAATGTCTTCCCAAGGGGCTGTTGGGATGGGCAAAGGTGTGTATAATCCATGAGGCTTCACTTTAGATTTAGCTCTAAGGCATTCTAAGCATCTTTTAAGCACGTTTCCAACATCCCTAAGCATGTGTGGCCAATAAAAGTGTGAGTGCAGCATAGCATAAGTTTTATCCCTCCCAAAATGAGCCATTAAACCTCCTTTATGGGCTTCCTCTACTAGCAATAATCGAAGGGAACACCTAGGTATGCACACCTTTTCAATTCGAAACAAAAATCCCTCAAACTAATAGTATTTATCTAAGGAACCTTTTTGCACACATAACTTATATGTATCACCAAAATCAATATCAGATTCATAGAGCTCCTTAATGTAAACAAAGCCTAATACCTTAGTATCCAATGTAGTCAACAATGTGTACCTCCTAGAGAGGGCATCCGCCACTACATTGTCTTTTCCCTTTTTATACTTGATAACATAGGGAAAAGTCTCAATAAATTCCATCCACCTACCATGCCTCCTATCTAGTTTATCTTGACTCCGAAAATGCTTCAAAGACTCATGATCGGAATGCAAAATAAACTCTCTAGGCCACAAGTAGTGTTGCCAAGTCTTAAGCACTCTAAACAAAGCATATAACTCTTTATCATAGGTAGAGTAATTAAGACATGCTCCTTTGAGCTTTTCACTAAAGAAGGCAATAGGCTTACCTTCTTGCATGACCACACCGCCTATACCAATGCCCGAGACGTCACACTCCACTTCAAAGGGCCTAGTGAAGTCGGGAAGAGCTAGCAAAGGCGCCTTGGTGAAGACCAATTTCAACTTGCTAAAGGCACGATCTTGCGCCTCCTCCCTCACAAATGGCGCATGCTTTTTGCAAATTTCCGTCAAGGTCGCAGCAATGGTACTAAAGTCTCTCACAAAGCGCCTACAGAAGCTTGCAAGCCCATGTAAACTCCTTACTTGGCTGATGGATGTTGGTGTGGGCCAATCTTTGATTGCTCTAATCTTCTCCTCATCCACTTGTAGGCCTTGTGTAGTCACTACAAAACCAAGAAATATAACCTCATTAGTGCAAAAGCTACATTTCATAAGATTAGCATACAAGTGTTCAGCCCTAAGGGTAAGAACTACTTCCCTTAGATGTTCTTCATGCTCCTCTAGGGACCTGCTATAGATTAAAATATCATCAAAGTATACTACAACAAACTTCCCTATAAAATGTCTCAAAATATAGTCATTAAGCGCATAAAGGTAGAAGGAGCATTAGTTAACCCAAATGACATAACAAGCCACTCATACAAACCAAACTTAGTTTTGAAGGTTGTTTTCCACTCGTCCCCCTCCTTCATTCGAATTTGATGGTAGCCATCCGTAGGTCTATCTTGCTAAAGGTGGTGGCGCCATGTTGCTCATCAAGCATGTCATCTAGGCGGGGAATAGGATGGCGGTACTTGATGGTGATGTTGTTGATAGCTCGACAATCAACACACATCCTCCATGTGTTGTCCTTCTTAGGCACCAAGAGCACGGGCACGGCGCATGGACTTAAACTCTCCCTCACATAACCCTTGTCTAGGAGGTCTTGAACCTGCGCTTGGATCTCTTGACTCTCCTTTGGGTTCATTCGGTAGGCTGGTCTATTTGGGAGTGTGGCGCCGGGAATAAGGTCAATCTGGTGCTCAATACCTCTCAAAGGTGGAAGGCCATGTGGTATTTCTTCCGGAAACACATCCGTAAACTCCTCAAGGATGGCTGAGATGGTAGGTGGTAAGCTAGCCTTGGCTTCATCACTCATCAAGGTGAGCTCCTTACACAACATCATCAAGGTGGTGTCTAAGGGTAGGTAGTCATTTTGTAGCTCAAGTTTAGAAGCTAACAAGGCTGTTGTGGGCTGTTTTCTGGCCGTGGACACAAGGGTGCTAGGCTGGTGGTTAGAAGGCGTGGCTAGGGAGGGGTCTTGGCTCGACAGCTTGCTCCCCTTCTTAGCTTGTCCTTGCTCTTGCTCACTTGCCTTCTTCTTCTCAAATGCTTCCGCAATCTGCATGGGAGTCATAGGCTTAAGATTCACAGTTTTACCATTCAATACAAAAGAATATCTATTTGTAAAACCATCGTGCATAACTCTCCTATAATATTGCCAAGGGTGGCCTAACAACACATGACAAGC
Source organism: Fagopyrum esculentum (assembly GCA_033239045.1). NCBI lineage: Eukaryota > Viridiplantae > Streptophyta > Magnoliopsida > Caryophyllales > Polygonaceae > Fagopyrum > Fagopyrum esculentum. Next base: position 81,197,546 of record BSUD01000006.1, on the reverse strand, counting down.
TTGCATAGGCACAACATCACATAAAACCGTATCTTCATAATGACCTAAAGTAAAAGTGATCTTAGCTTGCCTATTAACCTTTAACTCACCACATTCATTCATCCAATGCAACTTATATGGCCTAGGGTGATAAAATGTAGGAATTTGCAACTTAGATATCATTTCGGTGCTAGCAATATTGCAACAACTTCCTCCATCAATAATAACATTACAAACCTTTCCTTTAACCGAGCATCTAGTGTGAAACAAGTTTTCTCTTTGGTTATCTTCACAAGGAGCAGGTTGTACACTTAACGTTCTCCTAGATATCAAAGAATTATCATGCTCAAGACTTTTATCACAAATCATGGAAGTGTTAGCTAAGAATGAGCTAGGATGATCAAATAACACTCTCTTAGCTAATAAACAATCTCCTTGCTCATATTCAATCCCATCATCATCCAAATCATCATGATCATGCATATTAAGCTCAAAATCATCATTATCATGCTCATGCTCAGATTCGTACTCATATTGCCCTAAATGGTTAACTAGCAAGGCTCTTTTGTTAGGACAATCCTTCATCATGTGCCCTCTTCCTTGGCACTTAAAACATACAATATCTCTAGCTCTAGATGAAGGGTTAGAAGTACTCCCTTGAGTGCCTTTAGGTAGTGTAGGCGTGGGCTTGGTAGGGGCTGCATAAGGAGCCTTGCGTGGGCCTCCTTGCTCCGGGGCTAGCTTCTCCTTGCTTGGCACCTCCCGGCTGTAATTCCCTTGTTGGCGACCTCCTTGGCTCCTCCATGAGCTAGGCGTGCCATAGGCAGCCTTACCTCCTTGACTTCTTGCCTTTATTTTCCTTTCTACTTTGATTGCTAGGTGGAGCAATTCTGTCATAGAGCTATAGGGAAAAAGATCTATCTCGTTAGAAAAACTTGAATTGAGAATACGAAGATACCTAGCCATTGTAGTCTCTTCATCCTCTCGCACATTAGCCTTTACCATGGCCATTTGCATGGCATTATAGGTCTCCTCGGCGGTCATGGCTCCTTGCCTCAAGTTCTCCAACCTTTGCCTCAATTCCCTAGTGTAATGTTGAGGCACATACCGAGCTCTCATCAAGGCCTTCATGTGCGCCCAAGTAATTACCGGTGCATCCATAGTTCTCCTCCTTTCCTTCACCAAATCATCCCACCATATCATAGCATAATCAATAAACTCAAGAGCTGCATAATGTACCTTCTTATGCTCGGGAAAGTTATGGCATGACCATATTTGCTCTATCTTGGCCTCCCAAGCCATGTACACATCCGGGTCACATTTGCCTTCAAAGCTTGGGATCTTCACCTTCACTTTTCCAAGGCCATCATACTCCGGATCTCGCTCCCTCCTTGGCTGGCCACCATAGGGGTCACGCCTCTGCGCGTCTTGGCACCGGCCGTCATGAGGTCTCCGGGGCTGTTGGTGCTCCCTTCGCCCGTTTGGCCTCCATTCCTCGTCATCTCCATCACCGTCCTCATCCTGATCATAAGCTGGATTCTGAAACTGTTGAGGATAGTTAGGCATATTATCATGTATATTAGGAGAAAAAGGGATAGAAACGTGCTCCTCGAAAGCTAGATTGCAGCCTAAGCCTTGGACATTCCGAGAGGGCTGCGTGGCATTAGAGTGCCGGACTGCTTGAAACGGCTCTTGTTGGCTTTGGAGTGGTATTCGGTCTTGCCCGTGATGTGGAGCTCTCGAGTGGTCTCCTACCTCCCTGTTTCCTCCTAGTGGCGGAGGCTCCAGAACTACATTAGACGCCTCCAAGTTGGACAGCCTTGTAGTTAACCCTTCAATACTATCTTTCAAGCCCTTGATAAGGTTAAACAACTCCGGGGTGATAGGCTCGGGGCTTGGCGTACCTGCGGGAGTTCCTGACATTGTTCAAAGACACTAAAACACTCAAACACGTTAGGTTAGCAAAAACAAAAACGCCTCACAAGTGTATCACTCGAAAGCAAACTCTCACTCTCTAGTGGTGCTCAACAAGCTTGTTGATGGCTCGTCTTGTATTAGTCAAAAACCTCACGTGAGTTCAATACTTAGTCAAACAAAAGCTTTAAAGTAGAAGCGAAATTTGATTTCAATCACCTTAAAAACGTGTTTGACTCAATAAAAGAGAAGAAAAGACTCAAAACGGAAAGGACAAGTTGCACGAATGTTATATGCAACTAAGTATGGACTCAAAATTTGAACTCAAGATAAGCCTTGAAAGAACTTACTCGTCAAGCCTAAGCAAGCAAACCTTAAACACCAAAAGCGTGTGTAGAAGGGCTGGTCAAGGCTAGGGCGTGGCTCGAATGAGGTGAACTAGGCGAGGGCCAAGACGTGGCTAGGGTAGGGTGAAGCTAGGCTTGGCGTGAATGACTTGGTCCCTTTGAGTGAGATGAGCTCCTTTGTAGTCCTTTTTCGTTGATGAACAATAACACTTAGCAAGCACAACTTTTGAGTGAGATGAGCTCCTTTGCAGTCCTCTTTGATTGTTGAACAATAGCACTTAGCAAGCACAACTTCAACTATTACAAGCTATGAAATAAAACAAGAACCAGCTAGCAAGAATGAAATGAAATGAAATGAATATAATGCTGATTTCTTTTCTCTTTCATTTCTTTTCTTTTTCTTTTCTTTCTTTCCTTTTTTTTTGTTTTTGAATTCGGATTTTCCTTTTTTTTTTTTTT
>BSUD01000006.1:81118672-81194591 GCA_033239045.1 Fagopyrum esculentum | reverse complement strand
TTACTGCTGAAATTTAAGGAAAAAAATAAAACAAAAATGCTAAGAAAATCTAATTAGTTACAAGAGGATAGAGTTGACCAAGTAAATAGATAACCAAGGGTGAACATTCAAAAAAATAAGCTGAAATTGTGGAGGAGAGAGAGAGAAGCTGGAAAATAGGCTGAACGGATCAGCCTCTCCTTTTTGAACGTTTTAGGGCTCGTTTGGTGTTTGTGGTTGGACGTGGGGCAAGACTGGTGGCAGGCGTGGTGGTCGGCACAAGGGCTAGTGGTAGGCGCGGTGTAGGCGTGGTGGTCGGCACAAAGGCTGGTGGTAGGCGCGGTGTAGGTGTGGTGTCGGAGGGGTGCCGGCGTCCAAGATTCACAAACAAAGCAACAAACTCGTTAGTTCAATCAAAAACTTGGAATAGAAATGGCAATGGCAATAGACTCAAAACAAAGCAAGACTCAAACAAGAAAACAAGACACTTTTGGTTTTTGAATGATTTACCGACTCTTTTTCTAGGTTGAACGTCAATTAGCTCTGATACCAATTGATACGGGGATTAGCCGCGAAGAACAGATCTAGACGAGCAACCTGTTTTCGGGAATAGAAGCAAACGAAATTCAGCAAACAAGAATGAATGAAAACGTGCAAAACAAAGAGGGAAAACGAAATAAGAAAGAAGAACCGAAAGGAACAAACGATAGAACCCTTGGATTCGATTATCCAAGAACCAAACCGATGACGATTCGACCCCGCTTCTTACAACTTCACACAATCAATCTAGAGTTATCGAAGGCACGAACAGGTTGTGATACAAAATTGTCCGTGATTGAGTCGATCTAGGTACAACGATCTCGAATCCGGCTGAATGAGGCGAATCCAGAATGCGGAATGAAACGTAGATGGTGAATGGCGCAGGAAGGTGTAGAGAAGAACCAAAGAGAGTCAACGAAGGAACCAAGGCTGAAGAGACAAAACCCCCACTCGTGAATGCCCTAGACCCGTCTCCAATACAACTTTACACTAGCTCCGGCTGGACTAGCACAAAGAGGGACTCGTGAAGGCTCGAAGCACCAATTCGAAGGCGGTTGACACAAACAAGCTCAGCCAAGCAAACAACAGCAATGCCAACCAAAAACTCTCTTGTTCTTTGATTGATTTTGTGAATGATTACAAATGTAATTCTAAGCAATGAAATTAACGTACCTATTCAGCAGCTAAAAGAGGCAATATATGGACTCTTTTATCTAGACAAAATTAAAGAAAAGAAAACTAAAACATTAGTGGGAAGGTGGTAATAAGAGAGCTTCCTCTAATGTAGCTAACAACCTAACAAACAACTAATTCAGCATGAGAATAGGCTGACTTATTCAAACTAATCTTTGGAGTTTGTTGGACGTTTTTAAGAGCCAAAATGGACTATCCGAATGGGCTGAATTGTTCAACAGATCCATGAGTGATTTGGATGGTTTTTAAGAGCCCAAATGATGATCCGAATGAGCTGACTTGTTACTCTCTTGGGCCTCTTTGAACGTGATCAGCTGGCTGCCCTCTTGGGTTGTTTTAGATGTGAGGAGCAGCCTACCCTCTTGGACTGCCTTGGACGTGTTTGCTTGCCTCCCCTCTTGGGCTGCCTTGGACGTGAGCAGCAGGCTATCCTCGTGGGATGCTTTGGATGTGATCAACATCTCCTCCCTTTGTTCTTGGGCTGCCTTGGACGTGAGCAGCAGGCTATCCTCGTGGGCTGCTTTGGACGTGATCAACATCTCCTCTCTTTGCTTGCTTGCTCCTACATTCATCAAAAGATTAACACATGATGTATGGCAATTAAATGGTTCACGCATTGTGCCAAGCAATAGCACTTCCCTTGACGTAGCTTCTTGGATCTCCTTAGCTCTTGCTCTAGTAATGGGACCTTGATAGCTTCCATGTGATGGTCCTACATCATCCACTCCTTCTTGGAAAGAATTCGACCCCGAATTTTCATCTTGTTCCGAATCTCCTTCATAGGTGCTCAAATCTCCTACATTAAAAGTGGTACTAACTCCATACTCTTCCGGTAAGTCCAACACATAAGCGTTGTCGTTAATCCGGTGTAAGACTTTGAATGGTCCATCACCCCGTGGTGCTATCTTGGAATGGCGTTTTGTCGGAAACCGCTCTTTCCTTAGATGTAGCCAAACTAAGTCGCCGGGTTGGAAAACCATCTTCCGACGTCCTTTGTTATTCCGAGCTGCAGTTTCAACGCCCTTCTTATCAAGTGCAGCCTTGGTCTTAGCATGAAGTTCCTTAATGTAGTCCGCCTGTTCCAAAGCATCAAAAGCTACTCCATCCTTTCGAGGAATCGGTAATAAGTCCAAAGGAGTTAAAGGGTTAAATCCATAAACACATTTGAAAGGTGATAACGAAGTGGAAGAATGCATGGTGCGATTATAAGCAAACTCGATATGTGGTAACATGTCTTCCCATTCTTTTAAGTTATCTTTCAACATGGTTCTAAGGAGGGTCGTTAGGGTCCTATTGGTGACTTCCGTTTGCCCATCTGTTTGGGGATGACTAGAGGTCGAGAATAGTAATCTAGTGCCCATTTTCCCCCAAAGCGTTTTCCAAAAGAAACTCAAAAACTTGACATCCCTATCACTAACAATAGTTTTAGGTATTCCATGCAATCTCACTATTTCCTTAAAGAAAAGATTAGCAACATTATATGCATCATCAGTTTTATGACATGGAATAGAATGTGCCATTTTAGAGAATCTATCTACTACCACAAAAATGAAATCTCTTCGTTTCTTAGTCCTAGGTAGTCCAACAATGAAATCCATACTTATATCTTCCCAAGGGCCATTAGGCGTTGGTAAGGGTGTATACAGTCCGTGGGGTTGTACCCTAGCTTTGGCCTTAAGACATTCAATGCACCTTTTCAGCATGTGTTCTACATCCCTTAACATATGAGGCCAATAAAAGTGAGTTTGCAACATGTGATAAGTTTTGTCCCTCCCAAAATGCCCCATTAAACCTCCTTTATGGGCTTCTTCCACCAATAAGATCCTAAGGGAACATCTAGGTATGCAAATCTTATCCACTTTAAACAAGAAACCTTCAAACACAAAATACTTATCATAAGGGCCTTGAGTAGTGCATCTATGAAATATCTTCCCAAATTCAGCATCATCCACATATAATTCTTTAATGTAAGTAAAACCTAACATCCTAGAATCCAAGGTGGTGATTAAGGTGTATCTCCTAGACAATGCATCCGCTACGACATTATCCTTTCCTTTCTTATACTTGATAATGTAAGGAAAGGTTTCGATGAACTCCATCCACCTACCATGCCCCCTATCTAGCTTATCTTGGCTCCTAAAGTGTCTAAGTGAATCATGATCGGTTTTCAAAACAAACTCTTGAGGCCAAAGGTAATGTTGCCATGTTTTGAGTACTCTAAACAAGGCATACAATTCTTTGTCATAAGTGGAGTAGTTTAAGCATGCACCCTTCAATTTTTTACTAAAGAAAGCTAGAGGCTTACCTTCTTGCATAAGGACGCCGCCAATACCAATACCGGACGCGTCGCATTCAACCTCAAAGGGTTTAGTGAAGTCCGGTAGAGCGAGTAGTGGTGCATGGGTGAGGCGTCTCTTGAGCTCTTCAAAAGCTCTTTGCTGCGGTTCATTCCACTCAAAAGGAACCTTCTTTTTGATCAAAGCCGTGAGTGGTCCTGCAATAGTACTAAAATCTCTCACAAATCTTCTATAGAATGTAGCTAGGCCATGGAAACTCCTCACGTCGCCAACCGACCTAGGAGTGGGCCATTCATTGATTGCCTTTACCTTGTCCTCATCCACTTGCAAACCATTGGCACTTACTACAAAACCAAGAAAAATCACTCGGTTAGTATAGAAATCACACTTTTGAATATTAGCATACAAGTATTCTATACGCAATGTAGCAAGCACATCTCTCAAATGATTTTCATGCTCTTTTAAAGTCTTACTATAGATAAGAATGTCATCAAAGTCGACTACAACAAATAAACCAATATAAGGTCTCAAAATATGATTCATTAGTCTCGTGAAGGTACTAGGAGCGTTAGTTAAGCCAAAAGGCATTACTAGCCACTCATAGAGACCAAATTTGGTTTTAAAAACTGTTTTCCATTCATCCCCTTCCCTCATTCTAATTTGATGGTAGCCACTCCTAAGGTCAATCTTAGTGAAAATTGTAGCTCCATGTAACTCATCAAGCATGTCATCTAAACGGGGAATCGGGTGTCTATACTTGATAGTAATGTTATTGATTGCTCTACAATCAGTACACATTCTCCAAGTATTATCCTTCTTGGGTACTAGCAGGACGGGAACGGCACAAGGACTAAGGCTTTCCCGAACATACCCCTTATCTAGCAAGGCTTGAACTTGGTTCTGAATTTCCTGGGCTTCCGTAGGGTTCATCCTATACGCGGGCCTATTGGGAAGAGTGGCTCCGGGTATTAAATCTATTTGGTGTTCAATACCCCTAATGGGCGGCAAGCAGGCTGGAATCTCCTCAGGAAAAACGTCCCTAAACTCGTCTAACAGCCCCTGGATAGAACTAGGAAGTGGAATCGTAGAGGCATGAGGCACATTCACTAGAGATTTACACAAACTCATCATTAGCACATCCATAGAAGCATAGTTAGTGACATATTCATTCCTAGACTCAAGATAGCTACTTGTTGGTTGTACTAGTAGTGTTTGATGGGTTTTGTTCTCCTTACTCTTAGGCCGTGTGATCTTAGGCTTTGGAGGGGTTCCTTTCTCTACCCTTTTGTTCTCATAGTACTCGGCTATTTGTAAAGGTGTCATAGGTTTAAGTGTTAAAGTTTTACCTTTATACTCAAAGCTATATTTATTAGAAAACCCATCATGGACAACTTTCCTATCATATTGCCATGGACAACCAAGCAACAAGTGACAAGCATTCATAGGCACAACATCACATGTAATAACATCCTCAAATGATCCTAATGTTATATTGACCTTAGTTTGCTTATTGACCTTAAGTTCTTCACACTCATTCATCCAATGTAGTTTATATGGCCTAGGGTGATAAAATGTAAGAAGTTGTAATTTGTTTACCATTTCAGTGCTAGCTATGTTGCAACAACTTCCTCCATCAATTATCACATTACACACTTTTCCTTTAATACTACACCTAGTATGAAACAGATTTTCACGTTGGTTATCCTCACAAGGTGCTAGTTGGACATGCAAAGTTCTCCTAGCTATCAAAGATTCACCTTGTTCATACTCAATGCAATCATCATTCTCATTTTGTTCATTGTCATCAATTAAGGCATTTTCATCATCTAATTCCACATCATTCTCACTCTCATATTCTCCTAGATGGTTTATGATCAAAGTGCGTCTATTAGGACATTCTCTACTCATGTGGCCTCTACCTTGGCATTTAAAACTCACAATGTCCCTAGTTCTAGAGTTAGAGATAGGAGTACTCCCTCGATGATCACTCAAAGGCTCATTCAAGGATCGTGGTGTAGTGGCTGGTGTCGACGACCTTCTTTGTCCTTCTTGGCCCATAGGTGCCGATTTTCTCTCTTCCTTCCGGCCTCCTTGATCCTTGCTGTGGTTAGGCAGCCGGCTCCCTTGTGCTTTCCAAGTGTTGGGCGTCCCATGAGGTGGCTTGTATTCCCGGTTTCACACCTTAGTCTCCCTTTCCACCTTAATGGCCAAGTGTAGTAATTGCTCCATGGTGCTGTAGGGATACATATCAACTTCATTAGCCAAATTAGAATTCAGAATACAAAGGTACCTAGCCATAGTGTTTTCTTCATCCTCTAGAACGTTGGCCTTCACCATAGGAACTTGCATATTCGTATAGGCTTCCTCAGCGCTAAGTGAGCCTTGTCTCAAATTTTCCAGCCGTTGTCGAAGCTCTCGGGTATAGTGAGGTGGAATGAACTGGGACCTCATTAGTGCCTTCATATGCTCCCATGTGGTGATTTGAGGATCCAATGTTCGAACTCTTTCTTTGACTACGTGATCCCACCATACCAAAGCATAGCCTTGGAACTCAAGAGTGGCTAGCTGAACCTTCCTAGGTTCGCTGAAGTTGTGACACAACAAGATTTTCTCAACTTTAGTTTCCCACTCCGTGTAGACGTCGGGATCACACTTTCCTTCAAAGACGGGAATTTTGATTTTGACTTTGCCGAGTCCGTCTTGCTCTTGATAGGGCCGTAGATTATCATGTTCTTGTCGTTGCCTTGGCTGCTGGAATGGCCGATTGTATCCTTCCCATGTGTGGTCCTCGAAAACAGCTTCATTTTGTCGCTGAAAGCTATCAACAAAGGGTGGCATATTAGAAGCATTAGGGGGATCGTTGGACTGTAAATTACCTTGATCCGGATGATCCGGCTCTCTAGTAACGCGTGAAGGACCGCCAAACTCGTAGTTGGTTCTCAAAGGTGGTGTTCCTGCTGGTGGTGTTCATGCTTCCATAGACTCCACTCGTTGGGATAGGTTAGCTACGGAATCGGACAATTGTTTCAATAGACTGATCATCTTAGGCGTGACGGTCTCGCTACTAGACTTGCTGGGACTTAGGGACCTGGACATGCTCAAGTAACAAACAAAGAACCGGTTAGGTTAGAAAAGCAAAGATCTCACTTGTGTATCGTTCACTCTCTCGTTGGTATTGCCTAGCTGGTGGCTCGAGTTGTAAGGATCCAACACATTAAGATCACGATTTCCGAACCTTCTTAGCACCCCTTTGGAACTAGAGCTGCTGAAACTGATGTTAGTGTCGTAGATGAATCAAGACACCCCTAATTGGAGTATTGACCGTTGGGTTGGTGTAGGTATGGTGAATGTGTTTAGAATGACGTTTTGAATTATTTGAAAGAGTTTACTTGTGCTTGATGTAGATTAATAAAAGGCCAGCCGTTTGTATTGTCTTTTTTTTTTTTTGAAAGATCTCTTAGACTTTGTCAAAGATTTGAGGGAGAGAAGGTAACCGAAACTGATTGCAACGAGAATTGTAGGAGAGCAGGTTACCGAATTGTGTATGCAGCGTTGAGCTCTTCTTGTTTTTTTTTGTTTTGTGTTTACCTCTCCTCAAGATGTTGTCCGGCACTAAGAACCCTTGGTTTTTGATTTTGAACACTTCAAGCACAAGTTAAGCCTCAATTGGATAAGCAATAGGTTAACAAAGAAGAAAGGAGTGATCAATTGTACCAACTGAGCTGTGATACCAACTGATACGAAATTGTCCGTGATTCAGTCGATCTAGGTACAATGATCTCGAATCCGGCTGAATGAGGCGAATCTAGAATGCGGAATGAAACGTAGATGGTGAATGGCGCAGGAAGGTGTGGAGAAGAACCAAAGAGAGTCAACGAAGGAACCAAGGCTGAAGAGCCAAAACCCCCACTCGTGAATGCCCTAGACCCGTCTCCAATACAACTTTACACTAGCTCCGGCTGGACTAGCACAAAGAGGGACTCGTGAAGGCTCGAAGCACCAATCCGAAGGCGGTTGACACAAACAAGCTCAACCAAGCAAACAACAGCAATGCCAACCAAAAACTCTCTTGTTCTTTGATTGATTTTGTGAATGATTACAAATGTAATTCTAAGCAATGAAATTAACGTACCTATTTAGCAGCTAAAAGAGGCTATATATAGACTCTTTTATCTAGACAAAATTAAAGAAAGGAAAACTAAAACATTAGTGGGAAGGTGGTAATAAGAGAGCTTCCTCTAATGTAGCTAACAACCTAACAAACAACTAATTCAGCATGAGAATAGGCTGACTTATTCAAACTAATCTTTGGAGTGTGTTGGACGTTTTTAAGAGCCAAAATGGACTATCCGAATGGGCTGAATTGTTCAACAGATCCATGAGTGATTTGGATGGTTTTTAAAAGCCCAAATGATGATCCGAATGAGCTGACTTGTTACTCTCTTGGGCCTCTTTAAACGTGATCAGCTGGCTGCCCTCTTGGGCTGTTTTAGATGTGAGCAGCAGCCTACCCTCTTGGACTGCCTTGGACGTGTTTGCTTGCCTCCCCTCTTGGGCTGCCTTGGACGTGAGCATCAGGCTATCCTCGTGGGCTGCTTTGGACGTGATCAACATCTCCTCCCTTTGCTCTTGGGCTGCCTTGGACGTGAGCAGCAGGCTATCCTCGTGGGCTGCTTTGGACGTGATCAACATCTCCTCCCTTTGCTTACTTGCTCGTGCATTCATCAAAAGATTAACACATGATGTATGGCAATTAAATGGTTCACGCATTGTGCCAAGCAATAGCACTTCCCTTGACGTAGCTTCTTGGATCTCCTTAGCTCTAGCTCTACTAATAGGACCTTGATAGCTTCCATGTGATGGTCCTACATCAGGTTGCTTCAATTCGACTTGTAGCACCAACCCGAAGGAGATTGACACACACAAGAACGAGAAAGCTATGCAAACACCACAATTCTCACAAGACAAGAGGTTGAACTCGAAGGAATTCAATTTGGCACTTAGGCAATGTGTTTAACGTATTATGCCTACAAAAAGAAGAGAGAAAGGTTTATATACAACCTAGACCTTCTCTCCTAAAAATAGAAAAGAAATAAAAACAATAATTACAATTTAGAGTGTTTTTAAATAAAACCATAAAATAGACTAATTATAGGCTTTATTTAACACTCTCTAACTAGCTTCTCATGCCAGCCTTTGCGCCAGCCTTCATCCATGCACATGCACACGTGAGCCTTCATCTTATCCTCCATTCAACTTCTTCTTGGCTGGTCCAATGTGGCTAAGCATCATGATGGGCCTTGGACTCATTGGAGGTGAGCTTGGGTGAGCTTCTTGAACCATGGCTAGGAAGATAGCATCCCTCTCCGCTTGGCGTTTGGCTTGAGCTCGTGTTAGGGCTCCTTGTGGTGTTGAAGATGGAGCTAGCTCGGATGACCCTTCATCACAAAGGACCTCGTGGATGCGACTGCAGCTGCGAGTGGTCTCCTTGCTCGAAGGCTGAGGCTAATGGCTGGCGATCTTCTAGAGCCCTCATCCGAGTTGTCAAAGCGGCAATGTTGTCGTTCATTTGCTTCAACAAGCTGTACGTTGTCGGATCTGTCGGCTCGGCGCTCGTCATCGAAACACGGCTATGGGTAGACATTATCACAAAGAAAACAAACACTGAAATATGTTAAGGTTAGAAATCAAAATACCTCTCAAGTGTTTCACTCCTTTTTCCGCTCACACTCTTGTGATAGTCGGGCTTGTTGATGGATCGCTTCGAATGAGTCAACAATCCCACTTGAGTTAAGGTGTCTAGGTATCCAAAGCAACCAAAAATCGATTAGGGCTCAATGCAATTCAGTTCAATGCGAAATTAGCTCAAACTAAACAAGACTCACGAATGGACAAAACTGAATCACAAAGACTCAAGAAGATCACCAAACAGAATATATAAAGAGAAGAAAAGAAGAAGACTCACCGATTAAAGCCCTACTTGTTGCACTTCCGGACTGCCTTGGAGTGTGAGTAATCCCGAGGCTAGGTTAGAGGTAGCAAGGTAAGGAGGGAAGACGTGGTGAGAGAGGTAGAGTGGCGATGAGGGGTGCGGAGCTGGGCTAAGGGCGATGGAGCGCTAATGGTTAGTCGAGCGTATGGTCTAGATGAAGGCCTCGAGAGGGCTGGGAGATAAAGACGTGAGTAGGCAGTTTGCACCACAAAATAACATACAAGACTAAAGATCACAAAATCAAATAAAATGTAACAAAAGCTTCTCTCTTTTTTTGTTTTCAATGATCAGCTTCCTTTTTTTTTTGAACTTTTGTTACCTAAAATGTAGGAACTTCCTTGACCAACAAATCTGGCCAATAACTACAATTAAAACAAAATAAATTAAAATGGAACAAGAGATAACTTCTACTTAGTGCCTTGAACGTGGAAATGTGGAGTTGCAGCAAATAAGCCCAATGGTAGCCGATTTAAACACAGCCGATTAGGGCACAGCCGACAGCAATGGTTTGGGATAGCTTCGCGTGTGTAGGCAAGACCGGCAGTAGTAGGGTACGTTATTTCGAGGAGACGGTGATGGCCGTCCTAGGATACTCACAAACCAACACAACCTTCACCACAACAAGTCAAGCTCAATCAGTTCAAGAACACAAGAAGAAAGCTCACTAAATTTCAAAACTGACGCAATAAGAATGAAAGACACAAGATCGATCCGTTGTCAACCGGAGCTCTGATACCAATTGATACGGGGATGACCCGACGTTGGCTCGATCTAGACGACGGAAGGAGGGAAAGACGCAGAACGACAGGATCAAACAGCCGGCTAGGGTTTCGTGTGTTGCGTGACCTGCGAACAAAAGGAACAAGAAGACGCTAAACTGTAAACGAAGGTACGGAAATTAAAAGAAAGTACGATGTGGATGAACCCGACATAAACGACGTGGAAACCCTTGATCTCGGGATCAAGAACCACCAAGAACGATGCAACGAACTCACCCCCTTATAACCTCACACAGTCGACTTAGAACTTCGACAACACGAGGAGGATGCTTATGGAATCTCACGAACAACAAGAACCCGAAAGCAATTGACACACGCAAAACAACTAAGCCAAATCTGATCACAATAACTCTTCAATCAAAACTCGCCTTTGATTGAAGATGAAAGATGAAAACAAGTGTTTTTCACCAAAAATAATTTGCCTAAAAAGTAAAAGAAAGAGCCTTTAAATAGTTTCAACTCTTTAAACAAAAGACACAATAAAATCTGGAAATTAAGCCCAATGGGCTACTTAAAACACACAATCACTAAGTAGGCCTTAAAAAGCCTCATTCCTCAATGAGAGACATGGAACGGTGCTGGAAACATGGGGAGGAGCAGTGGCGTCATGTGCGGGGCTGGCCGAGTCCTGTGCTTTGGCGTCGTCGCCCTCTTGCTTACTTAGGAGCCAAGCCTCGTTATGAACACTTGTAGCCAATAAAATCAGCAAGCCCTCAGTCTCATGCTCAATCTTCTTAGCTCAGGAACGTGTGATAGCTCCCTAATACTCCGGAGATGCTAGGTCGGATGGTCCCTCATCAACCCCAGTCCCACCACCACTTTCACGCCGCCAAAACCTACCCTAACCTACTGTTTTCATAAACCCTAATCCTGCAATAGCCATATCTTTACATATCTTTCCTTAATCCTACAACACCCATATCTTTTCATATTTTTTTCCATAATCACATATCTTTCCATATCTAATCTCTAACCATATTTTATCTTGTTAGTTGTTTCCTTATTTACTCTCTTGTTTTTTTTTAAATTTCTGTTTTACTTTTGCTGAGTTAAAAAAAAAAGGAGTTGTCTTCCAGAATTTTTTTTAAAAAAAAAGAAAGAAAGAAAGAAGAATTCAGCTTTGTGTTGGCATTGTGTTTAGCTCTAAGTTATTGAACTAACAACATTGTTCTTACAAAGAGTTGAAAAAGTAAAAGAAGAATTCAAGGGAACTTCAAGAAACCTACATTTGAAGCCTTTGTCATTCAGCAACCCTACCCTAAACCGACCTTAGTTGTTTATTTTGGTGTTTGAGGTTGCAAGTTGAGGCACTTACGAGTAAGGTTCTTTTAGCTTATCTTGAGTCTATATTTCGGGTCATTTTGGTTGTACATCTCATTCATACAACTAGTCCATTCCTTGAGTCATTATTTTTTTCTTTCTTTTGTTGAGTCAGCCTAGGACATACCTTGATTAATTCAATTGTTGTTTCGTGTTAGCTTATATTTGACTAGGCACTACCCACACAAGGTTGTTAATTCTTACAAGGTGAGCCATCAACAAAGTCTTATCACATCACTTGAGAGTGAGGGATAAACACTTGAGAGACACACTAGAGAGGATTTTGTATTTATCTAATCTAACGTGTTTGCTTGTTTTGTTGTGTTTAACAAGATGTCTAGTGATCATCATACCGAGAAGCAACCGGAGTCTAGTCCGGCAGATTTGGTTAGCATGATGAAGGCTATGATGCAAGCAGAATTGAAAGCCATGGAAGATAGGCTTACGGATTTACAAGGGAATATAACCGAGCTTAAGAATAATAAGGCTAAAGAAGACACCTCATTTCCCCTAACTAAGGCACTAGGCCATCACTTTGAGAAAGGAGCAGGTTCTAAACCCTTAACTATAGGCCATCGACGAGTACCTCTTGGCATCCAACATGAAGCTTTCAACGAAGCCAAGAAGACTCCCATTAATGCTTCGCATGGGCATCATTCTAACCCTAAACCTCCTATTCATGATAACAGTCATTATGCTAATTTCTCTCTTAGCACCACACATGATGGAGATAATGAGGAGTCCGAAGATGATGGCTATGATTATGCACAAGAAAGAAGGCAAGAGGAAGTCTGGAGGCAAGACGAGGAATGGATGAGAAATGAGGAAAGGAGGATGGAACAAAATAGGAGGCGTGAAGATAGGAGACGAGAAGATGAGAGGGATCAAGATGGGAGGCGTGAGTATAGATGGAGGCAAGAGGAAGACTATGAAGGGAGGAGAGACAATAGACACCAAAGGATAGGGCGAGATCATGAGCAAGATGATCTAGGCAAGGTGAAGATCAAGATTCCATCCTTTGAAGGCAACTGTGATCCGGATGTGTACATGGCTTGGGAGACGAAGATTGAGCAGATATGGCCGTGTCACAACTTTCCCGAGAAAAAAAAGGTACATTACGCAGCCCTTGAGTTTACTGATTATGCTTTGATATGGTGGAATGAGCTTGTGAAGGAAAGGAGGCGAAAATGGATCCACAAGTTGCAACATGGGCACAAATGAGGGCAATCATGCGAGCTCAATTTGTTCCCCAACACTATAGGAGGGACTTGAGGCAAAAGTTGTAAAACTTGAGGCAAGGTTCAATGAGTGCCGAGGAGACCTACAATGTCATGCAAATGGCTATGGTGAAGGCCAATGTTAGTGAGGATGAAGAGGCAACTATGGCCAGGTCTCCATATCCTTAATTCAAGTTTTGCTAACGAGGTGGATTTGTTTCCCTACTCTACTATGACAAAGTTACTACATCTCACCATCAAAGTCGAGAAGAAGATAAAAGGGAGGAATCAAGGCGTAAGGAGCTCATTTGGGACCTCAAATGGATGGAAACAACAAGGAGGGCACCGACACGGAGGATACAACCGCGAAGCCCCCAAAACAGCCCCCGAGCAAGCTCCCACACGCCCAACCTACCCTAAGACGCCTACTTCAGCCCCTAAACCACATCAAGGGAGTACTTATAACTCTTCTTCTTCTAGGGCTAGAGATGTTGTGTGTTTTAAGTGTCAAGGTAGAGGACACGTGATGAAAGATTGTCCGAATAGGACCACTTTGCTAATAAATCATTTAGGCTAATATGAGTCAGAATCTGAGCATGAACTTGAATATAATGAAATTGAGCCTAGTGATGATGTTGATTCGGATGTTGGAATAGTATATGAACAAGGGGATTGTTTGCTTGCTCAACGTGTGTTGTATGCTCACCCTAGTTCATTCCTAGCTAATAACTATGTGCTATGTGATTTGGATGTTCCAAACAAGTCTATTGCTTGTGTTGAATCTAATTTTCAGAATGATGAGTCTCTTGAATGTGTAGAATCTGTTTTTAAGCATGATGAGTCTCTTGAACGTATTGAATCTGATTTTGAGCATGATGAGCCTATTTTGGATGTTTACTTGTCACATGATAATGCTTTGATAGCTAGGAGAGCCCTTAGTATACAACCTGCCCCTTGTAAGGATAACCAAAGGGAAAACTTGTTTCACACTAGATGTTTGGTTAAAGGGAAGGTTTGTAATGTTATAATTGATGGGGATAGTTGTTGTAACATAGCTAGCACCGATTTGGTTAATAAGCTGCAATTAACAACTTTCTATCACCCTAGACCTTATAAGCTTCATTGGATGAAAGAATGTGGAGAATTGAAGGTAAATAACCAAGTTAAGGTCACATTCACTTTAGGCCATTATGAGGATAATGTTTTGTGTGATGTTGTGCCTATGCAAGCTTTTCATATCTTATTAGGTCGTCCTTGACAATTTGAAAGGAGAGTCTTACATGATGGTTACACTAATAGGTATACTTTTACTTTTAACGGAAAACATGTAACCTTAAAGCCTATGACTCCCTTACAAATAGCTGAGACATTTGAGAAGAAAAAGGCAAGTGAACATGGGGTAGACCAAGCTAAGAAGGGGAGTAAGCCAAATAATTCCAAAACCGAGCCTATAGAGCCTTCTAATACCCTTTTAGCTTCAACTAACACACAAATCCCCTCTACTTTGCTAGTAGCCAAATCTGAGTTTCAAAGTGCTTATCTTCCTCTAGAAATCACTTTGATGACCTTATGTAAGAAGTTAGCCCTAGTGAGTGATGAAACTAAGGAAAATCTTCCACCTAGCATTGTAGCCATACTTGAGGAGTTTAAGGATGTGTTTCCTAATGAGATACCCCATGGCCTACCACCCTTGAGAGGCATAGAGCATCAAATAGATCTCATTCTGGGAGCAACCTTACCGAATAGGCCAGCCTATAGAATGAACCCTAATGAGAGCCAAGAGGTTAGAAACCAAGTGCAAGAGCTCTTAAATAAGGGTTATGTGAGGGAAAGCCTTAGTCCATGTGCTGTCCCCGTGCTTTTAGTGCCTAAGAAAGATAATACTTGGAGGATGTGTGTTGATTGTAGGGCCATCAATAACATAACCATTAAGTATCGCCACCCTATCCCACGCCTTGATGGTATGTTAGATGAGCTTCAATGGTTCCACTATGTTTAGTAAAATTGATCTTAGGAAAGGATACCATCAAATTAGGATGAAGGAAGGGGATGAGTGGAAAATTGCTTTTAAAACCAAGTTTGGTTTATATGAGTGGCTTGTTATACCATTTGGACTTACTAATGCTCCTTCTACTTTCATGAGATTAATGAACCATGTTTTGAGAAAGTTTATAGGTAAATTTGTTATTTTTACTTTGATGACATTCTCATTTACAGCAAATCACTAGAGGAGCATGAAAGACATCTAAGGGAAGTTGTTTCTACTCTTAGAGATGAACACATGCCAATCTTTAGAAATGTGACTTTTACAATAATGAAGTTATTTTTCTTGGGTTTGTAGTGCGCATAGACGGTTTACAAGTGAATGAAGAGAAGATCAAGGCCATTCAAGATTGGCCTATTCCGAGCTCTATTGGCAATGTTAGGAGTTTTCATGGTCTTGCTAGCTTCTATAGGCATTTTGTGCGTGATTTTAGCACCATTGCAGCCCCATTGACGTAAATATGCAAGAAGAACATGCCTTTTGTGTGGGGTAGTGTGTAGGACCATGCATTCAACAAGCTTAAGGAGGTTCTCACTCATGCACCTTTGCTTGCTCTTCTAGATTTCAACAAGCCATTTGAAGTAAAGTGTGATGCATTTGGAATTGGAATTGGAGGTGTTCTTATGCAAGAAGGTAAACCTATTGCTTTCTTTAGTGAGAAACTCAAAGGAGCATGTCTTAACTATTCTACTTATGATAAGGAGTTATATGCTTTGTTTAGAGTACATAAGACATGGCAACACTACTTGTGGCCTAGAGAGTTTATCTTGCATTCTGATCATGAATCTTTAAAACACTTTAGAAGTCAAGATAAACTAGATAGGCGAGCTGGTAGTTGGATGGAGTTCATTGAGACTTTTCCTTATGTTATCAAGTATAAAAAGGGAAAGGACAATGTAGTTGCTGATGCATTATCTAGGAGACACTCTTTGTTGACCACCCTTGATTCTAAAGTGCTAGGTTTCGTGTATATTAAGGAATTATATGTTGATGATGCTGATTTTGGTGAAACCTACAAGATATGTTTGGCTAAGGGTGCTTTAGATAATTTCTACGTGTTTGATGGTTTCTTGTTTAAGGCTGATAAGGTTTGTATCCCTAGGTGTTCTCTTCGGATGTTATTAGTTGATGAAGCCCATAAAGGAGGATTACTGGGGCATTTTGGGAGTGATAAGACTTATGCTATGCTTATTTCACACTTCTTTTGGCTTCATATGCTTAGGGATGTAGAACATGCTGTTAAGAGATGTTTAGAATGCCTTAGAGCCAAATCTGAAGTGAAACCCCATGGTTGTACACGTCTTTTCCAATCCCTACAGCCCCTTGGGAGGATATTAGTATGGATTTTATTGTGGGATTGCCTAGGACTAAGAGGGGCAGAGACTCGATATTTGTGGTTGTAGATCGATTCTCTAAGATGGCTCACTTTATAGCTTGCCATAAGGCTGATGATGCCACCAATGTAGCCAACTTGTTCTGAGGACTATAGTTAGTGATAGGGATGTTAAATTTCTAAGTTACTTTTGGAGAACTCTTTGGGGAAAGCTAGGAACTAAGCTATTGTTTTCTACTTCTAGTCACCCTCAATCTGATGGCCAAACTGAAGTAAATAATAGGACACTAACTACTTTGTTAAGGGTTGATATTAAGAAGAGCCTTAAGGAATGGGAGAATGCCTTACCTCGTGTCGAATTTTCTTATAATAGGGTTGTGCATTCTTCAACTTCCATTTCTCCTTTTGAGTGTGTGTATGGGTTTAATGCACTAACCCCGTTTGATCTTACACCGTTACCTAAGAAGGAGCGAGTAGATTTCAGTGCTAAAACGCAAGTTGAACACATTCGGGACTTGCATGAGATGACACGCCAGAAGCTTGAGGAGAAGGGCAAGTACAATGCTGCGAAAGCTAACCACGGATGCAAGAAGATCACATTCGAGCCTGGTGATCTCGTGTGATTTCACTTAAGGAAGGAGAGGTTTCAACAGTTGAGGAAATCCAAGCTCTCTCAAAGAGGAAATGGACCTTTCAAGGTCTTACACAAGGCAGGGGATAATGCTTATGTTTTGGAGTTGCCTGATGATTACGCATGTGATCCTACATTCAATGTGCGTGACTTGAGTCCATTCCCACCATCGAGCTATGATCATGGTGATTCGGGGTCGAATCCTTTTCAAGAAGGGGAGAATGATGAAGGATCATCCAAGCTAAGTCAAGGTCCCTTAACAAGGGTTCAAGCTAAACTACAAGCTGAGATGGATGCATTGCTTCTAACCATGAACCATGAACCACCTAACTCACCTTCCATGAGCCAACGAGCCTTGATGATGATCATGGTCCACCAAGGAATAAGTTGCACGCCTAAGGGTTCTACATAAGGCTGAAATGTTCCAAATTGGCTGAATAAGCTTATTTGGATGTTTTAAGTGTTTTTAAGTCTTTTTAGAATAAAAGCCCAAACTTATGTCTTGATGGGCCTTTAGTTAATTATTTCAGTTCATTGACATATTAAACACTATATATATATATATATATATATATATATATATATATATATATATATATATATATATATATATATATATATATATATATATATATATATATATATATATATATATATATATATATATATATATATATATGTGTGTGTGTGTGTGTGTGTGTTATTAGGCGTCCTAGGTCATGGCAGATACCCAGAAGATACACGTTAAACATAGTTTTTGTGCTGCTGTTGCAGATTGGCGATTTCCAGCCTGTTGGAGAGCTTTGTGATTGTGATTTTTGGCTTAACTCTTCTTGTCTGAGTTAATCTCCTTAGGGGTTAGTGTTGCAAGTTGTTTATAAGCATCCTCTTGGTGCTTTCAATCTCCATATTGATTGTGTCAAGTTGTAGAAGCAGGGTTGATTAGTCTTTTGAATTGGTTCTTGAATTCATTGTTCAAGGGTTCTTCCATAGTTCTATTCGGTTCTTTTTAATCATCTATCTTTATATTTTCGTGCTTCTCATTCCTCCATATCTAAGTTTCATTCCATTGTTTCCAGGTTGTTCATCTAGATCGTTAAACAGGCTAATCCCCGCATCAGGTGGCAAAGCCAATCTGTATGCTATTCTCCCAACTCTATCTAATATCTCAAAAGGACCGACATATCGGGGACTCAACTTCCCCTTTATGCCAAAACGTCTAACGTCTCGCGTTGGAGATACTCTCAGCCAGACATGAGCTCTAACTCTGAACTCTAGAGGCTGATGCCTCTTGTCTGCATATGACTTCTGGCAACTCTAGGCAGCCTTCATCATCTCTCTAATCAGCGCTACTTGAGCTATATCATCTTGAATCTGCTCTAGCATTATACCACTGATATTGTTAGTCTCATCCCAACATAACGGTGTACGACATCTACGTCCACACAGTGCCTCATATGGGGTCATCCTAATAGATGTATGACAACTGTTGTTATATGAGAACTCAACTAATGGGAGGTAATCTGATCATCCCTGTCCCCAATCCAACACACAAGCTTGCACCATATCCTCAAGGGTTTGGATGGTCCTCTCTGATTGACCATCAGTCTGGGGGTGAAACGCAGTCGTAAAATATAGACTCGTCCCCAAAGTAGTCTGAATCTGCTGCCAAAGCCCCGAGGTGAATCGTCAATCTCGATCAAAGACGATCGTCCTTGGTACACCATGTAGTCTCACTATCTGCCTAGTGTACTCCTCAGCTAATCTGCTCACTGTCCACGTTTTCCTGATAAGGATGAAACGTGCAGTCTTCGTCAGTTTGTCAACCACAACCTAAATAGCATCAAAACTCCTACTCGGTCTCAATCCGGTCACGAAGTCCATGGAGATATCCTCCCACTTCCACTGCGGTATTGGCAGTGGATGAAGCTCTCTTCCTGGTCTGCAATGCTCTATCTTGACCTGTTGACAGGTCGCACACTAAGGCACAGATCTGGCAACATCGGGCTTCAACCCTCCCCACTAGTATGAGCGTCTCACATCTTGATACATCTTACTAGCACCTGGTGTACTGAGTAAGGTGTTTAGTGAGCCTCTTGTAGAATCCCCTACCTCAGATCCGCATTAGCGGGTACACAGACGCGGTCGTGGCGTCTCATCACTCCAGCTGCTCCTATGGAGAACTATGGTGCCTCACCACGAGTCATCCTATCTCATATCCTCATCAACATCGGGCAAGTCTCCTTCTTCTATTGGATCTCATCCAACAAACCACGTAGAACCACTAAAGTGCTCAACTGGGCATCCTCATCAAGAACTTGATGTTTATCTCTAGCCATGCTAGATCACTCTGTAACTGTGGATGTACAATGATACGGTCTTAGTCCGTGAATGAGTCGATCTAGGTACAATGATCCCGAATCCGGATGAATGAGGCGAATCCAGATGCGGAATGAAACGTGGATAGTGAATGGGCGCAGGAAGATGTGGAGAAGAACCAAAGAGAGTCAACGAAAGGAACCAAGGCTGAAGAGCCAAAACCCCGCTTCGTGAATGCCCTAGACCCGTCTCCAATACAACTTTAAACTAGCTCTGGCTGGACTAGCACAAAGAGGGACTCGTGAAGGCTCGAAACACCAATCCAAAGGCGGTTGACACGAACAAGCTCAGCCAAGCAAACAACGACAATGCCAACCAAAAACTCTCTTGTTCTTTGATTGATTTTGTGAATGATTACAACTGTAATTCTAAGCAATGAAAAACGTATCCTATTCGGCAACTAAAGAGACTATATGAAGACTCTTCTATCTAGACACAATAAAGAAAAGAAAACTAAAACAAACATTTGGGGAAGGAGGTAACAAGAGAGCTTCCACAAATGTAGCTAACAACTTAACAAACAACTAATCAGCATCAAAATAGGCTGACTTATTCAAAACAGATCCTTGGGAGTGAGTTGGACGGTTTTTAAGAGGGAAATGGGCTGACTTGTTCACAACAGATCCAGAAGTGATTTGGACGGTTTTTAAGAGCCCAAATGGATGATCCGACTGAGGGAAATGAGCTGACTCTCTTGGGCCTCCTTGGACGTGAGCAGGTGGTTACTCTCTTGGGCTGCCTTGGACGTGAGCAATGTCTCTTCCCTTTGCTTGCTTGCTCCTGCATTCACCAAGAGATTAACACATGATGTATGGAAGTTAAATGGTTCACGCATGGTGCCAAGCAATATCACTTCCCTTGATGTAACTTCTTGGATCTCCTTAGCTCTTACCCTAGTAATGGGCCCTTGATATCTTCCATGTGATGGTCCTACATCATCCACTCCTTCTTGGAAAGAATTCGACCCCGAATTTTCATCTTGTTCCGACTCTCCTTCATAGGAGCTCAAATTACCTACGTTAAAAGTGGTACTAACTCCATACTCTTCCGGTAAGTCCAACACATATGCGTTATCGTTAATCCGGTGTAAGAGTTTGAATGGTCCATCACCCCGTGGGGCTAGCTTGGAATGGCGTTTTGTCGGAATTCGCTCTTTCCTTAGATGTAGCCAAACTAAGTTGCCGGGCGGGAAAACCATCTTCCGACGTCCTTTGTTATTCCGAGCTGCAGTTTCAACGCCCTTCTTATCAAGCGCAGCCTTGGTCTTGGCATGAAGTTCCTTAATGTAGTCCGCCTGTTCCAACGCATCAAAAGCTACTCGATCCTTTCGAGGAATCCGTAATAAATCCAAAGGAGTTAAAGGGTTAAATCCATAAACACATTTGAAAGGTGATAACGAAGTGGAAGAATGCATGGTGCGATTATAAGCAAACTCGATATGTGGTAACATGTCTTCCCATTCTTTTAAGTTATCTTTCAACATGGTTATAAGGAGGGTCGTTAGGGTCCTATTGGTGACTTCCGTTTGCCCATCTGTTTGGGGATGACAAGAGGTCGAGAACAGTTATCTAGTGCCCGTTTTTCCCCAAAGCGTTTTCCAAAAGAAACTCAAAAATTTGACATCCCTATCACTAACAATAGTTTTAGGTATTCCATGCAATCTCACTATTAGGCGTCGGTAAGGGTGTATACAGCCCGTGGGGTTGTACCCTAGCTTTGGCCTTAAGACATTCAATGCACCTTTTCAGCATGTGTTATACATCCCTTAACATATGAGGCCAATAAAAGTGAGTTTGCAACATGTGATAAGTTTTGTCCCTCCCAAAATGCCCCATTAAACCTCCTTTATGGGCTTCTTCCACTAATAAGATCCTAAGGGAACATCTAGGTATGCAAATTTTATCCACTTTAAACAAGAAACCTTCAAACACAAAATACTTATCATAAGGGCCTTGAGTAGTGCATCTATGAAATATCTTCCCAAATTCAGCATCATCCACATATAATTCTTTAATGTAAGTAAAACCTAACATCCTAGAATCCAAGGTGGTGATTAAGGTGTATCTTCTACGCTACGACATTATCCTTTCCTTTCTTATACTTGATAATGTAAGGAAAGGTTTCGATGAACTCCATCCACCTACCATGCCGCCTATTTAGCTTATCTTGGCTCCTAAAGTGTCTAAGTGAATCATGATCGGTTTTCAAAACAAACTCTTGAGGCCAAAGGTAATGTTGCCATGTTTTGAGTACTCTAAACAAGGCATACAATTCTTTGTCATACGTGGAATAGTTTAAGTATGCACCCTTCAATTTTTCACTAAAGAAAGCTAGAGGCTTACCTTCTTGCATAAGGAACGCCGCCAATACCAATGCCGGACGCGTCGCATTCAACCTCAAAAGGTTTAGTGAAGTCCGGTAGAGCGGGTAGTGGTGCGTGGGTGAGGCGTTTCTTGAGCTCTTCAAATGCTCTTTGCTGAGGTTCATTCCACTCAAAAGGAACCTTCTTTTTTATCAAAGCCGTGAGTGGTGCTGCAATGGTACTAAAATCCCTCACAAATCTTCTATAGAATTTAGCTAGGCCATGGAAACTCCTTACTTCACCAACCCACCTAGGAATGGGCCATTCATTGATTGCCTTAACCTTATCCTCATCCACTTGCAAACCATTGGCACTTACTACAAAACAAAGGAAAATCACTCGGTTAGTATAGAAATCACATTTTTTAATATTAGTATACAAGTATTCTATACGCAATGTAGCAAGCACATCTCTCAAATGATTTTCATGCCCCTTTAAAGTCTTACTCTTGATAAGAATGTAATCAAAGTAGACTACAACATATAAACCAATATAAGGTCTCAAAATATGATTCATTAATCGCATGAAAGTACTAGGAGCATTAGTTAAACCAAAAGGCATTACTAGCCACTCATAGAGACCAAATTTGGTTTTAAAAGTTGTTTTCCATTCGTCCCCTTCCCTCATTCTAATTTGATGGTAGCCACTCCTAAGGTCAATCTTAGTGAAAATTGTAGCTCCATGTAACTCATCAAGCATGTCATCTAGACGGGGAATCGGGTGTCTATACTTGATAGTAATGTTATTGATTGCTCTACAATCAATACACATTCTCCAAGTATTATCCTTCTTGGGTACTAGCAGGACGGGAACGGCACAAGGACTAAGGCTTTCCGGAACATACCCTTTATCTAGTAAGTCTTGAACTTCGTTCTGAATTTCTTTGGCTTCCGTAGGGTTCATCCTATAGGCGGGTCTATTGGGAAGGGTGGCTCCGGGTATTAAATCTATTTGGTGTTCAATGCCCCTAATGGGCGGCAAGCCAGCTGGAATTTCCTCAGGAAAGACCTCCTCAAACTCGTCTAATAGCTGATAGAACTAGGAAGTGGAATCGTAGAGTCATGAGACACATTCACTAGAGATTTACACAAACTCATCATTAGCACATCCATAGAAGCATAGTTAGTGACATATTCATTCCTAGACTCAAGATAGCTACTTGTTGGTTGTACTAACATTGTTTGATGGGTTTTGTTCTCCTTACTCTTAGGCCGTGTCATTTTAGGCTTTTGAGGGGTTCCTTGCTCTACTCTCTTGTTCTCATAGTACTCGGCTATTTGTAAAGGTGTCATAGGTTTAAGTGTTAAAGTTTTACATATATACTCAAAGCTATATTTATTAGAAAACCCATCATGGACAACTTTCCTATCATATTTCCATGGACGACCAAGCAACAAGTGACAAGCATTCATAGGCACAACATCACATGTAATAAATCCTCATATGATCCTAATGTTATATTGACCTTAGTTTGCTTATTGACCTTAAGTTCTCCACACTCATTCATCCAATCTAGTTTATATGGCCTAGGGTGGTAAAATGTAAGAAGTTGTAATTTGTTTAGCATTTCAGTGCTAGCTATGTTGCAACAACTTCCCCCATCAATTATCACATTACACACTTTTCCTTTAATACTACACCTAGTATGAAACAGATTTTCACGTTGGTTATCCTCACAAGGTGTTAGTTGGACATGCAAAGTTCTCCTAGCTATCAAAGATTCACCTTGTTCATACTCAATGCAATCATCATTCTCATTTTGTTCATTGTCATCAATTAATGCATTTTCATCATCTAATTCCACATCATCCTCACTCTCATATTCTCCTAGATGATTTATGATCAAAGTGCGTCTATTAGGACATTACCTACTCATGTGTCCTCTACCTTGGCCTTTACAACACACAATGTCCCGAGTTCTAGAGTTAGAGGTAGGAGTACTCCCTCGATGACCACTTGAAGGCTCATTCAAGGATTGTGGTGTAGTGGACGATGTAGAAGACTTTCGTTGGCCTTCTTGGCTCGTAGGTGCCGACTTTCTCTCCTCCTTCTGGCCTCCTTGGTCCCTACTGTGGGTAGGCAGCCGGCTTCCTTGTGATTTCCAAGTGTTCGACGTCCCATAAGGCGGCTTGTGTTCCCGGTTTCGCAGCTTAGTCTTCCTTTCGACCTTGATAGCCAAGTGTAGTAATTGCTCCATGGTGCTGTAGGGATACATATCAAATTCATTAGCCAAATTAGAGTTAAGAATACGAAGATACCTAGCCATAGTATTTTCTTCATCCTCTAGAAAGTTGGCCTTCACCATAGCAACTTGCATATTCGTATAGGCTTCCTCAACGCTAAGAGAGCCTTGTCTCAAATTTTCCAGCCGTTGTCGAAGCTCTCGGGTATAGTGAGGTGGAACGAACCGAGACCTCATTAGTGCCTTCATATGCTCAAATGTGGTGATTTGAGGATCCAATGTTCACACTCTTTCTTTGACTACGTGATCCCGCCATACCAAGGCATAGCCTTGGAATTCGAGAGCGGCTAGCTGAACCTTCCTAGGCTCGCTGAAGCTATGACACAACCAGATCTACTCGACTTTAGTTTCCCACTCCGTGTAGACGTCGGGATCACACTTTCCTTCAAAGGCGGGAATTTTGATTTTGACTTGGCCGAGACCGTCTTGCTCTTGATAAGGTCGTAGATTATCACGTTCTCGTCCTTGCCTTGGCTGTTGGAATGGTCGATTATAATCTTCCCAAGTATGATCCTCAAAAGGAGCTTCATTCCGTCGCTGAAAGTTATCAACAAATGGTGGCATGTTAGAAACATTAGGAAGGACGTTGGACTGTAAATTACCTTGATCCGGATGATCCGACTCTCTAGTAACGTGTGAGAGACCGCCAAACTCATAGTTGTTTCTCAAAGGTGGTATCCGCGATGGTGGGGTTCGTGCTTCCATAGACTCCACTCGCTTGGATAGGTTAGCTACGGAATCGGATAATTGTTTCAATAGATTGAGCATCTCAGGCGTGACGGTCTCGCTGCTAGACTTGCTGGGGCTTCGGGACCTAGACATGCTCAAGTAACAAACAAAGAACCGGTTAGGTTAGAAAACAAAGATCTCACTTGTGTATCGCTCACTCTCTCGTTGGTATTGCCTAGCTGGTGGCTCGAGTTGTAAGGATCCAACAGCTTAAGATCACGATTTTCGAACCTTCTTAGCAACCCTTTGGAACTAGAACTGCCGAAACTGATGTTAGTGTCGGAGATGGATCAAGACACCCCTAATCGGAGTATTGACCGTTGGGTTGGTGTAGGTATGGTGATTTGTGATTAGAATGACGTAGGAGTTGTTTGAGGTAACCGAAACTGATTGCAACGAGATTTGTGGGAGCGAAGGTTACCGAATTTGACTGCAACGTTGATCTCTTTTTTTTTTTGGATTTGTGTTTACCTCTCCTCAAGATGTTGTCCGGCCCTAAGAAACTCTTGGCTTTTTTGATTTGCACACTTCAAGCACAAGTTAAACCTCAATTGGTTAAGCAATAAGGTTAAGAAAGAAGAAAGGAGTGATCAATTGTACCAACTGAGCTCTGATACCAACTGATACGGTCTTAGTCCGTGAATGAGTCGATCTAGGTACAATTATCCCGAATCCGGCTTAATGAGGAGAATCCAGATGCGGAATGAAACGTGGATAGTGAATTGACGCATGAAGATGTAGAGAAGAACCAAAGAGAGTCAACGAAAGGAACCAAGGATGAAGAGCCAAAACCCCGCTTCGTGAATGCCCTAGACCCGTCTCCAATACAACTTTACACTAGCTCCGGCTGGACTAGAACAAAGAGGGACTCGTGAAGGCTCGAAGCACCAATCCGAAGGCGGTTGACACGAACAAGCTCAGCCAAGCAAACAACGACAATGCCAACCAAAAACTCTCTTGTTCTTTGATTGATTTTGTGAATGATTACAATTGTAATTCTAAGCAATGAAAAACGTATCCTATTCAGCAGCTAAAGAGACTATATATAGACTCTTCTATCTAGACAAAATAAAGAAAAGAAAACTAAAACTAAAACATTTGTGGAAGGTGGTAACAAGAGAGCTTCCAAAAATGTAGCTAACAACTTAACAAACAACTAATCAGCATCAAAATAGGCTGACTTATTCAAAACAGATCCTTGGAAGTGAGTTGGACGGTTTTTAAGAGGGAAATGGGCTGACTTGTTCACAACAGATCCAGGAGTGATTTGGACGGTTTTTAAGAGCCCAAATGGATGATCCGACTGAGGGAAATGAGCTGACTCTCTTGGGCCTCCTTGGACGTGAGCAGCTGGTTACTCTCTTGGGCTGCCTTGGATGTGAGTAGCTGGTTACTCTCATGGGCTGCCTTGGACGTGAGCAGCTGGTTACTCACTTGGGCCTCCTTGGACGTGAGCAGCTGGTTACTCTCTTGGGCTGCCTTGGACGTGAGCAACGTCTCTTCCCTTTGCTTGCTTGCTCCTGCATTCACCAAGAGATTAACACATGATGTATGGAAGTTAAATGGTTCACGCATGGTGCCAAGCAATAGCACTTCCCTTGACGTAATTTCTTGGATCTCCTTAGCTCTTGCCCTAGTAACGGGCCCTTGATATCTTCCGTGTGATGGTCCTACATCATACAGTCAGTCTCGCAATCACCTTCTCTCAAGGCGCCTTCCTACTCAAGGCGTCAGCGAAAACATTCACCTTCCCTGGATGGTACATAATCTCAATGTCAAAGTCCTTGATCAGCTAAAGTCATCTACATTGGCGGTTATTCAATTCCTGCTCCGTGAAAATATACTTCAGACTCTTATGGTCAGTGAAGATTTGACATGTAGCACCATACATGTAATGTCTTCAGATCTTCAATGCATGAACTACCGTTGTCAACTCCACATCATGACTCGGGTAGTTCTCCTCATACGTCTTCAATTGTCTAGACGCATAAACAATCACTTTGCCACGGTGCATCAGAACACATCACAAGCCTAGCTTGAATGTGTCACTGTAGACTACAAAGTCCTTTGTGCCGTCAGGCTGCGCTAAGATAGGAGCGGAAGTCAAACGTCTTTTCAGCTCCTCAAAACTCTGAGTGCACGGCTTGGACCATACAAACCAGGTAGTCTGCTTCAACAGGCTCGTAAGTTGACGGGCAATCTCAGAGAATCCCTCCACAAAGCGTCGGTAATAACCGGCTAACCCAAGAAAGCTGCACACTTCCTTGACGTTCGTCGGTGTCATCCATGCTGTTACAAACTCAATCTTCGCCGGATCAACCTTGATCCCATCAGCGGACACCACATGACCTAGAAATGCTACCTCTGGCATGCAAACCCCGCACTTAGAGAACTTAGCATACATTTCTTTATCCCTCAAAATGCGCATCACTGTCCTCAGATGTCCTGCATGCTCCTCTCTGCTACGAGAGCACACCAGGATGTCGTCTATGAAGACCCCACAATCTGATCCAGAAAGTCGATGAATATGCCATACATCAACTCCAAAAAGACGGCGGGCGCATTCGTGAGCCCGAATGGCATCACTACAAACTCGTAGTGGCCATACCGAATCCGAAATGCCGTCCTGTGCACATCCTCCTCTCTCACCCTTTGCTGGCGATAACCCGAGCGCATGTCAATCCTGGAGAACACAATCGCTCCCTGAAGCTGATCTAACAAGTCATATGGATACTTGTTCTTGATGGTCCCCTTGTTCAGCTCTTTGTAATCGATGCATAACCTCAATGATCCGTCCTTCTTCCGCACGAAGAGAATAGGTGCTCCCCACAGGGATACGCTAGGGCAAATAAAGTCCTTCTCATCCAACTCCTCAAGCTGCTACTTCAGCTCTAATATCTCAACATGTGTCATACGATATGGGGCCTTCGAGATCGGTCTCGTACCAGGCTCCAACTTGATACCGAAGTCCACGCTCCTCTGATTTGGATGGCTTAGCGAACACATCCAGGCACTCACAAACCACTGGGACGTCCTCCAACACTGGACTCTCACTCTCCTTCATGGCATAACACTAGAAGGCATCTCAACCTTGTGCTATCAACCTCGCTACTCATACTAAACTAATAAGCATACCCGTATTCCCAAGGTCCCGACCTCAGGAAATCTCTATCTGACCTAACTCGGTAGAAACCGTCAGGGTCCTGCTACCAACGTCTAACACAGCAAGATGTCTATCGATCCCATCCATATAAATAATGACTTCCTCATGCACCAACAACATGACAAAGAAGTCCACAAACAAATCACAAGTCCCAAATGTATAGGACAATTATGTACCTCTTAATTGACCCCATCTGGTAACGTTACCAAGAGAGGTCTATCCTCTATTGTATCTAAGGTCAGTCTATCAACGCATGCATTAGAAAGCAAAGAGTGCATAGCACCTATATCAAGAAAAATGCCAACGGCTCCACTATATTATTACTCAAAACTCGAACCTATGCTCCTCGGGTATCACTGAGGACATTGGAGGAAGAACCAAGCTAATGTGGCTGAGGGAAAAATGGTGGTTGATGGTGGTGTGATGGTGGTTGGTGTTGGTGCTATGGTGGTTTCCGGTGTCCAGAACTCACAAACAAGGAACAATCTCGTTAGACTCAAACAGAGCTTAGAGTAGAAGAGAGAAACGGAAATAGACTCAAACAAAAGACTGATCAATTGCAATGATCAAAACAAACTCTTTTTGTGAATTTATGATTAATTTGCCGACCCTTTTTGGTGGTTAGACGTCAACTGTGTTTTGATACCAATTGATATGGGGATTAGCCGCGAAGAACGGATCTAGATGAATAACCTGTTCTGAAGCATGAAGAATACACAAAATTAACAAACTTGGACAGCAATGAAAACGAGAAAACAGAAAGGGACAAGATGAACCGAAAGGAACAATGATAGAACCCTTGGATTCGAGATCCAAGAACCAACCGAGTGACGATTCGACCCCGCTTCTTACAACTTCACACAATCGATATGAGAATCAAGAGCAGGAAGAGGATGCCTTGTTCGACTTGCAACACCAATCCTGAATGAGATTGACATACACAAGAACGAGAAAGCCAAATCAAACACACAAACTCACGAGACAAGAATGATTGAATTCTCTTTGATTCAATTCTGAAATGCTCTCAGAAAAACTTGTATAAAACTTGTCTAACTACAAAATGAAGAGAGAAAAGGCTTTTATACATCCTTGGCCTTTTCTTCCTAAAACAAAATGGAAATAATTACAATAATTACATTTAGAGAGATTTAAATAAAAGCCGAGCAAAATAGAACAAAAATGGGACTAATTAAACTCTCCTAATCAGCCTCTCACGTCCACATACTGAAATGAATTTTCCAGCCTGCACATGCACACACGTGAAGCCCCTTGTATCTGATTTCAAGGCCTCCGTCTATCCTTTGAAATGCTTTCCAATGCCTGCCCAGCAACTAGAAATACAATTTAAGCTCCATTAATCATCTTGGTTGGTATGTGTTTGTGGCTGATCCACAAGATGGTCCTTAGACTTACTAAAGATGGACTTGGTTGAGCTTCATGGACCATGGTTAGGAAAAGAGCATCCATCTCAACTTGGCGTTTAGCTTGAGCTCTTTTTAGAGCCCCCTCAGGTATTGAAGATGGAGTAAACTCAAATGATCCTTCATCATGATTGATACGGGGATTAGCCACGAAGAACGGATCTAGACGAGCAACTTGTTTTCGGGAATAAAAGCAAACAAAATTCAGCAACAATTATGAAAGGAAAACGTGCAAAGCAATAAGGGAAACGAGATGGAATAGAGGAACCGAAAGGAACAAACGATAGAACCGTTGGATTCGATGATCCAAGAACCCAAATCGATGACGATTCGACCCCGCTTCTTACAACTTTACACAATCGATCTAGAATTATTGAAGGCACGAAGAGGTTGCTTCGATTCGACTTGTAGCACCAACCCGAAGGAGATTGACACACACAAGAACGAGAAATCTATGCAAACACCACAGTTCTCACGAGACAATAGGCTGAACTCAGAAGGTTCGATTTAGCACTTAGGCAATGTGTTTAACGTAATCTGCACAAAAAGGAAGAGAGAAAGGTTTATATACAACCTATACCTTCTCTCCTAAAAATAGAAAAGAAATAAAAACAATAATTACAAATTAGAGTGTTTTAAATAAATCCATAAAATAGACTAATTCTAGGCTTTATTTAACACTCTCTAACTAGCTTCTCACGCCAGCCATGCACATGCACACGTGAAGCTCTCCTATGCTCCATTCAACTTCTTCTTGGCTGGTCCAATGTGGCTAAGCATCATGACGGGACTTGGACTCATTGGAGGTGAGCTTGGGTGAGCTTCTTGAACCATGGTTAGGAAGATAGCATCCCTCTCCGCTTGGCGTTTGGCTTGAGCTCGTGTTAGGGCTCCTTTTGGTGTTGAAGATGGAGCTAGCTTGGATGACCCTTCATCATTCTTCCCTTCTTTAAAAGAATTCGACCTCGAATTTCCTTGATCATCACTAAGGGGTGGAAAAGGGCTTAGATCCCTCACATTGAACGTGGGATCACAAGCATAGTCGTCCGGCAAGTCTAGCACATAGGCATTGTCACCAGCCTTGTGTAGCACCTTGAAAGGTCCGTTTCCTCTTGGAGAGAGCTTGGACTTCCGAAGTTGTTGAAACCTCTCCTTCCTCAAGTGTAGCCATACAAGGTCACCGGCCTCAAATGTAACCTTCTTCCTTCCTTGGTTTGCCTTGGCTGCGTTGTGTTTGCCTTTCTCCTCAAGCTTAATCCTTGTCCTCCTATGTAGCTCCTTGATGTGTTCAACCTGCGTTTTAGCACTTAAATCCACTCGCTCCTTCTTAGGCAACGGTGTAAGTTCAAAAGAGGTTAGTGGATTAAAACCATAAACACACTCAAATGGAGAGATGGAAGTAGACGAATGCACAACTCTATTATAGGCAAATTCAACATGTGGCAAGACATCCTCCCATTCCTTTAGATACTTTTTTATGACAACCCTTAAAAAAGTGTGGTTAAAGTCCTATTAGTTACTTCCGTTTGCCCATCAATTTGGGGGTGGCTTGATGTAGAAAATAACAATTTCGTACCTAGCTTTCCCCAAATAGTCTTCCAAAAATAACTTAAGAACTTAACATCCCTATCACTTACTATTTTCCTCGGAATTCCATGTAACCTAACTACTTCCCGAAAGAATAGATTAGCTACATTGGCCGCATCATCAGTTTTGTGACAAGCAATAAAGTGAGCCATTTTTGAGAAACGATCTACAACCACAAAAATCGAGTCTCTACCTCTTTTAGTCCTAGGCAATCCTACAATATAGTCCATACTAATGTCTTCCCAAGGGGCTGTGGGATGGACAAAGGTGTGTACAATCCATGAGGCTTCACTTTAGATTTAGCTCTACGGCATTCTAAGCATCTTTTAAGCACATTTTCAACATCCCTAAGCATGTGTGGCCAATAAAAGTGTGAGTGCCGCATAGCATAAGTTTTATCCCTCCCAAAATGACCCATTAAACCTCCTTTATGGGCTTCCTTTACTAGCAATAATCGGAGGGAACACCTAGGTATGCACACCTTATCAATTCGAAACAAAAATCCCTCAAACAAATAGTATTTATCTAAGGAACCTTTTTGCACACATAACTTATACGTATCACCAAAATCAATATCAGATTCATAGAGGTCCTTAATGTAAACAAAGCCTAATACCTTAGCATCCAATGTAGTCAACAATGTGTACCTCCTAGAGAGGGCATCCGCCACTACATTGTCTTTTCCCTTTTTATACTTGATAACATAGGGAAAAGTCTCAATAAATTCCATCCACCTACCATGCCTCCTATCTAGTTTATCTTGACTCCGAAAATGCTTCAAAGACTCATGATCGGAATGCAAAATAAACTCTCTAGGCCACAAGTAGTGTTGTCATGTCTTAAGCACTCTAAACAAAGCATATAACTCTTTATCATAGGTAGAGTAATTAAGACATTCTCCTTTGAGCTTTTCACTAAAGAAGGCAATAGGCTTACCTTCTTGCATGAGCACGCCGCCAATGCCAATGCCTGAGGCATCACACTCCACTTCAAAGGGCCTAGTGAAGTCGGGAAGAGCTAGCAAGGGCGCCTCGGTTAAGACCAATTTCAGCTTGCTAAAGGCACGTTCTTGCGCCTCCTCCCACACAAATGGCGCATGCTTCTTGCAGATTTCCGTCAAGGGCGCGGCAATGGTACTAAAGTCTCTCACAAAGCGCCTATAGAAGCTTGCAAGCCCATGGAAACTCCTTACTTGGCTGATGGATATTGGTGTGGGCCAATCTTTGATTGCTCTAATCTTCTCCTCATCCACTTGTAGGTCTTGTGTAGTCACTACAAAACCAAGAAATATAACCTCATTAGTGCAAAAACTACATTTCTTAAGATTAGCATACAAGTGTTCAGCCCTAAGGGTAAGAACTACTTCCCTTAGATGTTCTTCATGCTCCTCTAGGGACCTGTTATAGATTAAAATATCATCAAAGTATACTACAACAAACTTTCCTATAAAATGTCTCAAAACATAGTTCATTAAGCGCATAAAAGTAGAAGGAGCATTAGTTAACCCAAATGGCATAACAAGCCACTCATACAAACAAAACTTAGTTTTGAAGGATGTTTTCCACTCGTCCCCCTCCTTCATTCGGATTTGATGGTAGCCACTCCGTAGGTCTATCTTGCTAAAGGTGGTGGCGCCATGTAGCTCATCAAGCATATCATCTAGGCGGGGAATACGGTGGCGGTACTTGATGGTGATGTTGTTGATAGCTCGACAATCAACACACATCCTCCATGTGTTGTCCTGCTTAGGTACCAAGAGCACGGGCACGGCGCACGGACTTAAGCTCTCCCTCACGTAGCCCTTGTCTAAGATGTCTTGAACTTGCGCTTGAATCTCTTGACTCTCCTTTGGGTTCATTCGGTAGGCTCGTCTTGATGTAGGACCATCACATGGAAGATATCAAGGTCCCATTACTAGAGCAAGAGCTAAGGAGATCCAAGAAGTTACGTCAAGGGAAGTGCTATTGCTTGACACAATGCGTGAACCATTTAATTTCCATACATCATGTGTTAATCTTTTGGTGAATGTAGGAGCAAGCGAACCAAGCAAGGAGACCATGCCGATGTGCTCACTTCCCATGCAGCTCGAGAAGACCATGCAGACGTTGCTCACGTCCAAGGCAGCCCAAGAGGATAGGTTGTTGCTCACGTCCCATGCAGCCCAAGGGGGAAGGTTGTTGCTCACGTCCAATGCAGCCCAAGAGGGAAGGTTGTTGCTCACGTCCAATGCAGCCCAAGAGGGAAGGTTGTTGCTCACGTCCAATGCAGCCCAAGAGGGGAGGCAGCTGTTCACATCCAAGGCAGCCCAAGAGGATAGCAAGCTGATCACGTTCAAGGAGGCCCAAGAGAACAATTCAGCTCATTCAGATCATCATTTGGGCTCTTAAAACACAGCCAAATCACTCATGGATCTGTTGAACAATTCAGCCCATTCGGATAGTCCAATTTGCTCTTAAAATCGTTCAACTCACTCCAAGGAGTTGTTTGAATAAGTCAGCCTACTTTCATGCTGAATTAGTTGTTTGTTAAGTTGTTAGCTACATTAGAGGAAGCTCTCTTATTACCACCTTCCCACTAATGTTTAGTTTTCTTTTCTTTATTTTTGTCTAGATAAAAGAGTCTATATATATAGCCTCTTTAGCTGCTGATTAGTTACGTTAATTTCATTGCTTAGAATTACATTTGTAATCATTCACAAAATCAATCAAAGAAAAAGAGAGTTTTTGGTTGGCATTGCTGTTGTTTGCTTGGCTGAGATTGTTTGTGTCAACCGCCTTTGGATTGGTGCTTCGAGCCTTCACGAGTCCCTCTTTGTGCTAGTCCAGCCAGAGCTAGTGTAAAGTTGTATTGGAGACGGGTCTAAGACATTAACGGGTGGGGTTTTGGCTCTTCAGCCTTGGTTCCTTTCGTTGACTCTCTTTGGTTCTTCTCTCACCTTCCTGCGCCCATTCACCACCTACGTTCCATTCCGCATCTGGATTCGCCTCATTCAGCTGGATTCGAGATCATTGTACCTAGATCGACTCAATCACGGACTAAGACCATATCAGTTGGTATCAGAGCTCAGTTGGTACAATTGATCACTCCTTTCTTCTTGTTAACCTTATTGCTTATCCAATTGAGATTTAACTTGTGCTTGAAGTGTGCAAATTCAAAAGCCGGATAACATCTTGAGGAGAGGTAAACACAAAACACAACAAAAGCAAAAAGGGCTCAACGTTGCATACACATTTCGGTAACCCTCTCTGCAATCAATTTCGGTTACCTTCTCTCCTACAAATCTTTGACAAAGTCTAAGAGATCTTTCAAAAAAAAATAAAAAAATAAAAAAAAAACACTACAAAATCGGCTGGCCTTTTATTAATCTACATCAAGCACAAGTAAACTCTTTCAAACAATTCAAAACGTCATTCTAAACACATTCACCATACCTACACCAACCCAACGGTCAATACTCCAATTAGGAGTGTCTTGATTCATCTCCGACACTAACATCAATTTCAGCAGTTCTAGTTCCAAAGGGTTGCTAAGAAGGTTTGGAAATCGTGATCTTAAGGTGTTGGATCCTTACAACTCGAGCCACCAGCTAGGCAATACCAACGAGAGAGTGAGCGATACACAAGTGAGATCTTTGCTTTTCTAACCTAACCGGTTCTTTGTTTGTTACTTGAGCATGTCCAGGTCCCTATGTCCCAGCAAGTTGAGTGGCGAGACCGTCACGCCTGAGATGATCAGTCTATTGAAACAATTGTCCGATTCCGTAGCTAACCTATCCAAACGAGTGGAGTCTATGGAAGCACGAACACCACCAGCCGGGACACCACCTTTGAGAACCAACTATGAGTTTGGCAGTCCTTCACGTGTTACTAGAGAGCCGGATCATCCGGATCAAGGTAATTTACAGTCCAATGTCCTCCCTAATGCTTCTAACATGCCACCATTTGTTGATGACTTTCAGCGACGGAATGAAGCTGCTTTCGAGGACCACACTTGGGAAGGTTACAATCGGCCATTCCAGCAGCCAAGGCAAGGACGAGAACGTGATAACCCATGGCCCTATCAAGAGCAAGACGTCTACACGGAGTGGGAAACTAAAGTTGAGCAGATCTGGTTGTGTCACAACTTCAGCGAGCCTAGGAAGGTTCAGCTAGCCGCTCTTGAGTTCCAAGGCTATGCTTTGGTATGGTGGGATCACGTAGTCAAAGAAAGAGTTCGAACATTGGATCCTCAAATCACCACATGGGAGCATATGAAGGCACTAATGAGGGCTCGGTTCGTTCCACCTCACTATACCCGAGAGCTTCGACAACGGCTGGAAAATTTGAGACAAGGTTCACTTAGCGCTGAGGATGCCTATACGAATATGCAAGTTGCTATGGTGAAGGCCAACGTTCAAGAGGATGAAGAAAACACTATGACTAGGTATCTTCGAATTCTAAATTCCAATTTGGCTAATGAAGTTGATATGTATCCATACAGCACCATGGAGCAATTACTACACTTGGCCATCAAGGTGGAAAGGAAGACTAAGGTGCGAAACCGGGAATACAAGCCACCCCATGGAACGCCCAACACTTGGAAAGCACAAGGGAGCCGGCTGCCTAACCACAACAAAGATCAAGGAGGCCGGAAGGAAGAGAGAAAGTCGGCACCTATAGGCCAAGAAGGGCAAAGAAGGTCTTCTACACCGTCCACTACACCACGATCCTCGAATGAGCCTTCGAGTGATCATCGAGGGAGTACTCCTATCTCTAACTCTAGAACTAGGGACATTGTGTGTTTTAAATGCCAAGGTAGAGGACACATGAGTAGAGAATGTCCTAAAAGACGCACTTTGATCATAAATCATCTAGGAGAATATGAGAGTGAGGATGATGTGGAATTAGATGATGAAAATGCATTAATTGATGACAATGAACAAAATGAGAATGATGATTGCATTGAGTATGAACAAGGTGAATATTTGATATCTAGGAGAACTTTGCATGTCCAACTAGCACCTTGTGAGGATAACCAACTTGAAAATCTGTTTCATACAAGGTGTAGTATTAAAGGAAAAGTGTGTAATGTGATAATTGATGGAGGAAGTTGTTGCAACATAGCTAGCACTGAAATGGTAAACAAATTACAACTTCTTACATTTTATCACCCTAGGCCATATAAACTACATTGGATGAATGAGTGTGGAGAACTTAAGGTCAATAAGCAAACTAAGGTCAATATAACATTAGGATCATATGAGGATGTTATTACATGTGATGTTGTGCCTATGAATGCTTGTCACTTGTTGCTTGGTCGTCCATGGCAATATGATAGGAAAGTTGTCCATGATGGGTTTTCTAACAAATATAGCTTTGAGTATAAGGGTAAAACTTTAACACTTAAACCTATGACACCTTTACAAATAGCCGAGTATTATGAGAACAAGAGGGTAGAGCAAGGAACCCCTCCAAAGCCTAAGATCACACGGCCTAAGAGTAAGGAGAATAAAACCCATCAAACACTGTTAGTACAACCAACAAGTAGCTATCTTGAGTCTAGGAATGAATATGTCACTAACTATGCTTCTATGGATGTGCTAATGATGAGTTTGTGTAAATCTCTAGTGAATGTGCCTCATGACTCTACGATTCCACTTCCTAGTTCTATCCAGGGGCTGTTAGACGAGTTTAGGGACGTTTTTCCTGAGGAGATTCCAGCCGGCTTGCCGCCCATTAGGGGCATTGAACACCAAATAGATTTAATACCCGGAGCCACTTTTCCCAATAGACCCGCCTATAGGATGAACCCTACGGAAGCCCAGGAAATTCAGAACCAAGTTCAAGCCTTGCTAGATAAGGGGTATGTTCGGGAAAGCCTTAGTCCTTGTGCCGTTCCCGTCCTGCTAGTACCCAAGAAGGATAACACTTGGAGAATGTGTATTGATTAGAGCAATCAATAACATTACTATCAAGTATAGACACCCGATTCCCCGTCTAGATGACATGCTTGATGAGTTACATGGAGCTACAATTTTCACTAAGATTGACCTTAGGAGTGGCTACCATCAAATTAGAATGAGGGAAGGGGATGAATGGAAAACAGCTTTTAAAACCAAATTTGGTCTCTATGAGTGGCTAGTAATGCCTTTTGGCTTAACTAACGCTCCTAGTACCTTCATGAGATTAATGAATCATATTTTGAGACCTTATATTGGTTTATTTGTTGTAGTCTACTTTGATGACATTACTATTTGATGCAATTGACTTGGATGGATTAAAACTCCTTGTAAGATCAATGCCTTAGCTCAACTAGCACACTCCTTGACTTGAAAAAGGGTGATACACGGCTGCTTGAAGGTTCACAACAGAAAACGTCAAGTTAGACACTAAGAAGCAAAAATAAGACTCAACTAGTATGGCTTGCAAGCAATGTTAACTAGCTAAATCACACAAAATTCTCAAAAAAAGACACAAGAGTCAAAGATAGATGCAAAAGGCTGATATGGACTCGAAAAGATGGTAAACTTAAGATATGATAGAATTATAGTAAAACAAGGAAGATAGACACACAAGAGACTAAGAAGAGAGCTTCACTTACCTTGTCCTTATGCAATGGAGAGATATATGACCGGCTGTGGTGTTTAAAGTTGGCTTTTGGGTAATGGTGATGGATAAGAAATAAGGTAGGTAACTCTTGTTTGTAGTCTCAATGATCCTTTCACAATCAGATTGCAAAAACACTTGTTTTTCTAGCTTCTACACAACTTATGTTAGTATAGAATATGATATGAAATGTATGATATGTAGGATGATGAAAATATATGAGAAAATATTTCTTTTTCTTTGTTTTTCTTTTGTGTTCCTTGGCTGACGTTTTGTGGAAGAAAATAGGAGAGAGGAATGAAATTAAAAATTGAAAAGAAATAAGAGATAACTAACTAGAAGTAGTCTCTTGTTGTTGCTACAAATAAGGAGCTTTTGTGGCCTCTCTCTCCTACTTGCAACGACTGATTTGTTTTGGAGAGTGGTCCCCCTTCTTTTTTTTTTGAACGGTTATTTGCCAAGAGGATGCAGCTGGACGTTTTGGATGAACAATGGCTAATGAAGGTGATGTAGAATGGCTGGAAAATGGATGTTTTGGCTTGGCTTTCTTTCTTCTCCAATAAACACAAGAAACAAAGCAAATTAGACTCAAATAGACTCTTAAGATGAAGCAAATGACTCAAACAAAGAAAATACTCAAAGAAGATACTCAAACCGTCAATGGTGATGGCTGATTCCGGACTCGCAATCAACTAGCTCTAATACCACTTTGATGCGGGTTGGGGCCGCAAATGACTAGATCTAGATTGGGAATCCTTGAAGACCAACAATGGACGTTTTCCTTGACAAATGGCACGCAAAATCAGATTGTTTAGAACCAGAAATGACGTTGGACAAAAGGGAAGAAAGAGAATGAAATGGAACGTGGAATGTTTGGTAGAAGTAGATCCAAAAGAACCAAACGACTCCCTTACAAGAACCTTGATCAGATTGATCAAAACCCAAGCAAGATGATACCTTCAACCCTTTCTTCTATAACCTTACACAAGCCTTCAATGGAGACAAGAACAAGGAGGGACTAGTATTGACTAGTAGCACCAATCTCTAAAGAGATTAACACACACAAGAACAATCTAGCAAGGATTCACAACAATTCAATCAATGGCTCACTTTATTGATTGAATTTTCTGAATAGGAACAATAGCTCTCAACGAGACGGTTTATCAAGTTTTGCTAAAATCTATCTAATCTGGAAAGAAGCTAAGGGAGGCTTTTTATATGCCTAGAAAGCCTCCTATCTAAAAAAGGAAAAACATTTGTCAAAAAGACAATAAAACAAATAAAACAACTAAAACAAATAAAAATAACCCTTAAAATGTTTTGAACCTAAAGGTTATAAAAAGTCTTTCATTTTCCGGAACAAGTGTCTCTTCTTTGCTTTTGCATGGCTCCAAATCACGTGTGCATTGTCTCCCTTCCACGTCCAAGTCATCGGGAATCGTCATTAACGTGACTAAGGAAGCCTCAGTCAGTAATGGATCATCAATGGTCTCCTTAGGAGCTAAGGATACCAACAAGTTGGACACCTCCTCTTGAATTGCTCTTGCCCTTGATCTAGTGATTGACCCTTGCATTGTAGGTCTAGTAGGGGTTGTTGGTGATGGTCCCTCATCATACTCCCCTTCTTGGGAAGGATTCGTCCTCTAATTATCACCATCAACATCACTTGACTCAAAGGGACTTAGATCTTCTACGTTGAAAGTAGGGCTCACTCCATAGTCCTCCGGAAGCTCTAGTACATAAGCATTGTTGCCATCCTTACGTAGTACTTTGAATGGTCCGTCTCCCCTAGGTGATAGCTTGGACTTGCGCCTTTCCGGGAAGCTATCCTTCCTTAAATGCAGCCACACGAGGTCTCCCGGTTCGAACAACACTTGCTTGCGGTTCCTATTAGCCTTGGCCGCCACTTGCCTCCCCTTCTCCTCTAGCCTTTTGCGTGTCCTTTCATTTAGTTCCTTGATGATCTCCACCTGTTTTTCCGCATTAAAATCAACTCGTTCCGCTATGGGCAACGGTATAAGATCAAAATGGGTCAAAGGATTCAACCCATAGACACACTCAAAAGGAGTTAGATTAGTAGAAGAATGTAATGTACGATTATATGCAAATTCAACATGAGGCAAGACATCTTCCCAAGCTTTCAAATTATCTTTTAAAACAGCCCTCAAAATGGTTGTTAACGTCCTATTAGTTACATCGGTTTGACCACCCGTTTGAGGATGACTAGAAGTCGAAAACAGCAACTTCGTCCCTAATTTACCCCAAAGAGTTTTCCAAAAGAAACTAAGAAACTTAACATCCCTATCAGTCACTATAGTCCTAGGTACTCAATGTAATCTAACAATTTCCCTAAAGAACAAGTTAGCTACATTATAAGTATCATCAGTCTTATGGCAAGCAATAAAATGGGCCATTTTAGAAAATCGATCTACTACCACAAAAATCGAATCTCTCCCCTTCTTAGTCCTAGGTAACCCAACAACGAGGTCCAAACTAATATCCTCCCAAGGTGACTTAGGCGTGGGTAAGGGGGTATACAATCCATGAGGTTTCAATATAGCCTTAGCCTTTAAACACACAAGACATCTCTTAAGCAAGTTCTCTACATCTCTAAGCATATGCGGCCAATAAAAATGTGAATGCAGCATATGATAAGTCTTATCTCTCCCAAAATGCCCCATTAAGCCTCCCATATGGGCTTCCTCAACAAGTAATAACCTAAGGGAACACTTAGGAATGCACACTTTATCAACTCTAAATAGAAAACCCTCAAACAAGTAATACTTATCACAGGCTCTTCTAGATGCACATTGCTTAAATATGTCTCCAAAATCAGAATCATCAACATATAAATCCTTAATATAATAGAAACCTAAGACCTTAGATTCCATAGTTGTGATTAAAGAATGTCTCCTAGAGAGAGCATCCGCTACAACATTATCCTTGCCCTTTTTATACTTTATGATATACGGAAAAGTTTCAATGAACTCCATCCATCTACCATGTCTCCTATCTAACTTATCTTGACTCCTAAAATGTCTTAAGGACTCATGATCGGTATGTAGGACAAACTCACTAGGCCATAAATAATGTTGCCATGTTTTTAATACTCTAAACAATGCATAAAGTTCTTTATCATAGGTCGTGTAGTTTAAACATGCTCCCTTTAATTTCTCACTAAAGAAGGCTAGTGGCTTACCCTCTTGCATGAGTACTCCTCCAATGCCAATACCCGAAGCATCACACTCGACCTCAAAAGGTTTGGTGAAGTCCGGAAGAGCTAGGAGAGGTGCATGGGACAGCCGCCACTTCAACTCCTTAAACGCCTTCTCTTGAGCATCTCCCCACACAAATGGCACCTTCTTTTGGTCAAGGACGTGAGTGGGGATGCTATGGTGCTGAAATCTCGCACAAAACGTCTATAGAAGGTTGCTAGGCCGTGGAAACTCCTCACTAACCGACGGTTGCGGGAGTAGGCCATTCATGGATTGCCTTGATTTCTCTACATCCACCTCTAGACCTCTTGTGCTCCCTACAAAACCAAGAAAACAGCTTGATTAGTACTAAACTCACATTTCTTCAAATTAGCATACAAATATTCAATTCTAAGAGTTGCAAGTACTTCCCTCAAATGTTCCTCATGCTCTTCAAGTGACTTACTATAGATGAGGATGTCATCAAAGTAAACCACAACAAACCTACCAATGTAGTGTCTCAACACGTGATTCATCAATCTTATAAATGTGCTAGGAGCATTGGTTAAACCAAATGGCATCACTAGCCACTCATAAAGACCAAACTTGGTCTTGAATGCCGTTTTCCACTCATCTCCCTCCCTCATTCTGATTTGGTGATAACGACTCCTAAGATCTATCTTAGAGAACAATGTGGCTCCATTCAACTCATCTAACATGTCATCTAAATGTGGGATAGGATCGTCGTACTTA
Organism: Fagopyrum esculentum; assembly: GCA_033239045.1. Lineage (NCBI taxonomy): Eukaryota > Viridiplantae > Streptophyta > Magnoliopsida > Caryophyllales > Polygonaceae > Fagopyrum > Fagopyrum esculentum. Next base: position 81,153,352 of record BSUD01000006.1, on the reverse strand, counting down.
ATGGTGATGTTGTTGCTGGCTCTACAATCAACACACATCCTCCATGTGTTGTCCTTCTTAGGTACTAAGAGACGGGAACGGCACTATGACTCAAGCTCTCCCTACATAACCCTTATCTAGGAGTTCTTGGACTTGGTTTTGGATCCTCCATGTATTGTCCTCCTATAGGCTGGACGGTTTGGGAGTGTAGCACCGGGAATAAGATCTATTTGGTGCTCAATACCTCTAAAAGGTGGAAGGCCAGCCGGAATCTCGTTAGGAAACACATCACTAAACTCATCTAGGATAGCTAGGATGGGCTTAAGTAGGGTGGCCTTGGCTTCATCACTCAAAGTCACAAAGCTCTTGCACAAGCTCACAAGAATGGCATCTAAAGGGGTGTAATCAAGGATGTACTCCTCCTTGGATGCTAGAAGGACACTACAAGGTGTGGCTAATAGGGTGGTACTAATCTTGGCCGTGGGTTCTGTTTTAGACCGTGAGCTATCCCCTCTCTTTTTCACCTCATTTTGCTCCACACTCAACTCCTTCTTCTTCTCATAAAATTCAGCAATCTACAATGGTGTCATAGGCTTAAGAGTTAGTGTTTGACCATTAAATTCAAATGTATGCCTATTAGTAAAACCATCATGCTTAACTCTCCTATCAAATTGCCATGGACGTCCCAAAAGAATATGACAAGCTTGCATGGGAACTACATCACAAGTAATGGTATCCTCATAGCTACCTAAAGTGATAGTAACTCTAGCTTGCCTATTTACTTTTAATTCTCCACAATCATTCATCCAATGCAATTTGTAAGGCCTAGGGTGATAAATTGTGGTACTTTGCAACTTATTAATCAAATCAGTGGCTATATTGCAACTACTTCCATCTATGATCATATTACGCACCTTCCCTTTATTAGGCATCTAGTATGAAAAGGTTCTCTCTTTGATTATCCTCACACGGAGCTAGCTTAGCATGCAAAGTTCTTCTAGCTATTAATGATTCTCCATTCTCATATTCAATGCCCTCATCACTGTTTCGGATTTCGGGTTTCGGGTTCGTGTTTCAGGTTTCGGGTTCGGGTTTTCGGGTTTCGGGTTCGGATTTCGGGTTTTCGGGTTCGAGTTTTTGGGTTTCGGGTTTTCGGGTTCGGGTTTTCGGGTTTCGGGTTTCGGGTTTTGGGTTTCGGGTTTCAGGTTCGGGTTTCGGGTTGTTATCATCATTTTGATGCTCATCCTTACTCTCATATTGTTCAAATTGATTTGAAACACACAATATCTCTAGAACGAAGAGTAGAGATAGAGGTACTCCCTTGAGGACCACTTGAAGGCTCATTCAAGGGTCTAGAGGATGAATGAGGCCTTGAGCTCCTTCTTTGTGCTCCTTGGTCCATGGTTGATGCTTTTCGGTCCTCCTTGGTGGATGTAGGCTCACGGCTGTAGGATCCTTGGGGCCGGCTGTTTTGTGCTTTCCATGAGCTTGTAGCTCCAAAGCTTGTCTTGGCACCTTGGTTCCTAGCCTTTGTCTTCTTCTCTACTTTGATTGTCAAATACAGCAGCTCTACCATGGTACTATAAGGATACAAATCAATTTCATTAGCCAAAGATGAGTTTAAAATGCGTAGATACCTAGCCATTGTAGACTCCTCATCTTCAACCACATTAGCTTTCACCATTGCCATTTGCATAGAGGTGTAGACCTCTTCGGCACTCATGGCTCCTTGTCTAAGGTTCTCCAACCTTTGCCTCAGCTCCCTAGCATAATGTTGAGGTACAAAACGAGCTCTCATCAAGGCCTTCATTTGTTCCCATGTAGTGATGGCTGGATCCAAGGTTCTTCTCCTTTCCTTGACAAGATGATCCCACCATACTAGTGCATATCCTTGGAACTCCAATGATGCAAGCAGGACCTTCCTTTGCTCTCCAAAGTGATGGCAAGACCAAATTTGCTCCAATTTAGTCTCCCAATCCATGTAAGCATCCGGGTCACACTTGCCTTCAAAACTAGGAATCTTGACCTTCGCTTTCCCTATTCCATCTAGATCTTGATAAGGCCTAAATGGCTCATATTCTCGTCTTCTCCTTGGCTGTGGGTGACGCCTAGGGAACTCTCTCCACATGCCTTCTTCCTTAACATCCTCTTGTGGCTCCTGAAAATCATCCACAAAACCTTGCACATTAGGTGTTCTAGGAAGAGGGTTAGCATGTCTCATACCTTGCCCTTGAGGAGTTCTTTGAGGTGATTCATGGGCTGTTTCTCTAGGGGCATCTCTAGACGTGCCTCCTAGCTCGAAAGTGGACCTCGGCTGTGGCGTGGCTATGGGTGTTGGCCGAGACTCAAACGTGCCAATTCGGTCGGTCAATCTTGCCACCGAATCCATTATTTGCTTCAACATAGCAAATGTCTTTGGGTGCATTGGCTCACTACTTTGGGAATTGCTTGGACTATTAGACCTAGACATGATCAAAAAAACACACAAAACAAGCAAACTAATTGAATTAGATAAAACAGAAAATTCTCACAAGTGTTTACTCTCACTCTCACACTCAAGTTGTGTTGATCACAAGCTATTTGATGCAATTGACTTGGATGGATTAAAACTCCTTCTAAGATCAATGCCTTAGCTCAACTAGCACACTCCTTGACTTGAAAAAGGGTGATACACGGCTGCTTGAAGGTTCACAACAGAAAACGTCAAGTTAGACACTAAGAAGCAAAAATAAGACTCAAGACTCAACTAGTATGGCTTGCAAGCAATGTTAACTAGCTAAATCACACAAAATACTAAAAAAAAGACACAAGACTCAAAGATAGATGCAAAAGGCTGATATGGACTCGAAAAGATGGTAAACTCAAGATATGATAGAATTAGAGTAAAACAAGGAAGATAGACACACAAGAGACTAAGAAGAGAGCTTCACTTACCTTGTCCTTATGCAATGGAGAGAGATATGACCGGCTGTGGTGTTTAAAGTTGGCTTTTGAGTAATGGTGATGGATAAGAAATAAGGTAGGTAACTCTTGTTTGTAGTCTCAATGATCCTTTCACAATCAGATTGCAAAAACACTTGTTTTTCTAGCTTCTACACAACTTAGGTTAGTATAGAATATGATATGAAATGTATGATATGTAGGATGATGAAAATATATGAGAAAATATTTCTTTTTCTTTTTTTTTTCTTTTGTGTTCCTTGGCTGATGTTTTGTGTAAGAAAATAGGAGAGAGGAATGAAATTAAAAATTGAAAAGAAATAAGAGATAACTAACTAGAAGTAGTCTCCTATTGTTGCTACAAATATGGAGCTTTTGTGGCCTCTCTCTCCTACTTGCAACGACTGATTTGTTTTGGAGAGTGGTCCCCCTTCTTTTTTTTTTAACGGTTATTTGCCAAGAGGATGCAGTTGGACGTTTTGGATGAACAATGGCTGATGAAGGTGAGGTAGAATGGCTGGAAAATGGCTGTTTTGGCTTGGCTTTCTCTCTTCTCCAATAAACACAAGAAACAAAGCAAATTAGACTCAAATAGACTCTTAAGATGAAGCAAATGACTCAAACAAAGAACAGACTCAAAGAAGATACTCAAACCGTCAATGGTGATGGCTGATTCCGGACTCGCAATCAACTAGCTCTGATACCACTTTGATGCGGGTTGGGGCCGCAAATGACTAGATCTAGATTGGGAATCCTTGAAGACCAACAATGGACGTTTTCCTTGACAAATGGCACGCAAAATCAGATTGTTTAGAACCAGAAATGACGTTGGACAAAAGGGAAGAAAGAGAATGAAATGGAACGTGGAATGTTTGGTAGAAGTAGATCCAAAAGAACAAAACGACTCCCTTACAAGAACCTTGATCAGATTGATCAAAACCCAAGCAAGATGATCCCTTCAACCCTTTCTTCTATAACCTTACACAAGCCTTCAATGGAGACAAGCACAAGGAGGGACTAGTATGGACTAGTAGCACCAATCTCTAAAGAGATTAACACACACAAGAACAATCTAGCAAGGATTCACAACAATTCAATCAATGACTCACTTTATTGATTGAATTTTCTGAATAGGAACAATAGCTCTCAACGAGACGGTTTATCAAGTTTTGCTAAAACCTATCTAATCTGGAAAGAAGCTAAGGGAGGCTTTTTATATGCCTAGAAAGCCTCCTATCTAAAAAAGGAAAAATATTTGTCAAAAAGACAATAAAACAAATAAAACAACTAAAACAAATATAAATAACCCTTAAAATGTTTTGAACCTAAAGGTTATAAAAAGTCTTTCATTTTATACCAAAAGATGATATAAAAATACAAAAGAAGCTCCAAAAGCCTCAATCTTCCATTTCTTGCAATTCCGGAACAAGTGTCTCTTCTTTGCTTTTGCATGGCTCCAAATCACGTGTGCATTGTCTCCCTTCCACGTCCAAGTCATTGGGAATCGTCATTAACGTGACTAAGGAAGCCTCAGTCAGCAATGGATCGTCAATGGTCTCCTTAGGAGCTAAGGATACCAACAAGTTGGACACCTCCTCTTGAATTACCCTCTTGCCCTTGATCTAGTGATTGACCCTTGCATTGTAGGACTAGTAGGGGCTGTTGGTGATAGTCCCTCATCATACTCCCCTTCTTGGGAAGGATTCGTCCTCGAATCATCACCATCCGCATCACTTGACTCAAAGGGACTTAGATCTCCTACGTTGAAAGTAGGGCTCACTCCATAGTCCTCCGGAAGCTCTAGTACATAAGCATTGTTGCCAACCTTACGTAGTACTTTGAATGGTCCGTCTCCCCTAGGTGATATCTTGGACTTGCGCCTTTCCGGGAACCTATCCTTCCTTAAATGCAGCCACACGAGGTCTCCCGGTTCGAACAACACTTGCTTGCGGTTCCTATTAGCCTTGGCCGCCACTTACCTCCCCTTCTCCTCTAGCCTTTTGGGTGTCCTTTCATGTAGTTCCTTGATGATCTCCACCTGTTTTACTGCATTAAAATCTACTCGCTCCGCTATGGGCAACGGTATAAGATCAAAAGGGGTCAAAGGATGACTAGAAGTCGAAAACAGCAACTTCGTCCCTAATTTACCCCAAAGAGTTTTCCAAAAGAAACTAAGAAACTTAACATCCCTATCACTCACTATAGTCCTAGGTACTCCATGTAATCTAACAATTTCCCTAAAGAACAAGTTAGCTACATTATAAGCATCATCAGTCTTATGGCAAGCAATAAAATGGGTCATTTTAGAAAATCGATCTACTACCACAAAAATCGAATCTCTCCCCTTCTTAGTCCTAGGTAACCCAACAACGAAGTCCATACTAATATCCTCCCAAGGTGACTTAGGCGTGGGTAAGGGGGTATACAATCCATGAGGTTTCAATATAGCCTTATCCTTTAAACACACAAGACATCTCTTAAGCAAGTTCTCTACATCTCTAACCATATGAGGCCAATAAAAATGTGAATGCAGCATATGATAAGTCTTATCTCTCCCAAAATGCCCCATTAAGCCTCCCATATGGGCTTCCTCAACAAGTAAAAACCTAAGGGAACACTTAGGAATGCACACTTTATCAACTCTAAATAGAAAACCCTCAAACAAGTATTACTTATCAAAGGCTCCTCTAGATGCATATTGCTTAAATATGTCTCCAAAATCAGAATCATCAACATATAAATCCTTAATATAATAGAAACCTAAGACCTTAGATTCCATAGTTGTGATTAAAGAATGTCTCCTAGAGAGAGCATCCGCTACAACATTATCCTTGCCCTTTTTATACTTTATGATATAAGGAAAAGTTTCTATAAACTCCATCCATCTACCATGTCTCCTATCTAACTTATCTTGACTCCTAAAATGTCTTAAGGACTCATGATCGGTATGTAGGAAAAACTCACTAGGCCATAAATAATGTTGCCATGTTTTTAATACTCTAAACAATGCATAAAGTTCTTTATCATAGGTCGAGTAGTTTAAACATGCTCCCTTTAATTTCTCACTAAAGAAGGCTAGTGGCTTACCCTCTTGCATGAGTACTCTTCCAATGCCAATACCCGAAGCATCACACTCGACCTCAAAAGGTTTGGTGAAGTTCGGAAGAGCTAGAAGAGGTGCATGGGACAGCCGCCACTTCAACTCTTTAAACACCTTCTCTTGAGCATCTCCCCCACACAAATGGCACCTTCTTCTTTGTCAAGGACGTGAGTGGGGATGCTATGGTGCTGAAATCTCGCACAAAACGTCTATAGAAGGTTGCTAGGCCGTGGAAACTCCTCACTTGACCGACGGTTGCGGGAGTAGGCCATTCCTGGATTGCCTTGATCTTCTCTTCATCCACCTCTAGACCTCTTGTACTCACTACAAAACCAAGAAAAACAACTTGATTAGTACTAAACTCACATTTCTTCAAATTAGCATACAAATATTCAATTCTAAGAGTTGCAAGTACTTCCCTCAAATGTTCCTCATGCTCTTCAAGTGACTTACTATAGATGAGGATGTCATCAAAGTAAACCACAACAAACCTACCAATGTAGTGTCTCAACACGTGATTCATCAATCTCATAAATGTCCTAGGAGCATTGGTTAAACCAAATGGCATCACTAGCCACTCATAAAGACCAAACTTGGTCTTGAATGCCGTTTTCCACTCATCTCCCTCCCTCATTCTGATTTGGTGATAACCACTCCTAAGATCTATCTTAGAGAACAATGTGGCTCCATTCAACTCATCTAACATGTCATCTAATTGTGAGATAGGATGGTCGTACTTAATGGTGATGTTGTTGATGGTTCTACAATCAACACACATTCTCCATGTATTGTCCTTCTTAGGCACTAAGAGGACGGGAACGGCACTAGGACTCAAGTTCTCCCTAGGGTTCATCCTATAGGCTGGACGGTTTGGGAGTGTAGCACCGGGAATAAGATCTATTTGGTGCTCAATACCTCTAAAAGGTGGAAGGCCAGCCGGAATCTCGTCAGGAAACACATCACTAAACTCATCTAGGATAGCTAATATGGGCTTAGGTAGGGTGGCCTTGGCTTCATCACTCAAAGTCACAAAGCTCTTGTACAAGCTCACAAGAATGGCATCTAAAGGGGTGTAATCTAGGATGTATTCCTCCTTGGATGCTAGAAGGACACTACAAGGTGTGGCTAATAGGGTGGTACTAATCTTGGCCGTGGGTTCTGTTTTAGACCGTGAGCTATCCCCTCTCTTTTTCACCTCATTTTGCTCCACACTCAACTCCTTCTTCTTCTCATAAAATTCAGCAATCTGCAATGGTGTCATAGGCTTAAGAGTTAGTGTTTGACCATTAAATTCAAAGGTATGCTTATTAGTAAAACCATCATGCTTAACTCTCCTATCAAATTGCCATGGACGTCCCAAAAGAATATGACAAGCTTGCATGGGAACTACATCACAAGTAATGGTGTCCTCATAGCTACCTAAAGTGATAGTAACTCTAGCTTGCCTATTTACTTTTAATTCTCCACAATCATTCATCCAATGCAATTTGTAAGGCCTAGGGTGATAAATTGTGGTAATTTGCAACTTATTAATCAAATCAACGCTAGCTATATTGCAACAACTACTTCCATCTATGATCATATTACGCACCTTCCCTTTAATTAGGCATCTAGTATGAAAAAGGTTCTCTCTTTGATTATCCTCACACGGAGCTAGCTTAGCATGCAAAGTTCTTCTAGCTATTAATAATTCTCCATGCTCATATTCAATGCCCTCATCACTGTTTCGGGTTTCGAGTTTTCGGGTTCGGGTTTTCGTGTTTCGGGTTTCGGGTTTTTCGGGTTTCGGGTTTCGGGTTTCGGGTTTTCGGTTTCGGCTTTCTGGTTCGGGTTCGGGTTTCGGGTTTCGGGTTTCGGGTTTTGGGTTTCGGGTTGTTATCATCATTTTCATGCTCATCCTCACTCTCATATTGTTCAAATTGATTTAAAACACACAATATCTCTAGAACAAAGAGTAGAGTTAGAGGTACTCCCTTGAGGACCACTTGAAGGCTCATTCAAGGGTTTAGAGGATGAATGAGGCCTTGAGCTCCTTCTTTGTGCTCCTTGGTCCATGGTTGATGCTTTTTGGTCCTCCTTGGTGGATGTAGGCTCACGGCTGTAGGATCCTTGGGGCCGGCTGTTTTGTGCTTTCCATGAGCTTGTAGCTCCAAAGCTTGTCTTGGCACCTTGGTTCCTAGCCTTTGTCTTCTTCTCTACTTTGATTGTCAAATGCAGCAGCTCTACCATGGTACTATAAGGATACAAATCAATTTCATTAGCTAAAGATGAGTTTAAAATGCGTAGATACCTAGCCATTGTAGACTCCTCATCTTCAACCACATTAGCTTTCACCATTGCCATTTGCATAGAGGTGTAGACCTCTTCGGCACTCATGGCTCCTTGTCTAAGGTTCTCCAACCTTTGCCTCAGCTCCCTAGCATAATGTTGAGGTACAAAACGAGCTCTCATCAAGGCCTTCATTTGTTCCCATGTAGTGATGGCGGGATCCAAGGTTCTTCTCCTTTCCTTGACAAGATGATCCCACCATACTAGTGCATATCCTTGGAACTCCAATGATGCAAACTGGACCTTCCTTTGCTCTCCAAGGGGCATCTCTAGACGTGCCTCCTAGCTCGAAAGTGGACCTCGGCTGTGGCGTGGCTATGGGTGTTGGCCGAGACTCCAACGTGCCAATCCGGTCGGTCAATCTTGCCACCGAATCCATTATTTGCTTCAACATAGCAAATGTCTCCGGGTGCATTGGCTCAGTGCTTTGGGACTTGCTTTGACTATTAGACCTAGACATGATCAAACAAACACACAAAACAAGCAAACTAATTGAATTAGATAAAACAGAAAATTCTCACAAGTGTTTACTCTCACTCTCACACTCAAGTTGTGTTGATCACAAGCTATTTGATGCAATTTACTTGGATGGATTAAAACTCCTTCTAAGATCAATGCCTTAGCTCAACTAGCACACTCCTTGACTTGAAAAAGGGTGATACATGGCTGCTTGAAGGTTCACAACAGAAAACGTCAAGTTAGACACTAAGAAGCTGAAATAAGACTCAAGACTCAACTAGTATGGCTTGCAAGCAATGTTAACTAGCTAAATCACACAAAATACTAAAAAAAAAGACACAAGACTCAAAGATAGATGCAAAAGGCTGATATGGACTCGAAAAGATGGTAAACTCAAGATATGATAGAATTAGAGTAAAACAAGGAAGATAGACACACAAGAGACTAAGAAGAGAGCTTCACTTACCTTGTCCTTATGCAATGGAGAGAGATATGACCGGCTGTGGTGTTTAAAGTTGGCTTTTGGGTAATGGTGATGGATAAGAAATAAGGTAGGTAACTCTTGTTTGTAGTCTCAATGATCCTTTCACAATCAGATTGCAAAAACACTTGTTTTTCTAGCTTCTACACAACTTAGGTTAGTATAGAATATGATATGAAATGTATGATATGTAGGATGATGAAAATATATGAGAAAATATTTCTTTTTCTTTTTTTTTCTTTTGTGTTCCTTGGCTGACGTTTTGTGGAAGAAAATAGGAGAGAGGAATGAAATTAAAAATTGAAAAGAAATAAGAGATAACTAACTAGAAGTAGTCTCTTGTTGTTGCTACAAATAAGGAGCTTTTGTGGCCTCTCTCTCCTACTTGCAACGACTGATTTGTTTTGGAGAGCGGTCCCCCTTCTTCTTTTTTTTTTGAACGGTTAACTGCCAAGAGGATGCAGCTGGACGTTTTGGATGAACAATGGCTGATGAAGGTGATGTAGAATGGCTAGAAAATGGCTGTTTTGGCTTGGCTTTCTCTCTTCTCCAATAAACACAAGAAACGAAGCAAATTAGACTCAAATAGACTCTTAAGATGAAGCAAATGACTCAAACAAAGAAAAGACTCAAAGAAGATACTCAAACCGTCAATGGTGATGGCTGATTCCGGACTCGCAATCAACTAGCTCTGATACCACTTTGATGCGGGTTGGGGCCGCAAATGACTAGATCTAGATTGGGAATCCTTGAAGACCAACAATGGACGTTTTCCTTGACAAATGGCACGCAAAATCAGATTGTTTAGAACCAGAAAAGACGTTGGACAAAAGCGAAGAAAGAGAATGAAATGGAACATGGAATGTTTGGTAGAAGTAGATCCAAAAGAACAAAACGACTCCCTTACAAGAACCTTGATTAGATTGATCCAAACCCAAGCAAGATGATGCCTTCAACCCTTTCTTCTATAACCTTACACAAGCCTTCAATGGAGACAAGCACAAGGAGGGACTAGTATTGACTAGTAGCACCAATCTCTAAAGAGATTAACACACACAAGAACAATCTAGCAAGGATTCACAACAATTCAATCAATTGCTCACTTTATTGATTGAATTTTCTGAATAGGAACAATAGCTCTCAACGAGACGGTTTATCAAGTTTTGCTAAAATCTATCTAATCTGGAAAGAAGCTAAGGGAGGCTTTTTATATGCCTAGAAAGACTCCTATCTAAAAAAGGAAAAATATTTGTCAAAAAAACAATAAAACAACTAAAACAAATAAAAATAACCCTTAAAATGTTTTGAACCTAAAGGTTATAAAAAGTCTTTTATTTTATACCAAAAGATGATATAAAATACAAAAGAAGCTCCAAAAGCCTCAATCTTCCATTTCTTGCAATTCCGGAACAAGTGTCGCTTCTTTGCTTTTGCATGGCTCCAAATCACGTGTGCATTGTCTCCCTTCCACGTCCAAGTCATCGGGAATCGTCATTAACGTGACTAAGGAAGCCTCAGTCAGCAATGGATCGTCAATGGTCTCCTTAGGAGCTAAGGATACCAACAAGTTGGACACCTCCTCTTGAATTGCTCTTGCCCTTGATCTAGTGATTAACCCTTGCATTGTAGGACTAGTAGGGGCTGTTGGTGATGGTCCCTCATCATACTCCCCTTCTTGGGAAGGATTCATCCTCGAATCATCACCATCCGCATCACTTGACTCAAAGGGACTTAGATCTCCTACGTTGAAAGTAGGGCTCACTCCATAGTCCTCCGGAAGCTCTAGTACATAAGCATTAGTGCCAACCTTACGTAGTACTTTGAATGGTCCGTCTCCCCTAGGTGATAGCTTGGACTTGCGCCTTTCCGGGAACCTATCCTTCCCTAAATGCAGCCACACGAGGTCTCCCGGTTCGAACAACACTTGCTTGCGGTTCCTATTAGCCTTGGCCGCCACTTGCCTCCCCTTCTCCTCTGGCCTTTTGCGTGTCCTTTCATGTAGTTCCTTGATGATCTCCACCTGTTTTTCTGCATTAAAATCTACTCGCTCCGCTATGGGCAACGGTATAAGATCAAAAGGGGTCAAAGGATTCATCCCATAGACACACTCAAAAGGAGTTAGATTAGTAGAAGAATGTAATGTACGATTATATGCAAATTCAACATGAGGCAAGACATCTTCCCAAGCTTTCAAATTATCTTTTAAAACAGCCCTCAATATGGTTGTTAACGTCCTATTAGTTACTTCGGTTTGACCACCAGTTTGAGGATGACTAGAAGTCGAAAACAGCAACTTCGTCCCTAATTTACCCCAAAGAGTTTTCCAAAAGAAACTAAGAAACTTAACATCCCTATCACTCACTATAGTCCTTGGTACTCCATGTAATCTAACAGTTTCCCTAAAGAACAAGTTAGCTACATTATAAGCATCATCAGTCTTATGGCAAGCAATAAAATGGGCCATTTTAGAAAATCAATCTACTACCACAAAAATCGAATCTCTCCCTTTCTTAGTCCTAGGTAACCCAACATTGAAGTCCATACTAATATCCTCCCAAGGTGACTTAGGCGTGGGTAAGGGGGTATACAATCCATGAGGTTTCAATATAGCCTTAGCCTTTAAACACACAAGACATCTCTTAAGCAAGTTCTCTACATCTCTAAGCATATGAGGCCAATAAAAATGTGAATGCAGCATATGATAAGTCTTATCTCTCCCAAAATGCCCCATTAAGCCTCCCATATGGGCTTCCTCAACAAGTAATAACCTAAAGGAACACTTAGGAATGCACACTTTATCAACTCTAAATAGAAAACCCTCAAACAAGTAATACTTATCAAAGGCTCCTCTAGATGCACATTGCTTAAACATGTCTCCAAAATCAGAATCATCAACATATAAATCCTTAATATAATAGAAACCTAAGACCTTAGATTCAATAGTTGTGATTAAAGAATGTCTCCTAGAGAGAGCATCCGCTACAACATTATCCTTGCCCTTTTTATACTTTATGATATAAGGAAAAGTTTATATAAACTCCATCCATCTACCATGTCCCTATCTAACTTATCTTGACTCTTAAAATGTCTTAAGGACTCATGATCGGTATGTAGGACAAACTCACTAGGCCATAAATAATGTTGCCATGTTTTTAATACTCTAAACAATGCATAAAGTTCTTTATCATTGGTCGATTAGTTTAAACATGCTCCCTTTAATTTCTCACTAAAGAAGGCTAGTGGCTTACCCTCTTGCATTAGTACTCCTCCAATGCCAATACCCAAAGCATCACACTCGACCTCAAAAGGTTTGGTGTACTCCGGAAGAGCTAGGAGAGGTGCATGGGACAGCCGCCACTTCAACTCCTTAAACGCCTTCTCTTGAGCATCTCCCCACACAAATGGCACCTTCTTCTTTGTCAAGGACGTGAGTGGGGATGCTATGGTGCTGAAATCTCGCACAAAACGTCTATAGAAGGTTGCTAGGCCGTGGAAACTCCTCACTTGACCGACGGTTGCGGGAGTAGGCCATTCCTGGATTGCCTTGATCTTCTCTCCATCCACCTATAGACCTCTTGTGCTCACTACAAAACCAAGAAAAACAACTTGATTAGTACTAAAGTCACATTTCTTCAAATTAGCATACAAATATTCAATTCTAAGAGTTGCAAGTACTTCCCTCAAATGTTCCTCATGCTCTTCAAGTGACTTACTATAGATGAGGATGTCATCAAAGTAAACCACAACAAACCTACCAATGTAGTGTCTCAACACGTGATTCATCAATCTCATAAATGTGCTAGGAGCATTGGTTAAACCAAATGGCATCACTAGCCACTCATAAAGACCAAACTTGGTCTTGAATGCCGTTTTCCACTCATCTCCCTCCCTCATTCTGATTTGGTGATAACCACTCCTAAGATCTATCTTAGAGAACAATGTGGCTCCATTCAACTCATCTAACATGTCATCTAAATGTGGGATAGGATGGTCGTACTTAATGGAGATGTTGTTTATGGCTCTACAATCAACACACATCCTCCATGTATTGTCCTTCTTAGGCACTAAGAGGACGGGAACGGCACTAGGACTCAAGCTCTCCCTACATAACCCTTATCTAGGAGTTGTTGGACTTGGTTTTGGATCTCTTGGCTCTCCTTAGGGTTCATCCTATAGGCTGGACGGTTTGGGAGTGTAGCACCGGGAATAAGATCTATTTGGTGCTCAATACCTCTAAAAGGTGGAAGGCCAGCCGGAATCTCGTCAGGAAACACATCACTAAACTCATCTAGGATAGCTAGGATGGGGTTAGGTAGGGTGGCCTTGGCTTCATCACTCAAAGCACAAAGCTCTTGCACAAGCTCACAAGAATGGCATCTAAAGGGGTGTAATCTAGGATGTACTCCTCCTTGGATGCTAGAAGGACACTACAAGGTGTGGCTAATAGGGTGGTACTAATCTTGGCCGTGGGTTCTGTTTTAGACCGTGAGCTATCCCCTCTCTTTTTCACCTCATTTTGCTCCACACTCAACTCCTTCTTCTTCTCATAAAATTCAGCAATCTGCAATGGTGTCATAGGCTTAAGAGTTAGTATTTGACCATTAAATTCAAAGGTATGCCTATTAGTAAAACCATCATGCTTAACTCTCCTATTAAATTGCCATGGACGTCCCAAAAGAATATGACAAGCTTGCATGGGAACTACATCACAAGTAATGGTGTCCTCATAGCTACCTAAAGTGATAGTAACTCTAGCTTGCCTATTTACTTTTAATTCTCCACAATCATTCATCCAATGCAATTTGTAAGGCCTAGGATGATAAATTGTGGTAATTTGCAACTTATTAATCAAATCAGTGCTAGCTATATTAGGAACACTTTTAAGGGCTGTTATTAAAAAGAATTTGAAGGAGTGGGATGATGTTTTGCCACATGTTGAGTTTGTGTATAACCGGACCATCCACTCCTCCACCAACATGAACCCTTTTAAATGTTTGTATGGTTTAAACCCCCTAACCCCTTTTGATCTTATGCCGTTACCTTCAAAGGAGTGAGTGGATTTCAATGCAGGTAAACATGTGGAGTACATTAGGGGTTTACATGAGCAAACACGGCTGCAGTTGGAGGAGATGGCACACTGCAATGCAGCTCGAGCCAACAAGGGTTACAAGAAGGTGTTGTTTGAGCCCGGCGATCTTGTTTGGCTTTACCTTAGGAAGGAGTGTTTCCAAGAGCTATGAAAGTCCAAGCTATCTCCTTGAAAAACCGGGCCTTTCAAGGTGCTTCACAAGGCGGGAGACAACTCCTATTCGTTAATTCTTCCTCAAGACTTCGGAGTCAGTCCGACATTCAATGTTTGGGACCTTAGTTCGTACCCGCCTATGGATGAAGAGCTTACAGATTCGTGGACAAATCCTTCCCAAGAGGGGGAGAATGATGAGGGACCATCCGAGCTAGCACTTCTAGAGAATGAGGGAGCAATCACAAGGTCCCGGAGGATTGAGCGGAATACAGAGATCATGTTGATCTTGTTTGCAACAAGTTCTCACATTGAAAGAGGACTCCAAGGAATGCAAGGAACCGACGACGACGCAACACATATGATGTAGGACCATCACATGGAAGCTATCAAGGTCCCATTACTAGAGCAAGAGTTAAGGAGATCCAAGAAGCTACATCAAGGGAAGTGCTATTGCTTGGCACAATGCGTGAACCATTTAATTGCCATACCTCATGTGTTAATCTTTTGATGAATGCAGGAGCAAGCAAGCAAGGGGAGGAGATGTTGCTCCCGTCCAAAGCAGTCCAAGAGGAGGCAGTTGATCACGTCCAAAGCAGCCAAGAGAGGAGGCTGTTGCTCACGTCCCATGCAGCCCACGAGGATAGCCTGCTGCTCACGTCCAAGGCAGCCCAAGGGAGGTTGTTGCTCACGTCCAATGCAGTCCAAGAGGGGAAGCAGTTGCTCACGTCCAAGGCAGCCCAAGGGAGGTTGTTGCTCATGTCCAATGCACCCCAAGAGGATAGCAAGCTGATCACGTTCCAGGAGGCCCAAGAGGGTAACAAGTCAGCTCATTCGGATCATCATTTGGGCTCTTAAAAACCATCCAAATCACTCATGGATCTGTTGAACAACTCAGCCCATTCGGATAACACATTTTGCTCCTAAAAAACGTCCAGCACACTCCTAGAGTTAATTGAATAAGTCAGCCTATTTTTAAGCTGAATTAGTGTTTGTTAGGTTGTTAGCTACATTAGAGGAAGCTCTCTTATTACCACCTTCCCACTAATGTTTTTAATTTTCTTTTCTTTATTTTGTCTAGATAAAAGAGTCTATATAGATAGCCTCTATAGCTACAGATTAGTTACGTTATTTCCATTGCTTAGAATTGCATTTGTAATCATTCACAAAATCAATCAAAGAACAAGAGAGTTTTTGGTTGGCATTGCTGTTGTTTGCTTGGCTGAGCTTGTTTGTGTCAATCGCCTTCGGATTGGTGCTTTCGAGCCTTCACGAGTCCCTCTTTGTGCTAGTCCAGCCGGAGCTAGTGTAAAGTTGTATTGGAGACGGGTCTAGGGCATTCACGATTGGGGTTTTGGCTCTTCAGCCTTGGTTCCTTCGTTGACTCTCTTTGGTTCTTCTCTTCACTTTCCTGCGCCATTCACCATCCACGTTTCATTCCGCATCTGGATTCGTTTCATTCAGCCGGATTCGAGATCATTGTGCCTAGATCGACTCATTCACGGACAATTCCGTATCAGTTGGTATCAGAGCTCAGTTGGTACAATTGATCACTCCTTTCTTCTTGTTAACCTTATTGCTTATCCAATTGAGATCTAACTTGTGCTTGAAGTGTGCCAATTCAAAAAGCCGGACAACATCTTGAGGAGAGGTAAACACAAAAGAAAATTAAAACATTAAGAGAGCTCAAACGCTGCATACACAATTCGGTAACCTGCTCTTCTACAATTCTCACTGCAATCAGTTTCGGTTACCTTCTCTCCCTCAAATCTTTGACAAAGTCTAAGAGATCTTTCAAAAAAAAAAAAAAAAGACTATACACAAAACGGCTGGCATTTGTTTATTAATCAAGCACAAGTAAACTCTTTCAATCATCTCAAAACGTCATTCTAAACACATTCACCGTACCTACACCAACCCAACGGTCAATACTCCAATTAGGGGTGTCTTGATTCATCTCCGACACTAACATTCAGTTTCAGCAGTTCTAGTTCCAAAGGGTTGCTAAGAAGGTTCGGAAATCGCGATCTTAAGGTGTTGGATCCTTACAACTTGAGCCACCAGCTAGGCAATACCAACGAGAGTGTGAGCGATACACAAGTGAGATCTTTGCTTTTCTAACCTAACCGGTTCTTTGTTTGTTACTTGAGCATGTCTAGGTCCCTAAGTCCCAACAAGTCGAGTAGCGAGACCGTCACGCCTGAGATGATCAGTCTATTGAAACAATTGTCCGATTCCGTAGCTAACCTATCCAAACGAGTGGAGTCTATGGAAGCACGAACACCACCAGCCGGGACACCACCTTTGAGAACCAACTATGAGTTTGGCGGTCCTTCACGTGTTACTAGAGAGCCGGATCATCCGGATCAAGGTAATTTACATTCCAACGAATCCCCTAATGCTTCTAACATGCCACCCTTTGTTGATAACTTTCAGCGACGGAATGAAGCTCATTTGAGGACCACACGTGGGAGGGTTACAATCGGCCATTCCAGCAGCCAAGGCAAGGACGAGATAACTTTCGGCCCTATCAGGAGCAAGACGGACTCGGAAAAGTCAAAATCAAAATTCCCGTCTTTGAAGGAAAGTGTGATCTCGACGTCTACACGGAGTGGGAAACTAAAGTTGAGCAAATCTGGTTGTGTCACAACTTTAGCGAGCCTAGGAAGGTTCAGCTAGCCGCACTCAAGTTCCAAGGCTAGGCTTTGGTATGGAGGGATCACGTAGTCAAAGAAAGAGTTCGAACATTGGATCCTCAAATCAGCACATGGGAGCATATGAAGGCACTAATGAGGGCTAGGTTTGTTCCACCTCACTATACCCACAACGGCAGGAAAATTTGAGACAAGGCTCTCTTAGCGCTGAGGAAGCTTATACGAATATGCAAGTTGCTATGGTGAAGGCCAACGTTCTAGAAGATGAAGAAAACACTATGGCAAGGTACCTTCGTATTCTGAATTCTAATTTGGCTAATGAGGTTGATATGTATCCATACAGCACCATGGAGCAATTACTACACTTTGCCATGAAGGTGGAAAGGAAGACTAAGGTGCGAAACCGGGAATACAAACCACCCCATGGGACGCCCAACGCATGGAAAGCACAAGGGAGCCGGCTGCTGCCTAACCACAGCAAGGATCAAGGAGGCCGGAAGGAAGAGAGAAAATCGGCACCTATGGGCCAAGAAGGACAAAGAAAGTCGTCTACACCAGCCACTACTTACGCAATATTTGTGAGTTACGTGTCAAATACTATCAATGATTAAGTTAATCAACATTAATTAGAATTCGAAAATCCTAGCTCTTACATCATATACCCCTAAAAACAAGTTTCGTCCCGAAACTTGAACAATTCTCAAATCCTCTCGGACCCATTTGCCAAGGTCTAAACACTCTCTCTATCGGAGGTATCACATGTCCGTTCAAAGGTATCAACCTATAACACTCTATAACGTCAAAACACAGCTTGGAGGAATCATCAACTCCAACAACAAGATCACTATATTACCCAATGACATAGAGGAAAACCATCTCTAGCCAAACCATAACCACATCACAAAGGCATGGAGGAAAACCATCTCCAGCCAAAGCGTACTCATAACACAAAGAAGTGGAGGAAAACCGTCTCCAGCCAAGTCTATAAACAATAGCATGGAGGAATAACCATCTCTAATAAGCCCTAATCACATTTCGATAGCAGGGAGGAAGAACCTTCTCCAGCTATAAACATAACTCGCACTAGCAAACAAGATCTAATAAGATCGTATGCATATATCAAAGCTAGCACGAAAACACATCAAAGCACATAAGCACATAATCATAACACTCACAAAATAACACTAATATCTACTCATTGATCCTACAGGTGCATCTATCTCGGCATAGAACTTTGGATAGTTCCTTTGGATACTCCTTTGTCTTTCATGTGGCCTCATCAAGTTCTCGTCTTGACCATTGTATTCTCAAAATAGGAATGTCCGATCTGGTATGTGTTCCCTTAGTTGAGACACATGGAACACAAGGTGAACACAAGGTGAACACCCTCTAAGTTAGTATAGTTGACGATGTGTCTCGGATCTGGTATGTATTCCCTTAGCGGAGACACATGGAACACAGGGTGAACACCCTCTAACTTCTGTGGTAAAGCAAGCCTGTATGCTACTCTCCCAATTCTGTTCAAAATCTCAAAAGGACTGACATATCGGGGACTTAGCTTTCCCTTTACGCCAAATCGTGTGACGCCACGCATCGGTGAAACTTTCAGCAAGACATGAGTTCCAACCTTGAATTCTAGACGCCGATTCCTCTTGTTTTCATACGAATTTTGGCGACTCTGTGCAGCCAGCATCCTCTCTCTAATCAATGCTACTTTGGCAATATCATCCTGAATCTGCTCAAGCGCTATACCACTGATATTGCTAGGCTCATCCCAACATAACGGTGTACAACATCTTCGTCCGTAAAGTGCCTCATATGGAACCATCCCAATTGATGCATGCTAGTTGTTGTTGTATGAGAACTCGACCAATGGGAGCTGACCTGACCATCCCTCTCCTCAGTCCAACACACAAGCTTGTAGCATGTCCTCCACCGTTTGAATGGTTCTCTCTGACTAACCATCTGTCTAAGGATGGAACACAGTCGTAAAGTGTAAACTCGTCCCTAGAGCAGTCTTAATCTACTGCCAGAACCTCAAGGTAAATCGTCCATCTCGATCTGAGATGATCGTCCTCGGTATACCATGGAGTCTCACTATCTGTCTAGTGAACTCCTCAACTAATCTGCTCATGGGTGACATTTCCTTGATGGGAATAAAACGTGTCGTCTTCATCGATCTGTCAACAACAACCCATATAGAATTAAAACTCCTGTTCGGCCTCAATCCCGTCACAAAGTCCATGGAGACGTCCTCCCACTTCCACTGCGGTATTGGCAGTGGGTGGAGCTCCCCTCCTAGTCTGTAATGCTCTATCTTGACCTTTTGACAAGTCGCACACTGAGCCACAAAACTGGCTACATTGGGCTTCAGCCCTCCTCACCAATATGAACGTCTCACATCTTGATACATCTTCCTCGCACCTAGGTGCATTGAGTAAGGTATGGAGTGAGCCTCCTGTACGATCCTTTGTCTCAGATCCGCATCAGCGGTACACAAACGCAGTCGCGACGTCTCATCACTCCATCTGCTCCTATGGAGAATTGTGGTGCCTCACCACGAGACATCCTATCTCGTATCCTTATCAGTGTCGAGCATGTCCCCTGCTTATGTTGGATCTCTCCCAACTGATCAGGTAGAACCTCTAAGTTTTCAACCAGGCATCCTTATCAATAAACTGGATGTCCATCTCTAGCCATACTAGATCTCTCTGCAACTGAGGTTGAACTGTTAGTCTCGCAGTCGCCTTCTCTCGATGTGTCTTTCTGCTCAGGACGTGGGTAACAATGTTCGCCTTCCTTGGATGGTACAGAATCTCAAGGTCAAACCTTGATAAACTCAAGCCACCTACGCTAGCGGCTATTCAATTCCTACTACGTGAAAATATACTTCAGATTCTTATGGTCTGTGAAGAGCTGGCATGTAGCGTCTTACAAGTCATGTTTCTAGATCTTCAAAGCATGACCTACCGTTGTCAACTCCAGATCATGAGTCGGGTAGTTCTCCTCATACGTCTTCAATTGTCTAGATGCATAAGCAATCACTCTACCACGCTACATCAGAACACATCCAAAGCCTAGCTTGGATGCGTCACTATAGACAACAAAGTCCGCTGCGCCCTCCGGCTGCACTAAGATGGGAGCGGAAGTCAAACGTCTCTTCAGCTCCTCAAAACTCTGAGTACACGACTCGGACCATACAAACCGGGTAGTCTTCCTCAAAAGGCTTATAAGTGGATGGACAATCATAGAGAATCCCTCCACAAACTGGCGGTAATATCCGGCTAAGCCAAGGAAGCTGCGCACTTCCTTTAAATTCGTCGGTGTCGTCCATGCTGCTACAGACTCGATCTTCGCCAGATCAACCTTGATCCCATCGGCGGAGACAACATGTCCCATAAATTCTACCTCTGGCATCCAGAACTCGCACTTAGAGAACTTGTCATACAATTCTCTATCTCGCAAAACTTGCAACATTGTCCTCAAATGTCCTGCATGTTCCTCTTTCCTACGAGAGTATACTAGGATATCGTCTATGAAGACCATCACAAACTGATCTAGGAAGTCGATGAATATGTCATTCATCAACTCCAAAAAGACGGCGGGCGCATTCGTGAGCCTGAATGGCATCACTACAAACTCGTAGTGGCCATACCCATCTCGCTCACTCTACAGTCCTTCTAATCTGCAGAATATCTACAACACGGTATAAACCGTTAGCTAAGAAGAATGAACAAGAATGAAGTAATAGCACATACACACATCAACACATCACAGTATGCAATGTCACACACACATCTGTTTATTATCTTTAATTACGTTATTCCATTACTAATTCAACTTATTTTGTTGTCACGAGGAGCCTAAAGAATCTCGCCTCTTCCCCCGTTAATACAGGGTTCGCGTGGGGATGGAATTACCTCCCCCCTGTGCTATTGGCTTCCGAGCACCTTCTCCACTCAACGAGCTTTAACAGGTGGTTACCTCCTAATTATAATACACTTGGGCCGTATAAGGTGATGCGGGTTAGGGCCGCAAATGACTAGATCTAGATTAAGAATCCTTGAAGACAACAATGGACATTTTTCTTGACAAATGGCACGAAAAAAATGAGATTGTTTAGAAGCAGAAATGACGTTGGACAAATGGAAGAAAGATAATGAAAAAGGAACGTGGAATGTATGGTAGAAGTAGATCCAAAAGAACCAAAAGACTGTCTTACAAGAACCTTGATCAGATTGATCGAAACCCAAGAAAGATGATGCCTTCAACCCTTTCTTCTATAACCTTACACAAGCCTTCAATGGAGACAAGCACAAGGAGGGAGTAGTATTGACTAGTAGCACCAATCTCTAAAGAGATTAACACACACAAGAACAATCTAGCAGGGATTCACAACGATTCAATCAATGGCTCACTTCATTGATTGAATTTTCTGAATAGGAACAAAATCTCTCAAAGAGACGGTTTATCAATTGGCTAAAATCTATCTAATTAGGCAAGAAGCTAAGGGAGGCTTTTTATATACCTAGAAACCTTCCTATCTAAAAAAAGGAAAAACATTTGTCAAAAAAGACAATAAAATAAATAAAACAACTAAAACAAATAAAAATAACCCTTAAAATGTTTTGAACCTAAAGGTTATAAAAAGTCTTGTATTTTATACCAAAAGATGATATAAAATACAAAAGAAGCTCCAAAAGCCTCAATCTTTCATTTCTTGCAATTCCGAGACAAGTGTCTCTTCCTTGCCTCTTGCATGGCTCCCAATCACATGTGCATGGTCTCCCTTCCACGTCCAAGTCGTCGAGAATCGTCATTAACGTGACAAAGAAAGCCTCAATCAACAATAGATCATCAATGGTCTCCGTAGGAGTTAAGGACACCAACAAGTTGGACACCTCCTCTTGAATTGCTCTTACCCTTGATCTAGTGATTGACCCTTGCATTGTAGGACTAGTAGGGGTTGTTGGTGATGTTCCCTCATCATAATCCCCTTCTTGGGAAGGATTCGTCCTCGAATCATCACCATCCGCATCACTTGACTCAAAGGGACTTAGATCTCCTACGTTGAAAGTAGGGCTCACTCCATAGTCCTCTGGAAGCTCTAGTACATAAGCGTTGTTGTAAACCTTACGTAGTACTTTGAATGGTCCGTCTCCCCTAGGTGATATCTTGGACTTGCGCCTTTCCGAGAACCTATCCTTCTTCAAATGCAGCCACACGAGGTCTCCCGGTTTGAACAGCACTTGCTTGCGATTCCTATTAGCCTTGGCCACCACTTGCCTCCCCTTCTCTTCCAGCCTTTTGCGTGTCCTTTCATGCATTTCCTTGATGATCTCCGCCTGTTTTTCTGCATTAAAATCTACCCGTTCTGTTATGGGCAACGGTGTAAGATCAAAAGGGGTCAAAGGATTCAACCCATAGACACACTCAAAAGGAGTTAGATTAGTGGAAGAATGTAATGTACGATTATATGCAAATTCAACATGAGGCAAGACATCTTCCCAAGCTTTCAAACTATCTTTTAAAACAGCCCTCATAATGGTTGTTAGTGTCATATTAGTTACTTCGGTTTGACCATGTAACACCCCGAATCCGCTAGACTCGGAGTGCTACATTGGGCTAGGATCTCACAATGGATCTTGACCCTAGCCTGACAACAAGTTCATTGGATCTTACAACAAGTTCACTCGGAGTGCTACATTTGCTCTATCTTCGCCTCCCAAGCCATGTACACGTCCGGGTCACATTTGCCTTCAAAGCTTGGGATATTCACCTTCACTTTGCCAAGGCCATCATACTATGGATCTCGCTCCCTCCTTGGCTGGCCGCCGTAGGGCTCACGCCTCTGCTCGTCTTGGTGCCGGGCGTCATGAGGTCTCCGGGGCTGTTGGCGCTCCCTTCGCCCGTTTGGCCTCCATTCCTCGTCATCTCCATCACCATCCTCATCCTGCTCATAAGCTTGATTCTGAAACTGTTGAGGATAGTTAGGCATATTATCATGTATAATAGGAGAAGAATGGATAGAAACGTGCTCCTCGAAAGCAAGATTGCCCCATCCTGGTTGGGACACGGTGTGGCCTAAGCCTTGGACATTCCGAGATGGTTGTGTGGCATTAGAGTGCCGGACTGTTTGAAACACCTCTTGTTGGCTTTGGAGTGGTATTCGGTCTTGCCCTTGGTGTTGAGCCCTCGAGTGGTCTCCTACCTGCATGTTGCCTCCTAGTGGCCGAGGCAACGGGACTACCTTAGGCGCCTCCAAGTTGGACAACCTTGTAGTTAACCCTTCAATGCTATCTTTCAGGCCCTTGATAAGGTTAAACAACTCTCGGGAAATAGGCTCGGGGCTGGGCGTACTTGCGGAAGTTCCTGACATTGTTCAAAGACACTAAAACACTCAAACACGTTAGGTTAGCTAAAACAAAAACGCCTCACAAGTGTATCACTCGAAAGCAAACTCTCACTCTCTAGTGGTGCTCAACAAGCTTGTTGATGGCTCGTCTTGTATTAGTCAAAAACCTCACGTGAGTTCAATACTTAGCCAAACAAAAGCTTTAAAGTAGAAGCGAAATTCGATTTCACTCACCTTAAAACGTGTTTGACTCAATAAAAGAGAAGAAATGATGTAGGACATCACATGGAAGCTATCAAGGTCCCATTACTAGAGCAAGAGCTAAGGAGATCCAAGAAGTTATGTCAAGGGAAGTGCTATTGCTTGACACAATGCGTGAACCAGTTAACTTCCATACATCATGTGTTAATCTTTTGGTGAATGTAGGAGCAAGCGAACCAAGCAAGGAGACCATGCCGATGTGCTCACTTCCCATGCAGCTCGAGGAGGCCATGCAGGCTGTTGATCACGTCCAACGCAGTCCAGGAGAGGAGGTTGTTGCTCACGCCAATGCAGCCCAAGAGGAGGTTGTTGCTCACGCCAATGCAGCCCAAGAGGAGGCTGTTGCTCACGTCCAATGCAGCCCAAGGAGGAAGGCTGTTGCTCACGTCCAATGTAGCCCAAGGAGGGAAGCAGCTGCTCGTTCCAAAACATCCCAAGAAGGCAGCCAGCTGATCACGTTTAAAGAGGCCCAAGAGAGTACCAATTCAGCTCATTCGGATCATCATTTGGTCTCTTAAAACACATCCAAATCACTCATGGATCTGTTGAACAATTCAGCCCATTCGGATAGCCCATTTTGCTCTTAAAATTGTCCAGCACACTCCTAGGATTAATTGAATAAGTCAGCCTATTCTCATGCTGAATTAGTTGTTTGTTAGGTTGTTAGCTACATTAGAGGAAACTCTCTTATTACCACCTTCCCACTAATGTTTTAATTTTCTTTTCTTTATTTTGTCTAGATAAAAGAGTCTATATAGATAGCCTCTTTAGTTGCAGATTAGACACGTTATTTCCATTGCTTAGAATTGCATTTGTAATCATTCACAAAATCAATCAAAGAACAAGAGAGTTTTTGGTTGGCATTGCTGTTGTTGCTTGGCTGAGCTTGTTTGTGTCAACCATCTTCGGATTGGTGCTTCGAGCCTTCACGAGTCCCTCTTTGTGCTAGTCCAGCCGGAGCTAGTGTAAAGTTGTATTGGAGACGGGTCTAGGGTAGTCACGATTGGGGTTTTGGCTCTTCATCCTTGGTTCCTTCATTGACTCTCTCTTTGGTTCTTCTCTCACCTTTCCTGCGCCATTCATCACCTACGTTCCATTCCGCATTCTGAAATCGCCTCATTCAACCGGATTCGAGATCATTGTGCCTAGATCGACTCAATCACGGACAATTCCGTATCAGTTGGTATCAGAGCTCAGTTGGTACAATTGATCACTCCTTTCTTCTTGTTAACCTTATTGCTTATCCAATTGAGATCTAACTTGTACTTGAAGTGTGCCAATTCAAAAGCCGGACAACATCTTGAGGAGAGGCAAACACAAAACGAAAACAAAACAAAAGAGAAAGCTCAAACGCTACATACACGTTTCGGTAACCCTATCTGCAATCAATTACGGTTACTTCTCTCTCCTACAAATCTTTGACAAAGTCTAAGATATCTTTCAAAAAAAAAAAACACTACAAAAAAAAAGGCTGGCCCTTTCTTTTATTAATCAAGCACAAGTCGACTCTTTCAATCAGCTCAAAACGTCATTCTAAACACAATTTACCATACCTACACCAACCCAACAGTCAATACTCCAATTAGGGGTGTCTTGATTCATCTCCAACACTAACATTCAGTTTCAGCAGTTCTAGTTCCAAAGGGTTGCTAAGAAGGTTCGGAAATCGCGATCTTAAGGTGTTGGATCCTTACAACTCGAGCCACCAGCTAGGCAATACCAACGAGAGTGTGAGCGATACACAAGTGAGATCTTTGTTTTTCTAACCTAACCAGTTTCTTTGTTTGTTACTTGAGCATGTCCAGGTCCCTAAGTCCCAGCAAGTCGAGTAGCGAGACCGTCACGCCTGAGATGATCAGTCTATTGAAACAATTGTCTGATTCCGTAGCTAAACTATCCAAGCGAGTGGAGACTATGGAAGCACGAACACCACCAGCCGGAACACCACCTTTGAGAACCAACTATGAGTTTGGCGGTCCTTCATGCATTACTAGAGAGTTGGATCCTCCGGATCAAGGTAATGTACAGTCCAACGTCCTTCCTAATGCTTCTAGCATGCCACCATTTGTTGATGACTTTCAACGACGGAATGAAGCTGAGGACCACACGTAGGAGGGCTACAATCGGCCATTCCAGCAGCCAAGGCAAGGACGAGATAACCTTCGGCCCTATCAAGAGCAAGACGGACTCGGAAAGGTCAAAATCAAAATTCCCGTCTTTGAAGGAAAGTGTGATCCCGACGTCTACACGGAGTGGGAAACTAAAGTTGAGCAGATTTGGTTGTGTCACAACTTCAGCGAGCCTAGGAAGGTTCAACTAGACGCTCTCGAGTTCCAAGGCTATGCTTTGGTATGGTGGTATCACGTAGTCAAAGAAAGAGTTCGAACTTTGGATCCTCAAATCAGCACATGGGAGCATATGAAGGCACTAATGAGGGCTAGGTTCGTTCCACCTCACTATACCCGAGAGCTTCGACAACGGATGGAAAATTTGAGACAAGGCTCACTTAGCGCTGAGGAAGCCTATACGAATATGCAAGTTGCTATGGTGAAGGCCAACGTTCTAGAGGATGAAGAAAACACTATGGCAAGGTACCTTCGTATTCTGAATTCTAATTTGGCTAATGAGGTTGATATGTATCCATACAGCACCATGGAGTAACTACTACACTTGGCCATCAAGGTGGAAAGGAAGACTAAGGTGCGAAACCGGGAATACAAGCCACCGCCCGGGACGCCCAATGCTTGGAAAGCACAAAACAGCCGGCTGTCTAACCACAACAGGGAGCAAGGCGGCCGGAAGGAGGAGATGAAATCGGCACCTATAGGCCAAGAAGGACAAAGAAGGTCTTCTACACCGTCCACTACACCACGATCCTTGAATGAGCCTTCAAGTGATCATCGAGGGAGTACTCCTATCTCTAACTCTAGAACTAGGGACATTGTGTGTTTTAAATGCCAAGGTAGAGGTCACATGAGTAGAGAATGTCCTAATAGACGCACTTTGATCATAAATCATCTAGGAGAATATGAGAGTGACGATGATGTGGAATTAGATGATGAAAATGCCTTAAATGATGACAATGAGAATGATGATTGCATTGAGTATGAACAAGGTGAATCTTTGATAGCTAGGAGAACTTTGCATGTCCAACTAGCACCTTGTGAGGATAACCAACGTGAAAATTTGTTTCATACTAGGTGTAGCATTAAAGGAAAAGTGTGTTATGTGATAATTGATGGAGGAAGTTGTTGTAACATAGCTAGCACTGAAATGGTAAACAAATTACAACTTCTTACATTTTATCACCCTAGACCATATAAACTACATCGGATGAATGAGTGTGGAAAACTTAAGGTCAATAAGCAAACTAAGGTCAATATAACATTAGGATCATATGAGGATGTTATTACATGTGATGTTGTGCCTATGAATGCTTGTCACTTGTTGCTTGGTCGTCCATGGCAATATGATAGGAAAGTTGTCCATGATGGGTTTTCTAACAAATATAGTTTTGAGTATAAGGGTAAAACTTTAACACTTAAACCTATGACACCTTTACAAATAGCCGAGTACTATGAGAACAAGAGGGTAGAGCAAGGAACCCCTCCAAAGCCTAAGATCACACAGCCTAAGAGTAAAGAGAACAAAACCCATCAAACATTGTTAGTACAACCAACAAGTAGCTATCTTGAGTCTAGGAATGAATATGTCACTAACTATGCTTCTATTGATGTGCTAATGATGAGTTTGTGTAAGTCTCTAGTGAATGTGTCACATGACTCTACGAATCCACTTCCTAGATCTATTCAGGGGCTGTTAGACGAATTTAGAGACGTTTTTCCTGATGAGATTCTAGCCGGCTTGCCGCCCATTAGGGGCATTGAACACCAAATAGATTTGATACCCGGAGCCACTCTTCCCAATAGGCCCGCCTATAGGATGAACCCTATGGAAGCCCAGGAAATTCAGAACCAAGTTCAAGCCTTGCTAGATAAGGGGTATGTTCGGGAAAGCCTTAGTCCTTGTGCCGTTCCCGTTCTGCTAGTACCCAAGAAGGATAATACTTGGAGAATGGGTATTGATTGTAGAGCAATCAATAACATTACTATCAAGTATAGACACCCGATTCCCCGTTTAGATGATATGCTTGATGAGTTACATGGAGCTACAATTTTCACTAAGCTTGACCTTAGGAGTGGCTACCATCAAATTAGAATGAGGGAAGGGGATGAATGGAAAACAGCTTTTAAAACAAAATTTGGTCTCTATGAGTGACTAGTAATGCCTTTTGGCTTAACTAACGCTCCTAGTACTTTCATGAGATTAATGAATCATATTTTGAGACCTTATATTGGTTTATTTGTTGTATTCTACTTTGATGACATTCTTATCTATAGTAAGACTTTAGAGGAGCATGCAAATCATTTGAGAGATGTGCTTGCTACATTGCGTATAGAGTACTTGTATGCTAATATTCAAAAATGTGATTGCTATACTAACCGAGTGATTTTTCTTGGTTTTGTAGTAAGTGCCAATGGTTTGCAAGTGGATGAGGACAAGGTTAAGGCAATCAATGATTGGCCGATTCCTAGGTCAGTTGGTGACGTGAGGAGCTTCCATGGCTTAGCTACATTCTATAGAAGGTTTGTGAGAGATTTTAGCACCATTGCAGCACCACTCACGGCTTTGACCAAAAAGAAGGTTCCTTCTGAGTGGAATGAACCGCAGCAAAGAGCCTTTGAAGAGCTCAAGAGACGCCTCACCCACACACCACTACTAGCTCTACCGGACTTCACCAAACCCTTTGAGGTTGAATGCGACGCATCCGGCATTGGTATTGGCGGCGTCCTTATGCAAGAAGGTAAGCCTCTAGCTTTCTTTAGTGAAAAATTGAAAGGTGCATGCTTAAACTATTCTAAATATGACAAAGAATTGTGTGCCTTGTTTAGAGTACTCAAAACATGGCAACATTACCTTTGGCCTCAAGAGTTTGTTTTGAAAACCGATCATGATTCACTTAGACACTTTAGGAGCCAAGATAAGCTAGATAAACGGCATGGTAGGTGGATGGAGTTCATAGAAACTTTTCCTTACATTATCAAGTATAAGAAAGGAAAGGATAATGTCGTAGCGGATGCATTGTCTAGGAGATACACCTTAATCACCACTTTGGATTCTAGGATGTTAGGTTTTACTTACATTAAAGAATTATAGGTGGATGATGCTGAATTTGGGAAGATATTTCATAGATGCACTACTCAAGGCCCTTATGATAAGTACTTTGTGTTTGAAGGTTTCTTGTTTAAAGTGGATAAGATTTGCATACCTAGATGTTCCCTTAGGATCTTACTGGTGGAAGAAGCCCATAAAGAAGGTTTAATGGGGCATTTTGGGAGGGACAAAACTTATCACATGTTGCAAACTCACTTTTATTGGCCTCATATGTTAAGGGATGTAGAACACATGCTTAAGAGGTGCATTGAATGTCTTAAGGCCAAAGCTAGGGTACAACCCCACGGGCTGTATACGCCCTTACCGACGCCTAATGGCCCTTGGGAGGACATAAGTATGGATTTCATTGTTGGACTACCTAGGACTAAGAAAGGAAGAGATTCCATTTTTGTGGTAGTAGATAGATTCTCTAAAATGGCACATTTTATTCCATGTCATAAAACTGAAGATGCATATAATGTTGCTAATCTTTTCTTTAAGGAAATAGTGAGATTGCATGGAATACCTAAAACTATTGTTAGTGATAGGAATTGTTCGCCCTAAAATGTGTGCAAATAAGTTTTAAATTTATTAAACTAGAATAAAAGCAAGCGAACCCGCAGTGTACGGCTCGGCGTAGTTAAGCAAGTATTCCAGAGTATCGAACTCAGGGATTTGGGGGATCAAATTCAGTTCACAAATTATCGAGCAATAAAAATAGAAGCTTTTGCAAATATTGGGGAAAACAGCAACCCTAAAGATCCGGATGTCAAATTGTGGCAATCGATTCAAGATATACTATAGATATAAGGACAGAGTTGAGGTTTGCAAAGGTATACTAAGGTAAGGTAATGTACGGCGAAGTTCCAAAACCCTATATGTCTAACCTAAAGACTCTCTCTATAAAGGTTGTTGAGACTGCAATATAGAAACGATCTAAGGACAAGAATTGATCTCAAATACCCAAACTTGTAACCCAAGGATCAAAACTAACTAAACCGATTAAGGTTGCGACACTCGAAATCGAAGTAGAGGTTGTTGAGGCTTCACTACTACCTAGAAAAGGCAAACCTAGACTAGATTAAAGCTAATCTTTAACCTTGGATCAAAGTAAAAGCAAAATTCGTAAACTGGGGTAAATCACACCTAGATCTTAAGAATCACGGCCGTGGAAACCTAAGAACAGGCCGTGATTTTGGGTGTCAACGATATTTCTCACACTCTCAGGGTCCAATCAAATTACGATCGATCTATCATTATCTAAGCAAAAATTATTAACCCTTCACCTTAGAATTGTTAAAGGGTTTTAGCCAATAACCATCATCATCAATTCAATAATCAAGTTTAAGGAGAAAATGGACGAAAACCTCAAAAACTCAATGACTATCAAATAACTAATCTCAAATCCAATAACAAATGTTTGTATTGAATGAATGCAGAAAAAAGAAATAGAAATCCTCACAAAAATCTTAAGGAACAATGAAGAACGGGGTGTCAATCCGTCTCCAAAGATAAACCCTAAGATAATCTCGAAGTACACAATCTCCAAAATGCCTCCTTCTCCGAATCTTCCCTGTACGCAATAAAATCTTCAAGCCTCCCTCTCTTTGGGGATCCAAATCCTAGGGCTGTCACCGTCCTTCCTTCAATGTTGAAGGCTATCGAATATATGTAGGGATAAATCTAGGGTTTAAAGGTAAAACCCTAGAAATCTGGGCTGAAAAGAAGTCGAGTGCGCTGGTATCAGAAGATACTCTAGGCTGCGTCATAAGGTATCAGAAAATACTTTGGCGCGTCAGACGGTATCAGAGAATACTTTGGGCCGCGTCCGAAGGTATCAGAAATACTTTGGGCCGCGTCCGAAGGTATCAGAAAATACTTTGGCGCGTCAGACGGTATCAGAGAATACTTTGGGCCGCGTCCGAAGGTATCAGAAAATACTTTGGCGCGTCAGACGGTATCAGAAGATACTTTGGCGCGTCCTAAATTCCTTTTATGCTCCTTTTTGTCCCGCTTCAAGGCTTAATCCTTAAATGTGCCATTTTTGCTCCATAATTCGCCAAATTACCTACAAATGCAATAAAATTCTGTGTAGACCTCTATTCTTGCAAAGTAGGTGAATATAACCATAAATGTCATGAATGTATGTCTATGTATACAAAATAAAGGGAAAATCTATATAAATACATGCCTAAAAATAGGTCATAATTCATGTCATCACGGATGTCAAGTTTTTGAGTTTCTTTTGGAAGACACTTTGGGGAAAAATGGGCACTAGATTACTATTTTCGACCTCTAGTCATCCCCAAACAGATGGGCAAACGGAAGTCACCAATAGGACCCTAACGACCCTCCTTAGAACCATGTTGAAAGATAACTTAAAAGAATGGAAGACATGTTACCACATATTGAGTTTGCTTATAATCGCACCAAGCATTCTTCCACTTCGTTATCACCTTTCAAATGTGTTTATGGATTTAACCCTTTAACTCCTTTGGACTTATTACCGATTCCTCGAAAGGATCGAGTAGCTTTTGATGCTTTGGAACAGGTGGACTACATTAAGGAACTTCATGCTAAGACCAAGGCTGCACTTGACAAGAAAGGCGTTGAAACTGCAGCTCGGAATAACAAAGGACGTCGGAAAATGGTTTTCCAGCCCGGCGACTTAGTTTGGCTACATCTAAGGAAAGAGAGGTTTCCAACAAAACGCCATTCCAAGCTAGCACCACGAGGAAATGGACCATTCAAAGTCTTACACCGGATTAATGACAATGCATATGTGTTGGACTTACCGGAAGAGCATGGAGTTAGCACCACTTTTAATGTTGGAGATTTGAGCCCCTATGAAGGAGATTCGGAACAAGATGAAAATTCGGGGTCGAATTCTTTCCAAGAAGGAGTGGATGATGTAGGACCATCACATGGAAGCTATCAAGGTCCCATTACTAGAGCAAGAGCTAAGGAGATCCAAGAAGTTATGTCAAGGGAAGTGCTATTGCTTGACACAATGCGTGAACCAGTTAACTTCCATACATCATGTGTTAATCTTTTGGTGAATTTAGGAGCAAGCGAACCAAACAAGGAGACCATGCCGACGTGCTCACTTCCCATGCAGCTCGAGGAGGCCATGCAGGCTGTTGATCACGTCCAATGCAGCCTAGAAGAGGAGGCTGTTGCTCACGCCAATACAGCCCAAGAGGAGGTTGTTGCTCATGTCCAATGCAGCCCAAGGAGGAAGGTTGTTGCTCACGTCCAATGCAGCCCAAGGAGGGAAGCAGCTGCTCGTTCCAAAACAGCCCAAGAAGGCAGCCAGCTGATCACGTTTAAAGAGGCCCAAGAGAGTAACAATTCAGCTCATTCGGATCATCATTTGGGCTCTTAAAACACATCCAAATCACTCATGGATCTGTTGAACAATTCAGCCCATTCGGATAGCCCATTTGCTCTTAAAAAACGTCCAGCACACTCAACACATTCCTAGCATTAGTTCGAATAAATCAGCCTATTTTTAAGCTGAATTAGTGTTTGTTAGGTTGTTAGCTACATTAGAGGAAGCTCTCTTATTACCACCTTCCCACTAATGTTTTCAGCTTTCTTTTCTTTATTTTTGTCTAGATAAAAGAGTCTATTTATATAGCCTCTTTAGCTGCAGATTAGTTACGTTATTCCCAATTGCTTAGAATTACATTTGTAATCATTTCACAAAATCAATCAAAGAACAAGAGAGTTTTTTGTTGGCATTGCTGTTGTTGCTTGGCTGAGCTTGTTTGTGTCAACCGTCTTCGGATTGGTGCTTCGAGCCTTCACGAGTCCCTCTTTGTGCTAGTCCAGCCGAAGCTAGTGTAAAGTTGTATTGGAGATGGGTCTAGGGCAGTCACGATTGGAGTTTTGGCTCTTCAGCCTTGGTTCCTTCATTGACTCTCTCTTTGGTTCTTCTCTCACCTTTCCTGCGCCATTCATCACCTACGTTCCATTCCGCATTCTGAAATCGCCTCATTCAACCGGATTCGAGATCATTGTGCCTAGATCGACTCAATCACGGACAATTCCGTATCAGAAAGGTTTATATACAACCTAGACCTTCTCTCCTAAAAATAGAAAAGAAATAAAAACAATAATTACAATTTAGAGTGTTTTTAAATAAAACCATAAAATAGACTAATTCTAGGCTTTTTTTAACACTCTCTAACTAGCTTCTCATTCCAGCCTTTACGCCAGCCTTCATCCATGCACATGCACACGTGAGCCTTCATCTTATGCTCCATTCAACTTCTTCTTGGCTGGTCCAATGTGGCTAAGCATCATGACGGGCCTTGGACTCATTGGAGGTGAGCTTGGGTGAGCTTCTTGAACCATGGCTAGGAAGATAGCATCCCTCTCTGCTTGGCGTTTGGCTTGAGCTCGTGTTAGGGCTCCTTGTGGTGTTGAAGATAGAGCTAGCTCGGATGACCCTTCATCATTCTCCCCTTCTTTAAAAGAATTCGACCTCGAATTTCCTTGATCATCACTATGGGGTGGAAAAGGGCTTAGATCCCTCACATTGAATGTGGGATCACAAGCATAGTCGTCCGGCAAGTCTAGCACATAGGCTTTGTCACCAGCCTTGTGTAGCACCTTGAAAGGGCCGTTTCCTCTTGGAGAGAGCTTGGATTTCCGAAGTTGTTGAAACCTCTCCTTCCTCAAGTGTAGCCGTACAAGGTCACCGGCCTCAAATGTAACCTTCTTCCTTCCTTGGTTTGCTTTGGTTGCGTTGTATTTGCCATTCTCCTCAAGCTTAATCCTTGTCCTCCTATGTAGCTCCTTGATGTGTTCAACCACTACTACAAAATTGGGTTTATATTCCATAACATATAATCCGGACGTGTAATTTATGGATTATAAAATAAGAAATAGGATCAATAAATAATTATAATCCGGTTTTGATTACGATTCGGAATATAAACTTTGCTAAATTATGTAATAAGTGGTACAAATACACCATAATATGGACGCCCGGATTATTTGATAAACCAAATAAACCGGTTTTTTGAAAAACCGGATTATAAAGATATATAAAAAAAATTTCCAAACTGGTAGGTCATTAAGTTTTAATGCACGCCCGGATTACTAAGGGTCACTTTATTCTCAAGGCAAAATCTATCCCGCTTTACTTTTCCCCTACGCGCCCTCTAGCCCTTTTTTTTCATCTATCTTCGTCGACTTTAGGGTTCTTTCGATCAATTCACTGAAGCTTACAAAGTCGTCGAACAACTGCTCTTTCAACAATCTTCAAATCGGTAAGCTTATCTCCATCTTTGCCCTTCTTGTGCTAATACATCCTCTGTCTAAGCTAATTCCACTCTCTATACACTCTTGCAATGTTTGCTTTAGGGTTCTTTCTTTAAGGTTTAGGTTTCAAATGCTTGCTTGAAACTGTTGGATTTATCATAAGGAATAGACGGTTAACTAACTTTGCCAAAAAATTGAGTACAAATTCTGAATAGAGTGAAGGAAAGCAATCGGAAAATCTCGAACTGAAATCACCTCAGTAGATCTGAAAAACCTATGTCTGGAATGCACAGTCTGAAAATCTCGACTGATTAAGGTTGAAGAGGGTGACAATTCGTGCTTGTGCATTGGTATACAAGCAAGTGGGAAGCTGCAACTTGATCCAAGAGGTAATTTTCT
>BSUD01000006.1:81045849-81118461 GCA_033239045.1 Fagopyrum esculentum | reverse complement strand
CCCTCAATTCCCTGATCCCAATAACTAGTATATTAATTAGAATGAACCCATCTCATACTGTCCAAGTATTCTTAAAATGAAAAAAAGAAAAGAAATTATGGATAATCTTTAGGAGTATGGAAAGGTAGCTGAAAACTAAACCTTACTTTAAAGAGACAAAAACAGCCAAAAAGGTATCTGCATTTTTAACCTTGTCATTAATCCAACAGATAAAACATTAGCATTTGATTTGAATTATTCTTAAATTCGATTATGCGCCGAACAATGTCTTTCTCATGCTTGGCCTTTGTCATCTCATGTAATGTCAACTTATGTATAGTGAAATCTTCAGTACCTTCTCTGCTTTTCATTTCTCTATAATATTTGATTAGTTTACTGGTGATTGTTCAGTTATAAGCTACTTGGGGATATGAAACAATCAACTAAAGCTTGAATTACAGATCTTTTTTTACTTTTAACTAATATTTCAATTTGCTGGTGCAGAATCTTGAATTACAGATTTTGTACTATGTGTTTTGTTCTTGTTGTCACTTTGTACTATGTGTTTTGTCATCTCATGTAATGTCAACTTATGTATAGTGAAAACTTCAGTACCTTCTCTGCTTTTCATTTCTCTGTAATATTTGATTAGTTTACTGGTGAGTGTTCAGTTATAAGCTACTTGGGGATATGAAACAATCAACTAAAGCTTGAATTACAGATCTTTTTTTACTTTTAACTAATATTTCAATTTGCTAGTGCAGAAACTTGAATTACAGATTTTGTACTATGTGTTTTGTCATCTCATGTAATGTCAACTTATGTATAGTGAAATCTTCATTACCTTCTTTGCTTTTCATTTCTCTGTAATATTTGATTAGTTTACTGGTGATTGTTCAGTTATAAGCTACTTGGGGATATGAAAGTAATGAAACAATCAACTGAAGCTTGAATTACATTTTTTTTTTACTGTTAACTAATATTTCAATTTGCTGGTGCAGAAACTTGAATTACAGATTTTGTACTATGTGTTTTGTTCTTGCTGTCACTTTGTACTATGTGTTTTGTCATCTCATGTAATGTCAACTTATGTATATATAGTGAAATCTTCAGTACCTTCTTTGCTTTTCATCTGTCTGTAATATTTGATTAGTTTACTAGTGATTGTTTAGTTATAAGCTACTTGGGGATATGAAAGTAATGAAACAATCAACTGAAGCTTGAATTACACATCTTTTTTATTGTTAACTAATATTTCAATTTGCTGGTGTAGAAACTTGAATTACAGATTTTGCCTCTCAACTGAAGCTTGAAAATAGCTAGGTTGTATTCATCTCCTTCAACCTCTTTTGCACTGTCACAGCATATCAACAATAATAGTTTATCATAGCTGGCTTCTGTCAAGATAGCAAAATCCTCTAGACAATTTATGAACCTCTTAACTTTCCTGGGTTGATGTAAATTTACTTAGTAGCCCCAATGGGACTAAACCTCATGCACTCCCAATCCAAAATATGCCACGTCATTCTAAATTCCACCTACAATTTAGATCTACTTTTTTTTTCTATTTTTTAAAATGTTTGATGCTACATGTAATTAATCAAAGTGATGGAGTGACAGAGAAACAAGTAGATGACTTATAAGAACTATGAGCAAAGACCTTGTGCTAATTGGGTTCTTGAAGCACTCCGGGAGTAGGAGGACTGATGGAGAGGTCGAGCTTGAGCGCCGTCGTCTCAAGTTGATCGTCGGCGGCGAGGCTGTTGTTGGAGTCGGAGGATAATGGCGTAGTAGGGGTGGAGATTAGATTTTACTATAATTTTTATTTTTCTATAACTTGTCAGTGTTTAACATGATAGATTTTCGTGGAGATTAGATTTTAAAAAAACTTTTTCAGGGTAATTATTGTATAGATTTCACTTTATTTTTCATTCATGTAAGGGCATCTTTCTTATGTTTTTAAAATATTTTAATACTTCTCTTATCAAAAATCTCTTTTTTACTAAACATTAATTAGATTTAAAGCTTTACAAAGTATTTCATTAAACTACTTAATTAAACAATTGAAATCTAATTGATTAGTTAAATTAATCGATGACGATCTTCTTATATCATTAGCAACAGTATTCAGTGGTTATGTCGTTGCAAACTGGCTGTTCTAATTCGTTTATTTTAATAATGTATTACTTGATGAAACCAAGATGGGTTAGACAAAGTAGTCAAAATTATAATAATCCCACCCTATTCTGATATCAATCTTTGGTTAATCACTTTAATCTCACGTTGCCCTTACTAACCATGATTTGTTCCATGCATACATTTTGGTATATACATCCATTTTTGTTTCCCTTCTGAAAATGTTTGTTGTTTTTAGTGAACTTTAGCCTTTGTAGTCTACTGCTTGTCTTTCCTACACTTACGAGCTCGCAAGAACAACTTACCTTCGCTCGGGACGAAGTCAAACTGATATTGTAGTCTACTGTTTGTTAGATTATTAACTAGATTGTTGTTGTTATTGACATATTTTTTTTTTGGATTTTGGGGTGAGCTGGTGTGTATTTCCTTGGGTATCATCAGATAGTGATTTTACATCCTGTTATTGTTTGCTTGTTTCCATTATTGTTCACAACAATTGCATTTCAATATAATTTTTGTGACTAGATCGAGCTTTCTTGCATGTAGTTAATCGTGAAGACTGAAGAGGGTGACAAATATGCTTGAATTTGTCCTTCAAGATCGACTCTGAACCCTAGTGCAAATCTGAGGTAAAATTTCATTAAACTTTTTTTTTTTTTCAGATTCCTCTAATTACATGTATCTTAGCAACTTCTTCTCTCGGATTCCTTAGTTATCAATCAAAATGGTCAATCTAGTCACAAAAATTAGAGGAATGTAAAAAAAATAGTATGAATTTGATTGATGAAAAATATGATAGTTATGTGATTGCTCTTCTTTCTCATCATTTTCACTTGATACACTTTGATTAATTAGTGCTTGAATTGATTAATGTAACTATATTGGAGATTGTACATGGAAATTCTTAGGGTCATCATTTGATGAAAACAATATATCAATTAAAGATTGAATTCTGTAGACAGCTAACATTTATCTCAGTCAATACATTTATTAATGGAGTATGTTCATTTATTTGTTCAGTTTTTTTTTTTCCAGATTTTTGTCAACTTATCTTCTTTTTCCTTCCGTTTTTATAAGTTAGTGTTCTCTTTTGTTTTTTGACTTAGGTATGTGAAAGTGATGTAATTTAGACAATGTTTGTTGTTACTTACTAATTTAGACATTTCTTATGTTTTGTCTCAATAGGAATTTTGACAAGTATTTATGCTTAATTTTCTTCGCATATAGTGCTTATGACATCTATATTTTTAAGTTTGTTCTTTTATAGTTTGTCTATATGTGACGTGTTATATACCTTTGTTTATTGCAGTGTTCAAAATTTTCTGCAAAGTGGTCTTTTGCGATGGCAAAATTTTGCTTACGAGGTCCTTAAGAAGAATCAGAGGTCCTTGAATGACTCATATTAGTAATTGTCTTTTGAATCTTGTAACTCATGGACTAAGTTTTTTTAGTTACGTTTGTTTAGGAGTATGATTTAATGTTTAGAAATGGATGTAAACATGTTTTCATGGCACGTTTTAGTTTATAAGAATTAATGAGCAAGATTATTATGTTTTGGTATAATTCAAATGTCTGAAAAATCAATTATTGGATTTAAATAAAATGTTACAAGTGGTATATTCGAAAAATAGACTGAAATATATAAAAAGAAAATAGAGAGAAAATAATCCGGATATATGTTGGCGGTGTATAAAGTCAAAATTATAATAATCCGGTTATAAGTATCCGGTGTATATTAAACTCACCCAATGGCGCCACCACTAAACTTCTTAATCCGTTTATCTTAGTCCGGATTATAAAAAAAAAAAGAAATATTCCGGTGTTTTCCACAACTATATAATCCGGATGTTCCTCCGGATTATATACGTTTCATATAATCCGGATATTTGATCACTTATATAATCCGGATGTTCCACATCCGGATTATATGTAGTCAAATATCCGGATTATAAAATCTCAAATAATACGGGCACACAAACGATCCAACAAAAGGGAAAAATGAACCTAGCAAATACACCGGTGCTTGGCAAAAACACGCCCGGATTATAAAACCTGTGGGCAAATACACCCCTAAC
Organism: Fagopyrum esculentum; assembly: GCA_033239045.1. NCBI lineage: Eukaryota > Viridiplantae > Streptophyta > Magnoliopsida > Caryophyllales > Polygonaceae > Fagopyrum > Fagopyrum esculentum. Next base: position 81,114,271 of record BSUD01000006.1, on the reverse strand, counting down.
CTTTAATCCGGTGCAGGTCCGGATTATAAACCCTCAACTAACCGGATTATAAAGTCCTTTTTGTAGTAGTGAACCTGCATTTTAGCACTTAAATCCACTCGCTCCTTATTTGGCAACGGTGTAAGATCAAAAGGGGTTAGTGGATTAAAACCATAAACACACTCAAATGGAGAGAGGGAAGTAGACGAATGCACAACTCTATTATAGGCAAATTCAACATGTGGCAAGACATTCTCCCATTCCTTTAGATTCTTTTTGATGACAGCCCTTAAAAGTGTGGTTGAAGTCCTATTAGTTACTTCCGTTTGCCCATCAGTTTGGGGGTGGCTTGATGTAGAAAATAACAATTTCGTACCTAGCTTTCCCCAAAGAGTCTTCCAAAAATAACTTAAGAACTTAGCATCCCTGTCACTTACTATTGTCCTCGGAATTCCATGTAACCTAACTACTTCCCGAAAGAATAGATTAGCTACATTGGCCGCATCATCAGTTTTGTGACAAGCAATAAAGTGAGCCATTTTTGAGAAACGATCTACAACCACAAAAATCGAGTCTCTACCTCTTTTAGTCCTAGGCAATCCCACAATAAAGTCCATACTAATGTCTTTCGAAGGGGCTGTTGGGATGGGCAAAGGTGTGTACAATCCATGAGGCTTCACTTTAGATTTAGCTCTAAGGCATTCTAAGCATCTTTGAAGCACATTTTCAACATCCCTAAGCATGTGTGGCCAATAAAAGTGTGAGTGCAGCATAGCATAAGTTTTATCCCTCCCAAAATGAGCCATTAAACCTCCTTTATGGGCTTCCTCTACTAGCAATAATCGAACGGAACACCTAGATATGCACACCTTATCAATTCGAAACAAAAATCCCTCAAACAAATAGTATTTATCTAAGGAACCTTTTGGCACACATAACTTATATGTATCACCAAAATCAATATCAGATTCATAGAGCTCCTTAATATAAACAAAGCCTAATACCTTAGCATCCAATGTAGTCAACAATGTGTACCTTCTAGAGAGGGCATCCGCCACTACATTGTCTTTTCCCTTTTTATACTTGATAACATAGGAAAAGTCTCAATAAATTCCATCCACCTACCATGCCTCCTATCTAGTTTATCTTGACTCCGAAAATGCTTCAAAGACTCATGATCGGAATGCAAAATAAACTCTCTAGGCCACAAGTAGTGTTGCCAAGTCTTAAGCACTCTAAACAAAGCATATAACTCTTTATCATAGGTAGAGTAATTAAGACATGCTCCTTTGAGCTTTTCACTAAAGAAGGCAATAGGCTCACCTTCTTGCATGAGCACACCGCCTATACCAATGCCCGAGGCGTCACACTCCACTTCAAAGGGCCTAGTGAAGTCGGGAAGAGCTAACAAAGACACCTCGGTTAAGACCAATTTCAGCTTGCTAAAGGCACGATCTTGCGCGTCCTCCCACACAAATAGCGCATGCTTTTTGCAAATTTCCGTCAAGGCCGCAGCAATGGTACTAAAGTCTCTCACAAAGCGCCTATAGAAGCTTGCAAGCCCATGGAAACTCCTTACTTGGCTGATGGATGTTGGTGTGAGCCAATCTTTGATTGCTCTAATCTTCTCCTCATCCACTTGTAGGCCTTGTGTAGTCACTACAAAACCAAGAAATATAACCTCATTAGTGCAAAAGCTACATTTCTTAAGATTAGCATACAAGTGTTCAACCCTAAGTGTAAGAACTACTTCCCTTAGATGTTCTTCATGCTCCTCTAGGGACCTGCTATAGATTAAAATATCATCAAAGTATACTACAACAAACTTCCCTATAAAATGTCTCAATACATAGTTCATTAAGCGCATAAAGGTAGAAGGAGCATTAGTTAACCCAAATGACATAACAAGCCACTCATACAAACCAAACTTAGTTTTGAAGGCTGTTTTCCACTCGTCCCCCTCCTTCATTCGAATTTGATGGTAGCCACTCCGTAGGTCTATCTTGGTAAAGGTGGTGGTGCCATGTTGCTCATCAAGCATGTCATCTAGGCGGGGAATAGGGTGGCGGTACTTGATGGTGATGTTGTTGATAGCTCGACAATCAACACACATCCTCCATGTGTTGTCCTTCTTAGGCACCAAGAGCACGGGCACGGCGCATGGACTTAAACTCTCCCTCACGTAACCCTTGTCTAGGAGGTCTTGAACCTGCGCTTGGATCTCTTGACTCTCCTTTGGGTTCATTCGGTAGGCTGGTCTATTTGGGAGTGTGGCGCCAGGAATAAGGTCAATCTGGTGCTCAATACCTCTCAAAGGTGGAAGGCCATGTGGTATTTCTTCCGGAAACACATCCTTAAACTCCTCAAGGATGGCTGAGATGGTACGTGGTAAGCTAGCCTTGGCTTCATCACTCATCAAGGTGAGCTCCTTACACAACATCATCAAGGTGGTGTCTAAGGGTAGGTAGTCATTTTGTAGCTCAAGTTTGGAAGCTAACAAGGCTGTTGTGGGCTGTTTTGTGGCCGTGGACACAAGGGTGCTAGGCTGGTGGTTAGAAGGCGTGGCTAGGGAGGGGTCTTGGCTCGACAACTTGCTCCCCTTCTTAGCTTGTCCTTGCCTTCTTCTTCTCAAATGCTTCCGCAATCTGCATGGGAGTCATAGGCTAAAGATTCACAGTTTTACCATTCAATACAAAACAATATCTATTTTTAAAACCATCATGCATAACTCTCCTATCATATTGCCAAGGACGGCCTAACAACACATGACAAGCTTGCCTAGGCACAACATCACATAAAACCGTATCTTCATAATGGCCTAAAGTAAAAGTGATCTTAGCTTGCCTATTAACCTTTAACTCACCACATTCATTCATCCAATGCAGCTTATATGGCCTAGGGTGATAAAATGTAGGAATTTGCAACTTAGATATCATTTCGGTGCTAGCAATATTGCAACAACTTCCTCCTTCAATAATAACATTACAAACCTTTCCTTTAACCGAGCATCTAGTGTGAAACAAGTTTTCTCTTTGGTTATCTTCACAAGGAGCAGGTTGTACACTTAAAGTTGTCCTAGCTATCAAAGAATTATCATGCTCAAGACTTTTATCACAAATCATGGAAGTGTTAGCTAGGAATGAGCTAGGATGATCAAATAACACTCTCTTAGCTAATAAACAATCTCCTTGCTCATATTCAATCCCATCATCATCCAAATCATCATGATCATGCATATTAAGCTCAAAATCATCATTATCATGCTCATGCTCAGATTCGGACTCATATTGCCCTAAATGGTTAACTAGCAAGGCTCTTTTGTTATGACAATCCTTCATCATGTGCCCTCTTCCTTGGCACTTAAAACATACAATATCTAGCTCTAGATGAAGGGTTAGAAGTACTCCCTTGAGTGCCTTTAGGTAGTGTAGGCGTGGGCTTGGTAGGGGCTGCATAAGGAGCCTTGCGTGGGCCTCCTTGCTCCGGGGCTAGCTTCTCCTTGCTTGGCACCTCCCGGCTGTAATTCCCTTGTTGGCGACCTCCTTGGCTCCTCCATGAGCTAGGCGTGCCATAGGCAGCCTTACCTCCTTGACTTCTTGCCTTTATTTTCCTTTCTACTTTGATTGCTAGGTGGAGCAATTCTGTCATAGAGCTATAGGGAAAAAGATCTATCTCATTAGAAAAACTTGAATTGAGAATACGAAGATACCTAGCCATTGTAGTCTCTTCATCCTCTCGCACATTAGCCTTTACCATGGCCATTTGCATGGCATTATAGGTCTCCTCGGCGGTCATGGCTCCTTGCCTCAAGTTCTCCAACCTTTGCCTCAATTCCCTAGTGTAATATTGAGGCACAAACCGAGCTCTCATCAAGGCCTTCATGTGCGCCCAAGTAACTACCGGTGCATCCATAGGTCTCCTCCTTTCCTTCACCAAATCATCCCACCATATCATAGCATAATCAATAAACTCAAGAGCTGCATAATGTACCTTCTTATGCTCGGGAAAGTTATGGCATGACCATATTTGCTCTATCTTAGCCTCCCAAGCCATGTACACATCCAGGTCACATTTGCCTTCAAAGCTTGGGATCTTCACCTTCACTTTGCCAAGGCCATCATACTCCGGATCTCGCTCCCTCCTTGGCTGGCCACCATAGGGGTCACGCCTCTGCTCGTCTTGGCGCCGGCCGTCATGAGGTCTTCGGGGCTGTTGGTGCTCCTTTCGCCCGTTTGGCCTCCATTCCTCGTCATCTCCATCACCATCCTCATCCTGATCATAAGCTGGATTCTGTAACTGTTGAGGATAGTTAGGCATATTATCATGTAGATTAGGAGAAAAAGGGATAGAAACGTGCTCCTCGAAAGCAAGATTGCGGCCTAAGCCTTGGACATTCCGAGAGGGTTGCGTGGCATTAGAGTGCCGGACTGCTTGAAACGGCTCTTGTTGGCTTTGGAGTGGTACTCGGTCTTGCCCGTGATGTGGAGCTCTCGAGTGGTCTCCTACCTCCCTGTTGCCTCCTAGTGGCCGAGGCTCCGGAACTACATTAGACGCCTCCAAGTTGGGCAGCCTTGTAGTTAACCCTTCAATGCTATCTTTCAAGCACTTGATAAGGTTAAACAACTCCGTGGTGATAGGCTCGGGGCTTGGCGTACCTGCGGGAGTTCCTGACATTGTTCAAAGACACTAAAACACTCAAACACGTTAGGTTAACAAAAACAAAAACGCCTCGCAAGTGTATCACTCGAAAGCAAATCTCACTCTCTAGTGGTGCTCAACAAGCTTGTTGATGGCTCGTCTTGAATTAGTCAAAAACCTCACGTGAGTTCAATACTTAGTCAAACAAAAGCTTTAAAGTAGAAGCGAAATTCGATTTCAATCACCTTAAAAACGTGTTTGACTCAATAAAAGAGAAGAAAAGACTCAAAACGGAAAGGACAAGTTGCACGAATGTTATATGCAACTAAGTATGAACTCAAAATTTGAACTCAAGATAAGCCTTGAAAGAACTTACTCGTCAAGCCTAAGCAAGCAAACCTTGGACACCAAAGGCGTGTGTAGAAGGGCTGGTCAAGGCTAGGGCGTGGCTCGAATGAGGTGAACTAGGCGAGGGCCAAGACATGGCTAGGCTAGGGTGAAGCTAGGCTAGGCGTGAATGGCTTGGTCCCTTTGAGTGAGATGAGCTCCTTTGTAGTCCTTTTTCGTTGATGAACAATAACACTTAGCAAGCACAACTTTTGAGTGAGATGAGCTCCTTTGTAGTCTTCTTTGATTGCTGAACAATAGCACTTAGCAAGCACAACTTCAACTATTACAAGCTATGAAATAAAACAAGAATAAGCTAGCAAGAATTAAATGAAATGAAATGAATATAATGCTCATTTCTTTTCTCTTTCTTTTCAACTTTTTCTTTTCTTTCTTTCCTTTTTTTTTTTTTGTTTTTGAATTCGAATTTTCCTTTCTTTTTTTTTTTTTAAACTTACTGCTGGAATTTAAGAAAAAAAATAAAATAAAAATGCTAAGAAAATCTAATTAGTTACAAGAGGATAGAGTTGACCAAGTAAATAGCTAACCAAGGGTGAAAATTCAAAAAAATAAGCTGAAATTGTGGAGGAGAGAGAGATAAGCTGGAAAATAGGCTGAACGGATCAGCCTCTCCTTTTTGAACGTTTTAGGGCTCGTTGGTGTTTGTGGTTGGACGTGGGGCAAGACTGGTGGCAGGCGTGGTGGTCGGCACAAGGGCTGGTGGTAGGCGCGGTGTAGGCGCGGTGTCGGAGGGGTGCCGGCGTCCAAGATTCACAAACAAAGCAACAAACTCGTTAGTTCAATCAAACTTGGAATAGAAATGGCAATGGCAATAGACTCAAAACAAAGCAAGACTCAAACAAGAAAACGAAACACTTTTGGTTTTTGAATGATTTACCGACTCTTTTTCTAGGTTGAAGGTCAATTAGCTCTGATACCAATTGATACGGGGATTAGCCGCGAAGAACGGATCTAGACGAGCAACCTGTTTTCGGGAATAGAAGCAAACGAAATTCAGCAAACAAGAATGAATGAAAACGTGCAAAACAAAGAGGGAAAACGAAATAAGAAAGAAGAACCGAAAGGAACAAACGATAGAACCCTTGGATTCGATTATCCAAGAACCAAACCGATGACGATTCGACCCCGCTTCTTACAACTTCACACAATCGATCTAGAGTTATCGAAGGCACGAAGAGGTTACTTCAATTCGACTTGTAGCACCAACCCGAAGGAGATTGACACACACAAGAACGAGAAAGCTATGCAAACACCACAATTCTCACAAGACAAGAGGTTGAACTCGAAGGAATTCAATTTGGCACTTAGGCAATGTGTTTAACGTATTCTGCCTACAAAAAGAAGAGAGAAAGGTTTATATACAACCTAGACCTTCTCTCCTAAAAATAGAAAAGAAATAAAAACAATAATTACAATTTAGAGTGTTTTTAAATAAAACCATAAAATAGACTAATTCTAGGCTTTATTAAACACTCTCTAACTAGCTTGTCATGCCAGCCTTTGCGCCAACCTTCATCCATGCACATGCACACGTGAGCCTTCATCTTATGCTCCATTCAACTTCTTCTTGGCTGGTCCAATGTGGCTAAGCATCATGACGGGCCTTGGACTCATTGGAGGTGAGCTTGGGTGAGCTTCTTGAACCATGGCTAGGAAGATAGCATCCCTCTCCGCTTGGCGTTTGGCTTGAGCTCGTGTTAGGGCTCCTTGTGGTGTTGAAGATGGAGCTAGCTCAAATGACCCTTCATCACAAAGGACCTCGTGGATGCGACTGCGGCTGCGAGTGGTCTCCTTGCTCGAAGGCTGAGGCTAATGGCTGGCGATCTTCTAGAGCCCTCATCCGAGTTGTCAAAGCGGCAATGTTGTCGTTCATTTGCTTCAACAAGCTGAACGTTGTCGGATTTGTCGGCTCGGGGCTCGTCATCGAAACACGACTATGGGTAGACATTATCACAAAGAAAACAAACACTGAAATATGTTAAGGTTAGAAATCAAAACACCTCTCAAGTGTTTCACTCCTTTTTCCGCTCACACTCTTGTGATAGTCGGGCTTGTTGATGGATCGCTCCGAATGAGTCAACAACCCCACTTGAGTTAAGGTGTCTAGGTATCCAAAGCAACCAAAAATCGATTAGGGCTCAATGCAATTCAGTTCAATGCGAAATCAGCTCAAACTAAACAAGACTCACGAATAGACATAACTGAATCACAAAGACTCAAGAAGATCACCAAACAGAATATATAAAGAGAAGAAAAGAAGAAGACTCACCGATTAAAGCCCTACTTGTTGCACTTCCGGACTGCCTTGGAGTGTGAGTAATCCCGAGGCTAGGTTGGAGGTAGCAAGGCAAGGAAGGAAGACGTGGTGAGAGAGGTAGAGTGGCGATGAGGGGTGCGGAGCTGGGCTAAGGGCGATGGAGCGCTGATGGTTAGCCGAGCGTATGGTCTAGATGAAGGCCTCGAGAGGGCTGGGAGATAAATACGTGAGTAGGCAGTTTGCACCACAAAATAACATACAAGACTAAAGATCACAAAATCAAATAAAATGTAACAAAAGCTTCTCTCTTTTTTTGTTTTGAATGATCAGCTTCCTTTTTTTTTTTTGAACTTTTGTTACCTAAAATGTAGGAACTTCCTTGACCAACAAATATGGCCAATAACTACAATTAAAAAAAAATAAATTAAAATGGAACAAGAGATAACTTCTACTTAGTGCCTTAAACGTGGAAATGTGGAGTTGCAGCAAATAAGCCCAATGGTAGCCGATTTAAGCACAGCCGATTAGGGCACAGCCGACAACAATGGTTCGGGATAGCTTCGCGTGTGTAGGCAAGACCGGCAACAGTAGGGTACGTTATGTCAAGGAGACGGTGATGGCCGGCCTAGGATACTCACAAACCAACACATCCTTCAACACAACAAGTCAAGCTCAATTAGTTCAAGAACACAAGAAGAAAGCTCACAAAATTTCAAAACTGGCGCAATAAGAATGAAAGACACAAGATCGATCCGTCGTCAACCGGAGCTCTGATACCAATTGATACAGGGATGACCCGACGTTGGCTCGATCTAGACGACGGAAGGAGGGAAAGACGCAGAACGACAGGATCAAACAGCCGGCTAGGGTTTCGTGTGCTGCGTGACCTGCGAACAAAAGGAACAAGAAGACGCTAAACTGTAAACGAAGGTACGGAAATTAAAAGAAAGTACGATGTGGACGAACCCGACACAAACGACGTGGAAACCCTTGATCTCGGGATCAAGAACCACCAAGAACGATGCAACGAACTCAGCCCCTTACAACCTCAGACAGTCGACTTAGAACTTCGACAACACGAGGAGGATGCTTATGGAATCTCACGAACACCAAGAACCCGAAAGCAATTGACACACGCGAAACAACTAAGCCAAATCTGATCACAATAACTCTTCAATCAAAACTCGCCTTTGATTGAAGATGAAAGATGAAAACAAGTGTTTTTCACCAAAAATAATCTGCCTAAAAAGTAAAAGAAAGAGCCTTTAAATAGTTTAAGCTCTTTAAACAAAAGACACAATAAAATCTGGAAATTAAGCCCAGTGGGCTACTTAAAACACACAATCACTAAGCAAGCCTTAAAAAGCCTCTTTTTTCAATGAGAGACATGGAACGGTGCTGGAAACATGGGGAGGAGCAGCGGCGTCATGTGCAGGGCTGGCCGAGTCCTGTGCTTTGGCATCGTCGCCCTCTTGCTTACTTAGGAGCCAAGCCTCGTTATGAACACTTGTAGCCAATAAAATCAGCAAGCCCTCAGTCTCATGCTCAATCTTCTTAGCTCGGGAACGTGTGATAGCTCCCTCATACTCCGGAGATGCTCGGTCGGATGGTCCCTCATCAACCCCAGTCCCACCACCACTTTCACGCCGCCAAAACCTACCCTAACCTACTGTTTTCATAAACCCTAACCCTGCAACAGCCATATCTTTCCATATCTTTCCTTAATCCTACAACACCCATATCTTTTCATATTTTTTTTCCATAATCACATATCTTTCCATATCTTATCTCTAACCATATTTTATCTTGTTAGTTGTTTCCTTATTTACTCTCTTGTTTTTTTTTTAATTTCTGTTTTACTTTTGCTGAGTTAAAAAAAAAGGAGTTGTCTTCCAGAATTTTTTTTAAAAAAAAAAGAAAGAAAGAAAGAAGAATTCAGCTTTGTGTTGGCATTGTGTTTAGCTCTAAGTTATTGAACTAACAACATTGTTCTTACAAAGAGTTGAAAAAGAGAAAGAAGATTTCAAGGGAACTTCAAGAAACCTACATTTGAAGCCTTTGTCATTCAGCCACCCTACCCTAAACCGACCTTAGTTGTTTATTTTGGTGTTTGAGGTTGCAAGTTGAGGCACTTACGAGTAAGGTTCTTTTAGCTTATCTTGAGTCTATATTTCGGGTCATTTTGGTTGTACATCTCATTCATACAACTAGTCCATTCCTTGAGTCATTATTTTTTCTTTCTTTTGTTAAGTCAGCCTAGGACATACCTTGATTAATTCAATTGTTGTTTCGTGTTAGCTTATATTTGACTAGGCACTACCCACACAAGGTTGTTAATTCTTACAAGGTGAGCCATCAACAAAGTCTTATCACATCACTTGAGAGTGAGGGATAAACACTTGAGAGACACACTAGAGAGGATTTTGTTTTTATCTAATCTAACATGTTTGCTTGTTTTGTTGTGTTTAACAAGATGTCTAGTGATCATCATACCGAGAAGCAACCGGAGTCTAGTCCGGCAGATTTGGTTAGCATGATGAAGGCTATGATGCAAGCAGAATTTAAAGCCATGGAAGATAGGCTTACAGGTTTACAAGGGCATATAACCGAGCTTAAGAATAATAAGGCTAAAGAAGGCACCTCATTTCCCCTAACTAAGGCACTAGGCCATCACTTTGAGAAAGGAGCAGGTTCTAAACCCTTAACTATAGGCCATCGACGAGTACCTCTTGGCATCCAACATGAAGCTTTCAACGAAGCCAAGAAGACTCCCATTAATGCTTCGCATGGGCATCATTCTAACCCTAAACCTCCTATTCATGATAACAGTCATTATGTTGATTTCTCTCTTAGCACCACACAGGATGGAGATAATGAGGAGTCCGAAGATAATGGCTATGATTATGCACAAGAAAGAAGGCAAGAGGAAGTCTGGAGGCAAGACGAGGAATGGATGAGAAATGAGGAAAGGAGGATGGAACAAAATAGGAGGCGTGAAGATAGGAGACGAGAAGATGAGAGGGATCAAGATGGGAGGCGTGAGTATAGATGGAGGCAAGAGGAAGACTATGAAGGGAGGAGAGACAATAGACACCAAAGCATAGGGCGAGATCATGAGCAAGATGATCTAGGCAAGGTGAAGATCAAGATTCCATCCTTTGAAGGCAACTGTGATCCGGATGTGTACATGGCTTGGGAGACGAAGATTGAGCAGATATGGCCGTGTCACAACTTTCCCGAGAAAAAAAGGTACATTACGCAGCCCTTGAGTTTACTGATTATGCTTTGATATGGTGGAATGAGCTTGTGAAGGAAAGGAGGCGAAACATGGATCCACAAGTTGCAACATGGGCACAAATAAGGGCAATCATGCGAGCTCAATTTGTTCCCCAACACTATAGGAGGGACTTGAGGCAAAAGTTGTAAAACTTGAGGCAAGGTTCAATGAGTGCCGAGGAGACCTACAATGTCATGCAAATGGCTGTGGTGAAGGCCAATGTTAGTGAGGATGAAGAGGCAACTATGGCCAGGTCTCCGTATCCTTAATTCATGTTTTGCTAACGAGGTGGATTTGTTTCCCTACTCTACTATGACAGAGTTACTACATCTCACCATCAAAGTCGAGAAGAAGATAAAAGGGAGGAGTCAAGGCGTAAGTGATAACAAGATTTATCACTTAGGATTAGGTAATCATTTAGATAGATTTCTCACTCATTCATGCACGTTTTGGCATTGGTTCATGACGTCTTCGCTCAATTCATGCACATTTCTAGAAAAGACGTCTACACTACCTTTTATCGGTTTTGTAGGTAATTCGGGGATCTATTGGACGATTAATCGATACATTTGAGGGTCAAGCCTCATGATGGTACACATTCAAAGCCTTGGAGGAGCATAATTGGAGCAACAAAGGACACAAAGACCACTATTGGTGCAAGCAATGGAGCAACTCATGGCTAGACGATCATAGCATGCTTCTGTTGAAGAAAATCGACCTACACCCAGGAAAATCGGCCGATTTTTTCCTCTGGGTTGATTTTTAGGCCTTTGACAGCTTAAGCCACGTGTCCCACGATCTCTTGTCCGGCCTTGCTCTTGGTGGAGAATATAAGTGGTCCTTCAAAGTTTTTGCTGCATCATTCTCCCATTCTCCTCCTCTCCAACATCCTCTAGCATCTTCCCAAAGAATCTTCCAATTGGGAGCTCTCTTCAAGACACCCTTGTGGGTGTTCTTGAGAGAGATTAGTGTAGATTTCAATTTCATAGTGAGATTTGAGTGATTTTTGTGAAGAAGCTTGTTGAAGGTTGTAAGATCCGACTTGGAGCTACATTTGGTGTGTTGAAAGATTTGTTTTGAGCTCAAATCTAGCTAAGTTTCATTGCTTTCATTTCCTTACTTTATCTTCTTGCTATGGATTCCATGTATGCTTGTATGATGATTTTAGATCTTGAAATGCATGTTATTGGCTAGTTTGTTGTGATTCTGGAGTGATGGATTGATGGTTATTGCTTGGATGATGATAGAATGGACTTATATGTTAGTTTAGGATGATTCGTATGCACAAAACCTAACTCACACATAAAAATCGACCTGTTCTTCATAGTAAATCGGCCGATTTTTACTATGATCCACCCGATTTTTCCTTATGTTGCTCTTTAATTGATGAATCTGTATGTTAGGATGTTAGATTGTTGAAATCCTAGTGTTTGTTGAGCTTAATTTAGCTTAGGATCACCTAATGCTATCAACCTAAGTGAGGGAAGAGATCTACCCGATGATTTCCGATCTTTGATACCTAAGATGATGAATTCTAGGTAGTAGTGAGCCTCACAAGCCGCTATTGGATTGAGTGTGCTAGGATTATTGCTTGAGACTTACCTTTTCCGAGCAAATTCCCAACTATAGACTAAGAGATGACATGATTTATGTATGCGGAAAAATGGCAAAATCTTTTTGGAGTTGTGCTTCTAATATTGGATCACCTTCATAGTCATGTTTCATGGCAATGGACAAGCAATTATGTATCAAATAAATGAAAGCATGGAAAGACAATTACACTTAACTAGAAAGCATGAAATGAAGTGTAAAGATGAAGAAGTCAAGATGATCATGAGCATATCCAATCTAAATCACTTAGTCTTACACACATGCAAGTAGGTCATAAGGACTTGTGAAATAGAAGGCCAAGAAACGTTGTGATTAGATGGGAATTTTCTAGGCTATGTGATGCTAATCCGGGAAAGGAACTAAACAACCACAACTTCAAATTTTCTTATCAACTTCCCTCAAGTGTATATTTTTCTTCATTTTCTTTTCTTTCTTTTATTTTTGAGACAATGGAATTGGTGTACATAAGCCGAAACCTTGGTGATTAGCCATTCTCGGGCTTTTTCTATTTTTCGAGATGCATCCACACCGGGCACACATACCAAAGCTCGTTAGGACTATCGGTTTATTTGACTTTGGCAAGGCACCAACACCCGATTATGTGAAGTGTACCGAGTTACTTGTCATTTAAACCAACGTCCCCAAACCTATATTTTTGTCTACACTTTCACAACAATTTCAGCATTTCATTCACATCATTCTTTCATCAACAACTTCACCCCACACTTGCTTTTCACACACATCAACACACTATCATGCTCCTGTTCCCGGATGGGTCAAAAGAGGTCAAAATTTTCATCAATTGAGGTGCTCAAACAACATGATCAAGATGAGAAGTAGAGAAAGATGAATTGCCTCAATTACTCCTAAATGATGTGCAAGAACTAGCATGCAATTTCGACTTTCAATACTCAATTCAATCAAGGCAAACATTCATGATCACAAATTCATTCATGGGTTTCAAGATAAGTACTTCGAGTCCACATATGCTATCATAAATTTGACACATAAGGCCATTCATAGCCAATTCACAAGACCATTTTTATCATAAGGGTCATTCCCAAGCCTTAGAAGCACTAAAATTTTTTTAAAATTTCTGATTTTTTGGATTTTTCGAAATATGTATATACAATGCAAGACATAATGAAACATGTGACTAAAAAGAAACTACTCTTGATGCTAATCATGCAAGTGATCATGAAAACCCCACCCCATACTTAGAAACACATTGTCCCTAATGTGGAAAGCTAAATAAAGAAGTGAAAGAGAGTCCTCACAATGTAAAATTGGTGATGCTTTGGTATTTCGGTTCACATTGAATGATGATGGTGGATGATCGATCAAGGATGGTAGAGAGCTCTTGATGTTCATTATGGTGTCGGAACCCGCGCTTGGCACCGCAAGCCGTCCAAGTTCCACGTCCGCTCCACCCATGCTTGATTGGAGATCATCACTTTCCTTTACAGAGGAAAAATCGGACCATCTGCCCAGGAAAATCGGCCGATTTCTGTGAAGAACAGTCCGATTTTCCTGGGTACTTTCTTCCTCGTCCATGTGCTTGGATCTTGTACCTTCTTCTCAACAGTTCCATGAGGTTTTCACATGACCTCCAGCATCTCATCACACATGACAACCACAAGATCTAGCACCCAAAAACACAAAAGAAAAACAAAGCACACCAAAAGCAAAATCAAACAAAAACAAGAAAAATAAAAGGGAAAGACATGTACCAATGGGTTGCCTCCCATTAAGCGCTTCTTTAAGGTCATTAGCTTGACCAAACTCCGAGGATGTGTCAATCCACCTCGAATACCATGGTTTGCTTGAGGAGTCCAAGCAACCATCGCTTTCCGGCATCCATGATGACAACCAAGGGCCACTTGATGCCCAAATAAGCTTTAAGTCCTCTCTTCACCGGTGAGTAGTAGACTCCTTCATCACCGCTCCTTTGATGATAGTATGGAGTTGCAACCATAGGTGCCACCCCATACTTAGACAATTGGTACTCCGCGGTCATACCGGTGAGATGCTTGTCATCCTCATCCTCTATGATCCAAAGAAGGCCGGTTCTTGGAAAGAATTCTTTATTGAGGTGCTCAATAACCATCATGGATCCATCATGCTTCCCTCCATCATTCAACATGGGAAACTCCTTAGGAAAGGGGCTCCAATTTTCGGGTGTACTCCGGGCAAGCAAGAAAGGATTGGAAGGAGTTGAGGTTAGCTTAGGGCTCTCCCTCGTGAGCTCTTCAAGTGTGGTTCCGGGGTTGATGGCAAGGATGACCGGGGGTGAGAATACTTCATTGCACTCCTCCAAAGGTGAAGGAGGTGGAGGTAAGCCTTGAAGGATGGTAGGATCTCCTAGCATAAGAGCATTCCTAATCTCCTCAATCTCCCTCCTTATTTGTTCTTCTCTCTCGGTATTCAATCTCCTTTCTTCCTTCAGGGCCAAATCCCTTAGCCACAATTGCTCTCGAGCTTCATTCAACTCTTCCTCAAGGCTTCTATTGGTTATGGTTGAATCGGGCAATTCTTGGATCTCCTCATAGTGAACCTCCTCTTGATGACATACTTCCCCTTCAAGCTCCATGTGGGAACTAGAAATGGAAGCAAGGTTGCTTTCTAGATCATCCATCTTCCTCAACATTTCCTCTAGCATTGATTCCAATCGATCTTCATGAAGTTGATGGTGAGGTTCCTCATGAGGTAATGTAATCATTTGAGCTTGATCATGGGACTCATGGTAGGCATTGAATTCCTCCCAATACTCAAACTCATCATGGAGAGGTCCTAGATCTTGGCTTTCCATCCACTCCTCATACTCCATGTCGTCAAGGTCGTCTTGGAGGTACAATCCGTCCATGGCAAACATGAAAAGGCAAAGACAAAAACAACACAAGATCAAAAGTAACAAGAAAGATAAACACTAAAAGCAATCAAAATCAAATGACTCAATCTAGACCTAGTCCCCGGCAACGGCGCCAAAAACTTGTTACGCTAGGAAATAGCACAAAAAGCTTTACATTTATAAACTCGAACTATAATCCTAAACTACCTAGCGAAACCCGCAGTGTACGGGTCGTTTTGTAGAAAGGAATGTATTCCGAGGTCGAACACAAGGACTTAGGCGAAATCAAGTCATTCAATGATCGAAGATAGTGCAAATCTAATCTAAGAAAAGAGAAAGAAGTAAAGAAATGAAAATGATGATATTTTTGGTTGAGTTTTTGTGGTGATCAAGCAAGGATCACAAATCAAGCAAGGTAATAAAACAAACTAACAACTCAAGCAAGCAAAACAAACAAGTGACACAAGCACAAGATAGGAGATCAAAAATAGAAAAAGAGGATTCTAGAGGTCAAGATTTCCGGTTATGGCATTGGACTCAAGCTTCTAAAGATTCTAAGGATAAAGATGCGGTGTTGGGAAAGGGTGTTTCACTAATGGAAGCAATTACCGGGTAGGTCTCTCACTTCACTAATCCCGCACCAAACTCCTATTACCGGGTAAGTCTCAAGGAGGTAAAGTTGGGAATTCTACACAAACCGGACACTACTTAAGGGGCAAACCTCTCCTTACCGGGTAAGTCTCGGAAAAGGTAAGTCTCAAGCAATAATCCTAGCACACTCAATCCAATAGCGGCTTGTGAGGCTCACTACTACCTAGAATTCATCATCTTAGGTATCAAAGATCGGAAATCATCGGGTAGATCTCTTCCCTCACTTAGGTTGATAGCATTAGGTGATCCTAAGCTAAATTAAGCTCAACAAACACTAGGATTTCAACAATCTAACATCCTAACATACAGATTCATCAATTAAAGAGCAACATAAGGAAAAATCGGGTGGATCATAGTAAAAATCGGCCGATTTACTATGAAGAACAGGTCGATTTTTATGTGTGAGTTAGGTTTGTGCATACGAATCATCCTAAACTAACATATAAGTCCATTCTATCATCATCCAAGCAATAACCATCAATCCATCACTCCAGAATCACAACAAACTAGCCAATAACATGCATTTCAAGATCTAAAATCATCATACAAGCATACATGGAATCCATAGCAAGAAGATAAAGTAAGGAAATGAAAGCAATGAAACTTAGCTAGATTTGAGCTCAAAACAAATCTTTCAACACACCAAATGTAGCTCCAAGTCGGATCTTACAACCTTCAACAAGCTTCTTCACAAAAATCACTCAAATCTCACTATGAAATTGAAATCTACACTAATCTCTCTCAAGAACACCCACAAGGGTGTCTTGAAGAGAGCTCCCAATTGGAAGATTCTTTGGGAAGATGCTAGAGGATGTTGGAGAGGAGGAGAATGGGAGAATGATGCAGCAAAAACTTTGAAGGACCACTTATATTCTCCACCAAGAGCAAGGCCGGACAAGAGATCGTGGGACACGTGGCTTAAGCTGTCAAAGGCCTAAAAATCAACCCAGAGGAAAAAATCGGCCGATTTTCCTGGGTGTAGGTCGATTTTCTTCAACAGAAGCATGCTATGATCGTCTAGCCATGAGTTGCTCCATTGCTTGCACCAATAGTGGTCTTTGTGTCCTTTGTTGCTCCAATTATGCTCCTCCAAGGCTTTGAATGTGTACCATCATGAGGCTTGACCCTCAAATGTATCGATTAATCGTCCAATAGATCCCCGAATTACCTACAAAACCGATAAAAGGTAGTGTAGACGTCTTTTCTAGAAATGTGCATGAATTGAGCGAAGACGTCATGAACCAATGCCAAAACGTGCATGAATGAGTGAGAAATCTATCTAAATGATTACCTAATCCTAAGTGATAAATCTTGTTATCAGTAAGGAGCTCATTTGGGACCTCAAATGCATGGAAACAACAAGGAGGGCACCGACACGGAGGATACAACCGCGAAGCCCCCAAAACAGCCCCCGAGCATGCTCTCACACGCCCAACCTACCCTAAGACGCCTACTTCAGCCCCTAAACCACATCAAGGGAGTACTTATAACTCTTCTTCTTCTAGGGCTAGAGATGTTGTGTGTTTTAAGTGTCAAGGTAGAGGACACGTGATGAAAGATTGTCCGAATAGGACAACTTTGCTAATAAATCATTTAGGCCAATATGTGAGCATGAACTTGAATCTAATGAAATTGAGCCTAATGATGATGTTGATTCGGATGTTGGAATAGTATATGAACAAGGGGATTGTTTGCTTGCTCAACGTGTGTTGTATGCTCACCCTAGTTCATTCCTAGCTAATAACTATGTGCTATGTGATTTGGATGGTCCAAACAAGTCTATTGCTTGTGTTGAATCTAATTTTGAGAATGATGAGTCTCTTGAATGTGTAGAATCTGTTTTTGAGCATGATGAGTCTCTTGAACGTATTGAATCTGATTTTGAGCATGATGAGCCTGTTTTGGATGTTTTCTTGTCACATGATAATGCTTTGATAGCTAGGAGAGCCCTTAGTATACAACCTGCCCCTTGTGAGGATAACCAAAGGGAAAACTTGTTTCACACTAGATGTTTGGTTAAAGGGAAGGTTTGTAATGTTATAATTGATGGGGGTAGTTGTTGTAACATAGCTAGCACCGATTTGGTTAATAAGCTGCAATTAACAACTTTCTATCACCCTAGACCTTATAAGCTTCATTGGATGAAAGAATGTGGAGAATTGAAGGTAAATAACCAAGTTAAGGTCACATTCACTTTAGGCCATTATGAGGATAATGTTTTGTGTGATGTTGTGCCTATGCAAGCTTTTCATATCTTATTAGGTCGTCCTTGACAATTTGAATGGAGAGTCTTACATGATGGTTACACTAATAGGTATACTTTCACTTTTAACGGAAAACATGTAACCTTAAAGCCTATGACCCCCTTACAAATAGCTGAGACATTTGAGAAGAAAAAGGCAAGTGAACATGAGGTAGACCAAGCTAAGAAGGAGAGTAAGCAAAATAATTCCAAAACCGAGCCTATAGAGCCTTCTAATACCCTTTTAGCTTCAACTAACACACAAATCCCCTCTACTTTGCTAGTAGCCAAATCTGAGTTTGAAAGTGCTTATCTTCCTCTGAAAATCACTTTGATGACCTTATGTAAGAAGTTAGCCCTAGTGAGTGCTGAAACTAAGGAAAATCTTTCACCTATCATTGTAGCCATACTTGAGGAGTTTAAGGATGTGTTTCCTAATGAGATACCCCATGGCCTACCACCCTTGAGAGGCATAGAGCATCAAATAGATCTCATTCTAGGAGCAACCTTACCGAATAGGCCAGCCTATAGAATGAACCCTAATGAGAGCCAAGAGGTTAGAAACCAAGTGCAAGAGCTCTTAAATAAGGGTTATGTGAGGGAAAGCCTTAGTCCATGTGATGTCCCCGTGCTTTTAGTGCCTAAGAAAGATAATACTTGGAGGATGTGTATTGATTGTAGGGCCATCAATAACATAACCATTAAGTATCGCCACCCTATCCCACGCCTTGATGGTATGTTAGATGAGCTTCAATGGTTCCACTATGTTTAGTAAAATTGATATTAGGAAAGGATACCATCAGATTAGGATGAAGGAAGGGGATGAGTGGAAAATTGCTTTTAAAACCAAGTTTGGTTTATATGAGTGGCTTGTTATGCCATTTGGACTTACTAATACTCCTTCTACTTTCATGAGATTAATGAACCATGTTTTGAGAAAGTTTATAGGTAAATTTGTTGTTTTTACTTTGATGACATTCTCATTTACAGCAAATCACTAGAGGAGCATGAAAGACATCTAAGGGAAGTTGTTTCTACTCTTAGAGATGAACACATGCCAATCTTTAGAAATGTGACTTTTGCACTAATGAAGTTATTTTTCTTGGGTTTGTAGTGAGCATAGGCGGTTTACAAGTGAATGAAGAGAAGATCAAGGCCATTCGAGATTGGCCTATTCCGAGCTCTATTGGCAATGTTAGGAGTTTTCATGGTCTTGCTAGCTTCTATAGGCGTTTTGTGCGTGATTTTAGCACCATTGCAGCCCCATTGACGTAAATATGCAAGAAGAACACGCCTTTTGTGTGGGGTAGTGTGCAGGACCATGCATTCAACAAGCTTAAGGAGGTTCTCACTCATGCACCTTTGCTTGCTCTTCCAGATTTCAACAACCCATTTGAAGTGAAGTGTGATGCATTTGGAATTGGAATTGGAGGTGTTCTTATGCAAGAAGGTAAACCTATTGCTTTCTTTAGTGAGAAACTCAAAGGAGCATGTCTTAACTATTCTACTTATGATAAGGAGTTATATGCTTTGTTTAGAGTACATAAGACATAGCAACACTACTTGTGGCCTAGAGAGTTTATCTTGCATTCTGATCATGAATCTTTAAAACACTTTAGGAGTCAAGATAAACTAGATAGGCGAGATGGTAGTTGGATGGAGTTCATTGAGACTTTTCCTTATGTTATCAAGTATAAAAAGGGAAAGGACAATGTAGTTGCTGATGCATTATCTAGGAGACACTCTTTGTTGACCACCCTTGATTCTAAAGTGCTAGGTTTCGTGTATATTAAGGAATTATATGTTGATGATGCTGATTTTGGTGAAACCTACAAGATATGTTTGGCTAAGGGTGCTTTAGATAATGTCTACGTGTTTGATGGTTTCTTGTTTAAGGCTGATAAGGTTTGTATCCCTAGGTGTTCTCTTCGGATGTTATTAGTTGATGAAGCCCATAAAGGAGGATTAATGGGGCATTTTGGGAGAGATAAGACTTATGCTATGCTTATTTCACACTTCTTTTGGCTTCATATGCTTAGGGATGTAGAACATGCTGTTAAGAGATGTTTAGAATGCCTTAGAGCCAAATCTGAAGTGAAACCCCATGGTTGTACACGCCTTTTCCAATCCCTACAGTCCCTTGGGAGGATATTAGTATGGATTTTATTGTGGGATTGCCTAGGACTAAGAGGGGCAGAGACTCGATATTTGTGGTTGTAGATCGATTCTCTAAGATGGCTCACTTTATAGCTTGCCATAAGGCTGATGATGCCACCAATGTAGCCAACTTGTTCTTTAGGGAGTAGTTAGGTTGCATGGAGTTCTGAGGACTATAGTTAGTGATAGGGATGTTAAATTTCTAACTTACTTTTGGAGAACTCTTCGGGGAAAGCTAGGAACTAAGCTATTGTTTTCTACTTCTAGTCACCCTCAATCTGATGGCCAAACTGAAGTAACTAATAGGACACTAACTACTTTGTTAAGGGTTGTTAATAAGAAGAGTCTTAAGGAATGGGAGAATGCCTTACCTCATGTCGAATTTCCTTATAATAGGGTTGTGCATTCTTCAACTTCCATTTCTCCTTTTGAGTGTATGTATGGGTTTAATGCACTAACCCCGTTTGATCTTACACCGTTACCTAAGAAGGAGCGAGTAGATTTTAGTGTTAAAACGCAAGTTGAACACATTCGGGAGTTGCATGAGATGACACGCCAGAAGCTTGAGGAGAAGGGCAAGTACAATGCTGCGAAAGCTAACCACGGACGCAAGAAGATCACATTCGAGCCTGGTGATCTCGTATGATTTCACTTAAGGAAGGAGAGGTTTCAATAGTTGAGGAAATCCAAGCTCTCTCAAAGAGGAAATGGACCTTTCAAGGTCTTACACAAGGCAGGGGATAATGCTTATGTTTTGGAGTTGCCTGATGATTACGCATGTGATCCTACATTCAATGTGCGTGACTTGAGTCCATTCCCACCATCGAGCTATGATCATGGTGATTCGGGGTCGAATCCTTTTCAAGAAGGGGAGAATGATGAAGGATCATCCAAGCTAAGTCAAGGTCCCTTAATAAGGGCTCAAGCTAAACTACAAGCTGAGATGGATGCATTGCTTCTAACCATGAACCATGAACCACCTAACTCACCTTCCATGAGCCAACGAGCCTTGATGATGATCATGGTCTACCAAGGAATAAGTTGAACGCCTAAGGGTTCTACATAAGGCTGAAATGTTCCAAATTGGCTGAATAAGCTTATTTGGATGTTTTAAGTGTTTTTAAGTCTTTTTAGAATAAAAGCCCAAACTTATGTCTTGATGGGCCTTTAGTTAATTATTTCAGTTCATTAACATATTAAACACTATATATATATATATATATATATATATATATATATATATATATATATATATGTGTGTGTGTGTGTGTGTGTGTGTGTGTGTGTGTGTATGTGTGTGTGTGTGTGTGTGTGTGTGTGTGTTATTAGGCGTCCTAGGTCATGGAAGATACCCAGAAGATACACGTTAAACATAGTTTTTGTGCTGCTGTTGCAGATTGGCGATTTCCAGCTTGTTGGAGAGCTTTGTGATTGTGATTTTTGGCTTAACTCTTCTTGTCTGATTTAATCTCCTTAGGGATTAGTGTTGCAAGTTGTTTATAAGCATCCTCTTGGTGCTTTCAATCTCCATATTGATTGTGTCAAGTTGTAGAAGCAGGGTTGATTAGTCTTTTGAATTGGTTCTTGTATTCATTGTTCAAGGGTTCTTCCATAGTTCTATTCGGTTCTTCTTAACCATCTATCTTTATATTTTCGTGCTTCTCATTCCTCCATATCTAAGTTTCATTCCACTGTTTCCAGGTTGTTCGTCTAGATCGTTAAACAGGCTAATCCCCGCATCAGGTGGCAAAGCCAATCTGTATGCTATTCTCCCAACTCTATCTAATATCTCAAAAGGACCGACATATCGGGGACTCAGCTTCCCGTTTATGCCAAAACGTCTGACGTCTCGCGTTGGAGATACTCTCAGCCAAACATGAGCTCTAACTCTGAACTCTAGAGGCTGATGCCTCTTGTCTGCATATGACTTCTGGCGACTCTAGGCAGCCAGCATCATCTCTCTGTTCAGCGCTACTTGAGCTATATCATCTTGAATCTGCTCTAGCATTATACCACTGATACTGTTAGTCTCATCCCAACATAACGTTGTACGACATCTACGTCCATACAGTGCCTCATATGGGGTCATCCCAATAGATGTATGACAACTGTTGTTATATGAGAACTCAACTAATGGAAGGTAATCTGATCATCCTTGTCCCCAATCCAACACACAAGCTCGTAGCATATCCTCAAGGGTTTGGATGGTCCTCTCTGATTGACCATCAGTGTGGGGGTAAAACGCAGTCGTAAAATGTAGACTCGTCCCCAAAGTAGTATGAATCTGCTGCCAAAGCCCTGAGGTGAATCGTCAATCTCGATCAAAGACGATCGTCCTTGGTACACCATGTAGTCTCACTATCTGCCTAGTGTACTCCTCAGCTAATCTGCTCAATGTCCACGTTTTCCTGATAAGGATGAAACGTGCAGTCTTCGTCAGTTTGTCAACCACAACCTAAATAGCATCAAAACTCCTACTCGGTCTCAATCCGGTCACGAAGTCCATGGAGATATCCTCCCACTTCCACTACGGTATTGGCAGTGGATGAAGCTCTCTTCCTGGTCTGCAATGCTCTATCTTGACTTGTTGACAAGTCGCACACTAAGGAATAGATCTGGCCACATTGGGCTTCAGCCCTCCCCACTAGTAAGAGCGTCTCACATCTTGATACATCTTACTAGCACCTGGGTGCACTGAGTAAGGTGTGGAGTGAGCCTCTTGCAGAATCCCCTACCTCAGATCCGCATTAGCGGGTACACAGACGCGGTCGTGGCGTCTCATCACTCCAGCTGCTCCTATGGAGAACTATGGTGCCTCACCACGAGTCATCGTATCTCGTATCCTCATCAGCGTCGGGCAAGTCTCCTCCTTCTATTGGATCTCATCCAACAGACCACGTAGAACCTCTAAAGTGCTCAATTGGGCATCCTCATCAGGAACTGGATGTTCATCTCTAACCATGCTAGATCACTCTATAACGGTGGATGTACAGTGATACGGTCTTAGTCCGTGAATGAGTCGATCTAGGTACAATGATCCCGAATCCGGATGAATGAGGCGGATCTAGATGCGGAATGAAACGTGGATAGTGAATGGACGCAGGAAGATGTAGAGAAGAACCAAAGAGAGTCAACGAAAGGAACCAAGGCTGAAGAGCCAAAACCCCGCTTCGTGAATGCCCTAGACCCGTCTCCAATACAACTTTACACTAGCTCCGGCTGGACTAGCACAAAGAGGGACTCGTGAAGGCTCGAAGCACCAATCCGAAGGCGGTTGACACGAACAAGCTCAGCCAAGCAAACAACGACAATGCCAACCAAAAACTCTCTTGTTCTTTGATTGATTTTGTGAATGATTACAACTGTAATTCTAAGCAATGAAAAACATATCCTATTCAGCAGCTAAAGAGACTATATATAGACTCTTCTATCTAGACAAAATAAAGAAAAGAAAACTAAAACTAAAACATTTGGTGAAGGTGGTAACAAGAGAGCTTCCACAAATGTAGCTAACAACTTAACAAACAACTAATCAGCATCAAAATAGGCTGACTTATTCAAAACAGATCCTTAGGAGTGAGTTGGACGGTTTTTAAGAGGGAAATGGGCTGACTTGTTCACAACAGATCCATGAGTGATTTGGACGGTTTTTAAGAGCCCAAATGGATGATCCGACTGAGGGAAATGAGCTGACACTCTTTGGCCTCCTTGGACGTGAGCAGCTGGTTACTCTCTTGGGCTGCCTTGGACGTGAGTAGCTGGTTACTCTCTTGGGCTGCCTTGGACGTGAGCAGCTAGTTACTCTCTTGGGCCTCCTTGGACGTGAGCAGCTGGTTACTCTCTTGGGCTGCCTTGGACGTGAGCAACATCTCTTCCCTTTGCTTGCTTGCTC
The DNA here is from genome assembly GCA_033239045.1 of Fagopyrum esculentum. Lineage (NCBI taxonomy): Eukaryota > Viridiplantae > Streptophyta > Magnoliopsida > Caryophyllales > Polygonaceae > Fagopyrum > Fagopyrum esculentum. Next base: position 81,090,311 of record BSUD01000006.1, on the reverse strand, counting down.
CTGCATTCACCAAGACATTAACACATGATGTATGGAAGTTAAATGGTTCACGCATGGTGCCAAACAATAGCACTTCTGATACGGTGTTAATCCGTGATTGAGTCGATCTAGGCACAATGATCTCGAATCCGGTTGAATGAGGCGATTTCAGAATGCGGAATGGAACGTAGGTGATGAATGGCGCAGGAAAGGTGAGAGAAGAACCAAAGAGAGAGTCAATGAAGGAACCAAGGCTCAAGAGCCAAAACCCCAATCGTGACTGCCCTAGACCCGTCTCCAATACAACTTTACACTAGCTCCGGCTGGACTAGCACAAAGAGGGACTCGTGAAGGCTCGAAGCACCAATCTGAAGGCGGTTTGACACAAACAAGCTCAGCCAAGCAACAACAGCAATGCCAACCAAAAACTCTCTTGTTCTTTGATTGATTTTGTGAATGATTACAAATGCAATTCTAAGCAATGGAAAAATAACATAACTAATCTGTAGCTAAAGAGGCTATATAAATAGACTCTTTTATCTAGACAAAAATAAAGAAAAGAAAGCTGAAAACATTAGTGGGAAGGTGGTAATAAGAGAGCTTCCTCTAATGTAGCTAACAACCTAACAAACCACTAATCAACATGGAAAGAGGCTGAATTATTCAAACATATCTTTGGGAGTGAGCTGGCCGATTTCTAAGAGCCAAATGGGCTATCCGAATGGGCTGCATTGTTCAACAGATCCATGAGTGATTTGGATGTGTTTAAAGAGCCCAAATGATGATCCGAATAAGCTGAATTGTTACTCTCTTGGGCCTCTTTGAACTTGATCAGCTGGCTGCCCTCTTGGACTGTTTTGGACGTGAGCATCTCCTCCCTTTGCTCTTGGGCTGCACGTCTCCTCCCTTTGCTCTTGGGCTGGCTTGGACGTGAGTAGCAGGCTAACCTCGTGGGCTGCTTTGGACGTGATCAACAACCTCCTCTTGGGCTGCATTGGGCGTGAGCAACAACCTCCTCTTGGGCTGCATTGGGCGTGAGCAACAACCTCTTCTTGGGTTGTATTGGCGTGAGCAACAGTCTCCTCTCCTGGGCTGCATGGGACGTGAGCAACAGCCTGCATGGTCTCCTCGAGCTGCATGGGAAGTGAGCACGTCGGCATGGTCTCCTTGCTTGGTTCGCTTGCTCCTACATTCACCAAAAGATTAACAAATGATGTATGGAAGTTAAATGGTTCACGCATTGTGTCAAGCAATAGCACTTCCCTTGACATAACTTCTTGGATCTCCGTAACTCTTGCTCTAGTAATGGGACCTTGATAGCTTCCATGTGATGGTCCTACATCAACTTCCCTTGACGTAACTTCTTGGATCTCCTTAGCTCTTACCCTAGTAATGGGCCCTTGATATCTTCCATGTGATGGTCCTACATCATCCACTCCTTCTTGGAAAGAATTCGACCCCAAATTTTCATCTTGTTCCGATTCTCCTTCATAGGAGCTCAAATCTCCTACGTTAAAAGTGGTACTAACTCCATACTCTTCCGGTAAGTCCAACACATATGCGTTATCGTTAATCCGGTGTAAGAGTTTGAATGGTCCATCACCCCGTGGGGCTAGCTTGGAATGGCGTTTTGTCGGAAACCGCTCTTTCCTTAGATGTTGCCAAACTAAGTCACCGGGCTGGAAAACCATCTTCCAACGTCCTTTGTTATTCCGAGCTGCAGTTTCAACGCCCTTCTTATCAAGCGCAGCCTTGGTCTTGGCATGAAGTTCTTTAATGTAGTCCGCCTGTTCCAACGCATCAAAAGCTACTCGATCCTTTCGAGGAATCGGTAATAAATCCAAAGGAGTTAAAGGGTTAAATCCATAAACACATTTGAAAGGTGATAACGAAGTGGAAGAATGCATGGTGCGATTATAAGCAAACTCGATATGTGGTAACATGTCTTCCCATTCTTTTAAGTTATATTTCAACATGGTTATAAGGAGGGTCGTTAGGGTCCTATTGGTGACTTCCGTTTGCCCATCTGTTTGGGGATGACTAGAGGTCAAGAATAGTAATCTAGTGCCCATTTTTCCCCAAAGCGTTTTCCAAAAGAAACTCAAAAACTTGACATCCCTATCTCTAATAATAGTTTTAGTTATTCCATGCAATCTCACTATTTCCTTAAAGAAAAGATTAGCGACATTATATGCATCATCAGTTTTATGACATGGAATAAAATGTGCCATTTTAGAGAATCTATCTACCACCACAAAAATGGAATCTCTTCCTTTCTTAGTCCTAGGTAGTCCAACAATGAAATCCATACTTATATCTTCTCAAGGGCCATTAGGCGTCGGTAAGGGTGTATACAGCCCGTGGGGATGTACCCTAGCTTTGGCCTTAAGACATTCAATGCACCTTTTCAGCATGTGTTCTACATCCCTTAACATATGAGGCCAATAAAAGTGAGTTTGCAAAATGTGATAAGTTTTGTCCCTCCCAAAATGCCCCATTAAACCTCCTTTATGGGCTTCTTCCACTAATAAGATCCTAAGGGAACATCTAAGTATGCAAATTTTATCCACTTTAAACAAGAAACCTTCAAACACAAAATACTTATCATAAGGGCCTTGAGTAGTGCATCTATGAAATATCTTCCCAAATTCAGCATCATCCACATATAATTCTTTAATGTAAGTAAAACCTAACATCCTAGAATCCAAGGTGGTGATTAAGGTGTATCTTCTAGACAATGCATCCGCTACGACATTATCCTTTCCTTTCTTATACTTGATAATGTAAGGAAAGGTTTCGATGAACTCCATCCACCTACCATGCCGCCTATTTAGTACTCTAAACAAGGCATACAATTCTTTGTCATACGTGGAATAGTTTAAGCATGCACCCTTCAATTTTTCACTAAAGAAAGCTAGAGGCTTACCTTCTTGCATAAGGACGCCGCCAATACCAATGCCGGACGCGTCGCATTCAACCTCAAAAGGTTCAGTGAAGTCCGGTAGAGCGAGTAGTGGTGCGTGGGTAAGGCGTTTCTTGAGCTCTTCAAATGCTCTTTGTTGAGGTTCATTCCACTCGAAAGGAACCTTCTTTTTGGTCAAAGCCGTGAGTGGTGCTGCAATGGTACTAAAATCCCTCACAAATCTTCTATAGAATTTAGCTAGGCCATGGAAACTCCTTACTTCACCAACCGACCTAGGAATGGGCCATTCATTGATTGCCTTAACCTTATCCTCATCCACTTGCAAACCATTGGCACTTACTACAAAACCAAGGAAAATCATTCGGTTAGTATAGAAATTACATTTTTTAATATTAGTATACAAGTATTCTATACGCAATGTAGCAAACACATCTCTCAAATGATTTTCATGCTCCTTTAAAGTCTTACTCTTGATAAGAATGTCATCAAAGTAGACTACAACATATAAACCAATATAAGGTCTCAAAATATGATTCATTAATCGCATGAAAGTACTAGGAGCATTAGTTAAACCAAAAGGCATTACTAGCCACTCATAGAGACTAAATTTGGTTATAAAAGTTGTTTTCCATTCGTCCTATTCCCTCATTCTAATTTGATGGTAGCCACTCCTAAGGTCAATCTTAGTGAAAATTGTAGCTCCATGTAACTCATCAAGCATGTCATCTAGACGGGGAATCGGGTGTCTATACTTGATAGTAATGTTATTGATTGCTCTACAATCAATACACATTCTCCAAGTATTATCCTTCTTGGGTACTAGCAGGACGGGAACGGCACAAGGACTAAGGCTTTCCCGAACATACCCTTTATCTAGTAAGTCTTGAACTTGGTTCTGAATTTCCTGGGCTTCCGTAGGGTTCATCCTATAGGCGGGTCTATTGGGAAGGGTGGCTCCGGGTATTAAATCTATTTGGTGTTCAATGCCCCTAATGGGCGGCAAGCCAGCTGGAATTTCCTCAGGAAAAACGTCCTCAAACTCGTCTAACAGCTCCTGGATAGAACTAGGAAGTGGAATCGTAGAGTCATGAGACACAGTCACTAGAGATTTACACAAACTCATCATTAGCACATCCATAGAAGCATAGTTAGTGACATATTCATTCCTAGACTCAAGATAGCTACTTGTTGGTTGTACTAACAGTGTTTGATGGGTTTTGTTCTCCTTACTCTTAGGCCGTGTCATTTTAGGCTTTTGAGGGGTTCCTTGCTCTACCCTCTTGTTCTCATAGTACTCGGCTATTTGTAAAGGTGTCATAGGTTTTAGTGTTAAAGTTTTACCTTTATACTCAAAGCTATATTTATTAGAAAACCCATCATGGACAACTTTCCTATCATATTTCCATGGACGACCAAGCAACAAGTGACAAGCATTCATAGGCACAACATCACATGTAATAACATCCTCATATGATCCTAATGTTATATTGACCTTAGTTTGCTTATTGACGTTAAATTCTCCACACTCATTCATCCAATGTAGTTTATATGGCCTAGGGTGGTAAAATGTAAGAAGTTGTAATTTGTTTAGCATTTCAGTGCTAGCTATGTTGCAACAACTTCCCCCATCAATTATCACATTACACACTTTTCCTTTAATACTATACCTAGTATGAAACAGATTTTCACGTTGGTTATCCTCACAAGGTGTTAGTTGGACATGCAAAGTTCTCCTAGCTATCAAAGATTCACCTTGTTCATACTCAATGCAGTCATCATTCTCATTTTGTTCATTGTGATCAATTAATGCATTTTCATCATCTAATTCCACATCATCCTCACTCTCATATTCTCCTAGATGATTTATGATCAAAGTGCGTCTATTAGGACATTCCCTACTCATGTGTCCTCTACCTTGGCATTTAAAACACACAATGTCCCTAGTTCTAGAGTTAGAGGTAGGAGTACTCCCTCGATGACCACTTGAAGGCTCATTCAAGGAATGTGGTGTAGTGGACGATGTTGAAGACTTTCGTTGGCCTTATTGGCTCGTAGGTGCCGACTTTCTCTCCTCCTTCTGGCCTTCTTGGTCCCTGCTGTAGGTAGGCAGCCGGCTTCCTTGTGATTTCCAAGTGTTGGACGTCCCATAAGGCGGCTTGTGTTCCCGGTTTCGCAGCTTAGTCTTCCTTTCAACCTTGATGGCCAAGTGTAGTAATTGCTCCATGGTGCTGTAGGGATACATATCAACTTCATTAGCCAAATTAGAGTTAAGAATACGAAGATATCTAGCCATAGTATTTTCTTCATCCTCTAGAAAGTTGGCCTTCACCATAGCAACTTGCATATTCGTATAGGCTTCCTCAGCGCTAAGAGAGCCTTGTCTCAAATTTTCCAGCCGTTGTCGAAGCTCTCGGGTATAGTGAGGTGGAACGAACCGAGACCTCATTAGTGCCTTCATATGCTCCCATGTGGTGATTTGAGGATCCAATGTTCGCACTCTTTCTTTGACTACGTGATCCCACCATACCAAGGCATAGCCTTGGAATTCGAGAGCGGCTAGCTGAACCTTCCTAGGCTCCCTGAAGCTATGACACAACCAGATCTGCTCGACTTTAGTTTCCCACTCCGTGTAGACGTCGGGATCACACTTTCCTTCAAAGGCGGGAATTTTGATTTTGACTTTGCCGAGACCGTCTTGCTCTTGATAGGGTCATAGATTATCACGTTCTCGTCCTTGCCTTGGCTGTTGGAATGGTCGATTGTAATCTTCCCAAGTATGATCCTCAAAAGGAGCTTCATTCCGTCGCTGAAAGTTATCAACAAATGGTGGCATGTTAGAAACATTAGGAAGGACGTTGGACTGTAACTTAACTTGATCCGGATGATCCGACTCTCTAGTAACGTGTGAGGGACCGCCAAACTCATAGTTGGCTCTCAAAGGTGGTGTCCGCGATGGTGGGGTTCGTGCTTCCATAGACTCCACTCGCTTGGATAGATTAGCTATGGAATCGGACAATTGTTTCAATAGATTGAGCATCTCAGGCATGACGGTCTCGGTGCTAAACTTGTTGGGGCTTCGGGACCTAGACATGCTCAAGTAACAAACAAAGAACCGGTTAGGTTAGAAAACAAAGATCTCACTTGTGTATCGCTCACTCTCTCGTTGGTATTGCCTAGCTGGTGGCTCGAGTTGTAAGGATCCAACACCTTAAGATCAAGATTTTCGAACCTTCTTAGCAACCCTTTTGAACTAGAACTGCCGAAACTGATGTTAGTGTTGGAAATGGATCAAGACACCCCTAATCGGAGTATTGACCTATGGGTTGGTGTAGGTATGGTGATTTGTAATTAGAATGACGTAGGAGTTGTTTGAGGGAGTTTTCTTGTGCTTGATGTCGATTAATAAAAGGGCCAGCCGTTCTTGTGTTGTCTTTATTTTTTTTTTTGAAAGATCTCTTAGACTTTGTCAAAGATTTGGGGAAGAGAAGGTAACCGAAACTGATTGCAACGAGATTTGTGGGAGAGAAGGTTACCGAATTTGACTGCAACGTTGATCTCTTTTTTTTTTTGATTTGTGTTTACCTCTCCTCAAGATGTTGTCCGGCCCTAAGAAACTCTTGGCTTTTTTGATTTGCACACTTCAAGCACAAGTTAAACCTCAATTGGTTAAGCAATAAGGTTAAGAAAGAAGAAAGGAGTGATCAATTGTACCAACTGAGCTCTGATACCAACTGATACGGTCTTAGTCCGTGAATGAGTCGATCTAGGTACAATTATCCCGAATCTGACTGAATGAAGCGAATCCAGATGCGGAATGAAACGTGGATAGTGAATGGACGCATGAAGATGTAGAGAAGAACCAAAGAGAGTCAACGAAAGGAAGCAAGGCTGAAGAGCCAAAACCCCGCTTCGTGAATGCCCTAGACCCGTCTCCAATACAACTTTACACTAGCTCCGGCTGGACTAGCACAAAGAGGGACTCGTGAAGGCTCGAAACACCAATCCGAAGGCGGTTGACATGAACAAGCTCAGCCAAGCAAACAACGACAATGCCAACCAAAAACTGTCTTGTTCTTTGATTGATTTTGTGAATGATTACAACTGTAATTCTAAGCAATGAAAAACGTATCCTATTCAGCAGCTAAAAAGACTATATATAGACTCTTCTATCTAGACAAAATAAAGAAAAGAAAACTAAAACTAAAACATTTGTGGAAGGTGGTAACAAGAGAGCTTCCACAAATGTTGCTAACAACTTAACAAACAACTAATCAACATCAAAATAGGCTGACTTATTCAAAACAGATCCTTGGGAGTGAGTTGGACGGTTTTTAAGAGGGAAATGGGCTGACTTGTTCACAACAGATCCAGGAGTGATTTGAACGGTTTTTAAGAGCCCAAATGGATGATCCGACTGAGGGAAATGAGCTGACTCTCTTGGGGGCTCCTTGGACGTGAGCAGCTGGTTACTCTCTTGGGCTGCCTTGGATGTGAGTAGCTGGTTACTCTCTTGGGCTGCCTTGGACGTGAGCAGCTGGTTACTCTCTTGGCCCTCCTTGGACGTGAGCAGCTGGTTACTCTCTTGGGCTGCCTTGGACGTGAGCAACGTCTCTTCCCTTTGCTTGCTTGCTCCTGCATTCACCAAGAGATTAACACATGATGTATGGAAGTTAAATGGTTCACGCATGGTGCCAAGCAATAGCACTTTCCTTGACGTAATTTCTTGGATCTCCTTAGCTCTTGCCCTAGTAATGGGCCCTTGATATCTTCCATGTGATGGTCCTACATCATACAGTTAGTCTCGCAATCGCCTTCTCTCAAGGCGCCTTCCTGCTCAAGGCGTTAGCGAAAACATTCACCTTTCCTGGGTGGTACATAATCTCAATGTCAAAGTCCTTGATCAGCTAAAGTCATCTACATTGGCGGTTGTTCAATTCCTGCTCCGTGAAAATATACTTCAGACTCTTATGGTCTGTGAAGATTTGACATGTAGCACCATACATGTAATGTCTTCAGATCTTCAATGCATGAACTACCGTTGTCAACTCCACATCATGACTCGGGTAGTTCTCCTCATACGTCTTCAATTGTCTAGACGCATAAACAATCACTCTACCACGATGCATCAGAACACATCACAAGCCTAGCTTGAATGTGTCACTGTAGACTACAAAGTCCTTTGTGCCGTCAGGCTGCGCTAAGATAGGAGCGGAAGTCAAACGTCTCTTCAGCTCCTCAAAATTCTGAGTGCACGGCTCGGACCATACAAACCAGGTAGTCTACTTCAACAAGCTCGTAAGTTGACGGGCAATCTCAAAGAATCCCTCCACAAAGCGTCGGTAATAACCGGCTAACCCAAGAAAGCTGCATACTTCCTTGACGTTCGTCGGTGTCATCCAAGCTGTTACAAACTCAATCTTCGCCGGATCAACCTTGATCCCATCAGCGGACACCACATGACCTAGAAATGCTACCTCTGGCATCCAAACCCCGCACTTAGAGAACTTAGCATACATTTCTCTATCCCGCAAAATGCGCATCACTGTCCTCATATGTCCTGCATGCTCCTCTCTGCTACGAGAGCACACCAGGATGTCGTCTATGAAGACCCCACAATCTGATCCAGAAAGTCCTTCTCAAATGCCTCCGCAATGTGCAAGGGAGTCATAGGCTTAAGAGTCACGGTTTTACCATTGAATAAAAAAGAATATCTATTTGTAAAACCATCATGCATAACTCTCCTATCATATTGACAAGGGCGGCCTAACAACACATGACAAGCTTGCATAGGCACAACATCACATAAAACCGTATCTTCATAATGGCTAAAGTAAAAGTAATCTTAGCTTGCCTATAAACCTTTAACTCACCACATTCATTCATCCAATGCAACTTATGTGGCCTAGGGTGATAAAATGTAGGAATTTGCAACTTAGATATCATTTCGGTGCTAGCAATATTGCAACAACTTCCTCCATCAATAATAACATTACAAACCTTTCCTTTAACCGAACATCTAGTGTGAAACAAGTTTTCTCTTTGGTTATCTTCACAAGGAGCAGGTTGTACACTTAAAGTCCTTCTAGCTATCAAAGAATTATCATGCTCAAGACTTTTATCACAAATCATGGAAGTGTTAGCTAGGAATGAGCTTGGATGATCAAATAACACTCTCTTAGCTAATAAACAATCTCCTTGTTCATATTCAATCCCATCATCATCCAAATCATCATGATCATGCATATTAAGCTCAAAATCATCATTATCATGCTCATGCTCATATTCGGACTCATATTGCCCTAAATGGTTAACTAGCAAGGTTCTTTTGTTAGGACAATCCTTCATCATGTGCCCTCTTCCTTGGCACTTAAAACATACAATATCTCTAGCTCTAGATGAAGGGTTAGAAGTACTCCCTTGAGTGCCTTTAGGTAGTGTAGGCGTGGGCTTGGTAGGGGCTGCATAAGGAGCCTTGCGTGGGCCTCCTTGCTCCGGGACTAGCTTCTCCTTGCTTGGCACCTCCCGGCTGTAATTCCCTTGTTGGCGACCTCCTTGGCTCCTCCATGAGCTAGGCGTGCCATAGGCAGCCTTACCTCCTTGACTTCTTGCCTTTATTTTTCTTTCTACTTTGATTGCTAGGTGGAGCAATTCTGTCATAGAGCTATAGGGAAAAAGATCTATCTCATTAGAAAAACTTGAATTGAGAATACGAAGATACCTAGCCATTGTAGTCTCTTCATCCTCTCGTACATTAGCCTTTACCATGGCCATTTGCATGGCATTATAGGTCTCCTCGGCGGTCATGGCTCCTTGCCTCAAGTTCTCCAACGTTTGCCTCAATTCTCTAGTGTAATGTTGAGGCACAAACCGAGCTCTCATCAAGGCCTTCATGTGCGCCAAGTGACTACCGGTGCATCCATAGTTCTCCTCCTTTCCTTCACCAAATCATCCCACCATATCATAGCTTAATCAATAAACTCAAGAGCTGCATAATGTACCTTCTTATGCTCGGGAAAGTTATGGCATGACCATATTTGCTCTATCTTGGCCTCCCAAGCCATGTACACATCCGGGTCACATTTGCCTTCAAAGCTTGGGATCTTCACCTTCACTTTGCCAAGGCCATCATACTCCGGATCTCGCTCCCTCCTTGGCTGGCCACCATAGGGGTCACGCCTCTGCTCATCTTGGCGCCGGCCGTCATGAGGTCTCCGGGGCTGTTGGTGCTCCCTTCGCCCGTTTGGCCTCCATTCCTCGTCATCTCCAACACCGTCCTCATCCTGATCATAAGTTGGATTCTGAAACAGTTGAGGATAGTTAGGCATATTATCATGTATATTAGGAGAAAAAGGGATAAAAACGTGCTCCTCGAAAGCAAGATTGCGACCTAAGCCTTGGATATTCCGAGAGGGCTGCGTGGCATTAGAGTGTCGGACTGCTTGAAACACCTCTTGTTGGCTTTGGAGTGGTATTCGGTCTTGCCCTTGATGTGGAGCTCTCGAGTGGTCTCCTACCTCCCTGTTGCCTCCTAGTGGCCGAGGCTCCGGAACTACATTAGACGCCTCCAAGTTGGACAGCCTTGTAGTTAACCCTTCAATGCTATCTTTCTTTTTTGATTTCGGATTCTTTCTGCTTCTTTTTTTTCTTTTTTTTTTTGAATTTATAACTCAAGAAATTAGAAAATAAGAAGAAACAAAATTGAAAGATATAAAACAAATTGTTTGCAAATAAATGTGGGCCAAGTTGTTACAAAACTTCAGGATAAGACCAAATCAGGGAAGCAACAAACTTTGCGCGTACAGCAAATGATTAAGTCCCAATTTTGTAGGAGGAAAACAACTGCTTCAAGCTTTGCGCCGGATTTGTAGGAAACACGCTGAATCAACTCCAATTTTGGCGTGTATTGGATGTAGGGAAACAATCTACTTCTACTTCAACTTCAATTTTGCGTGTACTGGATGTAGGAGAGAAGCAGCCACATTTAGTTTTTGTTCAACTGGTTCAAGTGTGGCTAATATGGCTGAGGGAAAAATGGTGGTTGATGGTGGTGTGATGGTGGTTGGTGTTGGTGCTATGGTGGTTTTCGGTGTCCTTAACTCACAAACAAGGAACAAACTCGTTAGACTCAAACAAAGCTTAGAGTAGAAGAGAGAAACGGAAATAGACTCAAACAAAAGACAATGATCAATTGCAATGATAAAAAAAGACTCTTTTTGTGATTTTATGATTAATTTACCAACTCTTTTTGGTGGTTGGACGTCAACTGTGCTCTGATACCAATTGATACGGGGATTAGCCGTGAACAACGGATCTAGATGAACAACCTGTTCTGAAGCATGAAGAACACAAAATTAACAAACATGGACAACATCGAAAATGAGAAAACAGAAAGGGACATGAAGAACCGAAAGGAAGAATGATAGAACCCTTGGATTCGAGATCAAAGAACCAAACCAGTAACGATTCAACCCCGCTTCTTACAACTCCACACAATCGATCTAAGAATCGAGAGCACGAAGAGGATGCCTTGTTCGACTTGCAACACCAATCCCGAAGGAGATTGACATACACAAGAACGAGAAAGCCAGATCACACACAAACTCACGAGAGAAGAATGATTGAATTCTCTTGGATTCAATTCTGAAATGCTCTCAGAAAAACTTGTATAAAACTTGTCTAACTACAAAATGAAGAGATAAAAGGCTTTTATACATCCTATGCCTTTTCTTCCTAAAACATAAAATAGAAATAATTACAATAATTACATTTAGAGAGATTTAAATAAAAGCCTAGCAAAATAGAACAAAAATGGGCCTAATTAAACTCTCCTAATCAGCCTCTCACGTCCACATACTTAAATGAATTTTTCAGCCATGCACATGCACACACGTGAAGCCCCTTGTATCTGATTTCAAGGCCTTTGTCTGTCCTTTGAAATGCTTTCCAAGGCCTGCCCAACAACTAGAAATACAATTTAAGCTCCATTAATCATCTTGGTTGGTATGTATTCGCGGCTGATCCACAAGATGTTCCTTAGACTTGTTGAAGATGGACTTGTTTGAGCTTCATGGACCATGGTTAGGAAAAGAGCATCCATCCGAGCTTGTAATTTAGCTTGAGCTCTTTTTAGAGCCCCCTCAGGTATTGAAGACGGAGTTAGCTCAAATGATCCTTCATCATGATAGGTTTGGGATGTTTCCTCCATTAGTTGGCTTGGATGCTCCCGCATCAAGTAGGAGGTGTCCAAACTCTCCATAGTTGAAACATGATCTCATCCCATCAAAAGTCCGTGTGGACAAGGGATCACTCGAACGTCCATGTGTCGGACTCTGTCTAACACTTGAAGGGTCTGCTTCATCACTCACAAGTTTGGTCCGTTGTTTCTTCTTTGATCCGGAAGCTTCAGTTGGTCCCACAGATGTTGGTAAACCCGGTGTAGGTCTACCCTCTCTTGCAGCCTCTTGTACTTGACGTATATATATTCTCGAAACTCTAGTCCACTCATCGAGACGTAATCACACTCCTCAGGTCTGTCCTCTGCTACAGGCGGATCAAAAATGGAAACTGGTCCCTGACCTAACAGTATTGGAGAAAGAGGGGGTATACCCCTACCTCGTCATACTGTAGATGTTGCTCCAGTCTGAGCCATTTGTTGGGTATTCACACTTAATCCTATAAGGCTATATATGATACGGAATCGTCCGTGATTGAGTCGATATAGGTACAATGATCTCGAATCCGGCTGAATGAGGCGAATCCAGAATGCGGAATGAAACGTAGATGGTGAATGGCGCAGGAAGGTGTAGAGAAGAACCAAAGAGAGTCAACGAAGGAACCAAGGCTAAAGAGCCAAAACCCCCAATCGTGAATGCCCTAGACCCGTCTCCAATACAACTTTACACTAGCTCCGGTTGGACTAGCACAAAGAGGGACTCGTGAAGGCTCGAAGCACCAATCCGAAGGCGGTTGACACAAACAAGCTCAGCCAAGCAAACAACAGCAATTCCAACCAAAAACTCTCTTGTTCTTTGATTGATTTTGTGAATGATTACAATCTGTAATTCTAAGCAATGGAAATAACGTAACTAATCTGCAGCTAAAGAGGCTATCTATATAGACTCTTTTATCTATACAAAATAAAGAAAAAGAGAATTAAAACATTAGTGGGAAGGTGGTAATAAGAGAGCTTCCTCTAATGTAGCTAACAACCTACAAACACTAATTCAGCTTAAAAATAGGCTGACTTATTCAATTAACTCTAGGAGTGTGCTGGACGTTTTTAGGAGCAAAATGGGCTATCCGAATGGGCTGAGTTTTTCAACAGATCCATGAGTGATTTGGCTGTGTTTTAAGAGCCCAAATGATGATCCGAATGAGCTGAATTGTTACTCTCTTGGGCCTTTTTAAACGAGATCAGCTTGCTATCCTCTTGGGCTGCATTGGACATGAGCAACAACCTCCCTTGGGCTGCCTTGGACGTGAGCAGCTGCTTCCCCTCTTGGACTGCATTGGACGTGAGCAACAGCCTCCCTTGGGCTGCCTTGGACGTGAGCAGCAGGCTATCCTCGTGGGCTGCATGGGACGTGAGCAACAACCTCCTCTCTTGGCTGCTTTGGACGTGATCAACAACCTCCTCTTGGACTACTTTGGACGTGAGCAACATCTCCTCCCTTTGCTTGCTTGCTCCTGCATTCATCAAAAGATTAACACATGAGGTATGGCATTAAATGGTTCACGCATTGTGCCAAGCAATAGCACTTCCCTTGACGTAGCTTCTTGGATCTCCTTAGCTCTTGCTCTAGTAATGGGACCTTGATAGCTTCCATGTGATGGTCCTACATCAATATAGATATCTATTATGTGATGCTATGTTGAATGTGATCATATATATCTATATATATTTCTATATTTTTGAGATCCTAAGAAGGGTGATGGCTTTCCGTACACACTATCCCAAAACACTGTACTCTTTCAAAACCAAAATCCTTTTCAAACATCAAACCCCTTTCGGGTTCTGGTTATTTATCCGCTCCACCTTTATTGTAGATTGCAAGTGTCATTGTTGTCAACCTAAGGCTCTAATACCAACTTTGTAACACCCCGAATCCACGGGACTCGGGGCGCCACAATGGGCTACGATCTCAAAATGGATCTTGACCCTAGCCTGACAACAAGTCCATTGGATCTTACAACAAGACACAGATAGATAAAAACCAAATACATAAACTGTACAATATATACATCAAAAGGTTTACAACATCATAGTCGAGTACAAAACAGGATCAATAGATCCAAAGAGTACAAAATATCCCATATCCCACGAACAACCTAGTGTACTGAAGCCCTCGGCTGATCACCCATCTGACTCACTCTGCAATCCTCCTATCCTGCAGATCAACTACAACACGGTATAAACCGTAAGCTAACAGAAATGAATAAGAATGAAGTAATAGCACAAATACACAACAACACCTCACAACATGCAATGCCACACACACAACCGTTATTATCTTTAATTAAATGATTCAATACCAATTCAAATTCTTTGTGACACGAGGAGCCTAAAGAACCCCGTCTCTTCCCCCTTTAACTCAGGTGTTGCATGGGGATCTACCTCCCCCCTAAGCTACTGGCTTCCGAGCACCTCCTTCCACTCTCGGCGAGCTTCCAGCAAGTGGTCACGACCCGTTATAATACACTTGGGCCTTTTAACGTAATAAAGTGGTCATCCTAGTCCGGTTTAGGTATCAATTATATGAGCACACACAAAACCATCACAACCACTCAAATCCACAACTGCATGCTAAGTAAGTTCAATGGACTTACCTGAAATACTCGTAATCCTGTACCACGTCACAGTTTCCCTTTGAGGAAATGATCAACGCTTGCATAAGCAAGGCACACAATATATCAAACGCTGCAAAGGGTTAGGAGATGCATCTCCTACCTCATAACCACAACCATCCCATACCCTCGATCTAAACCTCAAGATCCTCAATATAACTCACAATTCCTCAAATCTCAAGATAGCATCTAATCAACATTCCTCAATCTCAATTCTAATCCTAATGTAATTAATTAACCTTTAATTATTTAATTAAATTTTACCAGAATAACGTTTTGCCCGCAGGCAATTTCTTAACCCATTTGTAAGCAGATTTCATCAAACAAACAACCCATACACACCAGAATAATATAATGACCATAATGGAATTTCTAATTAACCATTTTGACAAGCCAAAGGTCAATTTAGGCCAAATCGTAGTACAAAAAACGAATAAATTCATAACTTATTCGTTACTAACCCGATTGACGATCTGAAAGAAGATTCGGAATAACAACGACGTAGGCTACGCATGAACAACATCAAATTCACCGGATTCTGAGTGACGGAACCGTTCTGGTGACATATATGCTCGACTAGGTCTTCATCTGCTCAAAAATGCAAAAACTCGGTACCGATATGAAGAGAATGAAGAGAGGAATCCAAAAACTCAAACGGAATTGAAATCGGATTAGAAATGAAGAGTAGATATGAGTTTGAAGTTTGAGAGAAATCAGAGCTTTTACGAGGAAACTTGAAAAGGAAATGAAAAATAAACGATTTTCCGCTATTTATAGTGAAGACGATAATTATCTTTTAGCGAAGTCGATAATTATCCTTTAACCGATCCAAGGGCAGGTTGAACCCCCTTCTCCAAATTTCTCGAAATTGGAATAATAAATCTTGAATATTGTAGGGATAATTATTCCACAATTGCCTCGGAAAACGTGTATTCCTAATACATCTTTCTTAGCCGTTAAGAAACGAAATACCACTCTTTTGGCCGTTTTGCCTTTCCATGTTATTTCATATCTAGGACATGTCCGATGTCCTGATCATTTCTCTCAACTGCATTTTTATTAGTTGGAGCTCCCAAATGCTCCAAATAACACTAGAGGGTAAAAATAAATACCCGAGGGAAAAAGTGAAAATTTCCCCATAAGTCCAAAATTATGCCAGGAACATAACGGTGGGACTCATACTCATCACTTATGCAATCTTCTCGAGTCATATGTCAATTATTATCAATTATTAAGTTAATCAACATTATATAGAATTCCGGAAATCCTACCTATTAC
Source organism: Fagopyrum esculentum (assembly GCA_033239045.1). Lineage (NCBI taxonomy): Eukaryota > Viridiplantae > Streptophyta > Magnoliopsida > Caryophyllales > Polygonaceae > Fagopyrum > Fagopyrum esculentum. The sequence goes on along the minus strand of BSUD01000006.1, from coordinate 81,074,287 downwards.
ACCGCGGGGCGCGGTCTTTAATGCTCTAGAACGTCTGAATTTTGATATTCTTGATGTTTCTGATGTCGATCTGCTGGGGCGGCCCAGTGTCTCCACGGCGGCGGTGACACCATCTCTTCGGTTTCATAGGTCCACTAGCAAAGGCGTTGGGGCGCTGACTTCTTTCTTCAAGTGGTGTCACCGCGGGGCGGCTAGGTGGTACCGCGGGGGCGTGACACGCTGCTCTCAGAGTGCTGGCTAGGCGTTGGTTGCTGCGTTGGGGGCGTTGGCCACCGCTAGGACGGTTGCTTCTACCGCGGGGCGGTTTGGCATTGGAAACTTGTCTTCGTCGATCTTCTTCTTCTCCCAAGTGTTGCTAGATCCCTTGTTTACTTCTTTTTCAACTTCTTCAACTGGATCCAAACATTAGCAACACAACACAACTAAAAGGCTCTAAAACTACCTAGAAATGATAGTGATTCCGTCACCTATCAAACTCCCCCATAATTAGACACTTTACTCGTCCTGAGTAAACCAAAGATATAAAAATGTGACTCAAGAAGTCTCAAGAAGCATGGTGCAGTAGAGAGATGAGAAACATACAAGAAATTTCCAAGGAAAAAGTGAGAAAGGAGAAATGTGAGAAAGGAGAAATGTGAGAAAGGAGGGAAACTACCATCCATATCGCTCCAAGAGTGACTTACAAAGACTCCTCCTTATGTCTCCCCTTCTTATGTTGCCAACGTCTGAAAGAGGAGAGCCTACGCTCGAATGTCACTCATTTTGTCAAGGAGCCCTTTCGGGTTTTCACCATGTCACTCTTCTTCTTTCTATGATAGTCGCACCAAATTCTCACATCCCTCAAGTCCATTTTTGCACCAACCTAGTGTTGGTCGGACTACCTTATTTTTGCATAAATTGCCATTTTGGTTTTTCGGTTTATCCAAGGTTTTTCATGTCTTTTTCTCATTTTGTTTGGCTTTTTCTCTTTTTTCTTGACTGAATATGAAACTGAATTACAATTGGAACCTCAAAAACAAACACACAAACTATACATGCATGATATGATCCCTCCCCATACTTGAAGATCACTTTGCCCTCAAAGTGTGAAAATAGAAGGCAAAACATAATATGTAGAGAAGGAAAAGAGGATACTCACTAGTGTGATGGTCCGGTTGGACCATCCTGACCCGGTGGTAGATACGGAAGTTAGAGAAGAAGTGCTCCTGCCGCCGGTTGATGTCATCGAGGCGGCTCTGCTGGGCATCCATCCGAGCACCGAATGAACTCTCAAAGCCAGCTTGCCAAGCCTATTGCTGAGAGTCATTGTGGGTCCGCATCCTCTACTCAACATCCCTTTGCCAAGCCTTATGACGCTCCTTAAAATGAGTTGTCATGCTCTCCTCAAATCCCGTCTGCCAAGCCTGCTGTTGCTCCAACATCGTCTTATGGTAGCCGGTCTGCTGCTGCTCATTTTGAGTGGTCAGGGTTCTCATCTGAGCTAGCAAGCTAGTATTTGCAGGGTTATCCTCCTTTGGTGTGGGCATCTCCATGTCATCGGGAAGGGGCTAATAGTCCTTAGCCGGTCCCCGACTCGAGCTCGCCGTAGCCGCTCAATAACGGCAACCTGTGATCGCCTCGGCACGTACGGATCAACGGAAATGTAGAGGTCATAAAGATTCGGCCCAAACGGCAAGATCCGGGGAAAGTAGGTGACATGGCTCCCATCGGTGAAGGAAATCCTAAATAGGTGCTCACCCTCCCTCTTCAACAACTTGCAACGGCGAAGAAAGCCCTCGTTTGAGAACGGGATCGCTATCCCATCCTCCAACTCCGTCACATCCATCACCTAGGTAGCTATGAGGGTAATGAACCCTCCTTCTACAATGTCCCGGAGCTCGCCCTTCCTTATCCGCTACAAAGTGGAAAGGAAGTGTAAGATCCAGTCCAGCACAATCTCATAAGCCGGGACACATGAGTGCAATAGTGTAAGTCCTTGAGGGCGACCTTGTTCTCCTCCTTGTGTACACAAAAGACACACATAATGATCTTAGACAACAACCTCAAACAAGGGTGGGTGAGATTGTTGTTGTACTCCCCCTTCATGGAAATTTGATCCGGTGGCAACATGCCAAAATTCGAAGAGATCCAGTGTAGGAGCCGGATCCCACTAGTTCTCAGATGGGTTCTTTGTAACCCCAAAGGCTGCTCTCAGCTAGTCCAAGTCCAAAGTATACCTCCTCTTGTTGAACTTGAGAGATAGCCCGACACAAATATGGTCCTCAATCTCCTTATTGAATATTGCCACAAACTGTCTTGACAATTCGGGATACACAACAACACTCTTCTCAAGGAATTCCCCGAGCCCAACAAGCTCGAGGAACTACTACATACACTCCAACATCCCTAAACTCTTTAACGTCGGAATATGCAAAAACCGAGTTGGAAAGACATTTTTGTTCTACATTATCTCGTATCTCTAATATTCCCTACTGTTCAACTTTGATTTCCTTCTTTTCTCCATTCTATTCAGTTGAAAGTAGTAGAATTAGAATTCACAAAGAAAATTGAAGAATCTGGCCTTTTTGTTGCTTAACCGTGAAGGCGGGTGACAACACCGTGGGGGCGGCAGTGATGACCCGTGGGGGCGGGCGAAGTGGATCTGGGCGATTTTCATCAGCTCTTCGAATAGAACAGTGGAGGTGTTGGTGGAGCAGTTTCTTGGTGCTTGTGTTATTGTTGATGTAGGACCATCACATGGAAGATCGAACGTGGCAATCAATTTCGGTAACCTTCTCCCCCACAAATCTCGTTGCAATCAATTTCGGTTACTTTCTCTCCCACAAATCTTTGTCCTTTGACAAAGTCTAAGAGATCTTTCAAAAAAAAAACACAAAAACGGCTGGCCCTTCTATTAATCGACCATCAAGCACAAGGAAAAGTCCACTCTTTTTGAGAACTCCTTCAAACAACTCCTTCTTCATTCTAATCTCAAACCACCATACCTACACCAACCCAACGGTCAATACTCCGATTAGGGGTGTCTTGAACCATCTCCGACACTAACATCAATTGCGCAGTTCTAGTTCCGAAGGGTTGCTAAGAAGGTTCGGAAATCGTGATCTTAAGGTGTTGGATCCTTACAACTCGAGCCACCAGCTAGGCAATACCAACGAGAGAGTGAGCGATACACAAGTGAGATCTTTGTTTTCTAACCTAACCGGTTCTTTGTTTGTTTACTTGAGCATGTCTTGGTCCCGAAGCCCCAACAAGACTAGCAGCGAGACCGTCACACCTGAGATGCTTAATCTATTGAAACAATTGTCCGATTTCGTAGCTAACCTATCCAAACGAGTGGAGTCTATGGAAGCACGAACCCCACCATCGCGGACACCACCTTTGAGAACCAACTATGAGTTTGGCGGTCCTTCACACGTTACTAGAGAGCCGGATCATCCGGATGAAGGTAATTTACAGTCCAACGTCCTCCCTAATGCTTCTAACATGCCACCATTTGTTGATAACTTTCAGCGACGGAATGAAGCTCCTTTTGAGGATCATACTTGGGAAGATTACAATCGACCATTCCAACAACCAAGGCAAGGACGAGAACGTGATAATCTACGGCCCTATCAAGAGCAAGATGGTCTCGGCAAAGTCAAAATCAAAATTCCCATCTTTGAAGGAAAGTGTGATCCCAACGTCTACACGGAGTGGGAAACTAAAGTCGAGCAGATTTGGTTGTGTCATAACTTCAGCGAGCCTAGGAAGGTTCAGCTAGCCGCTCTCGAGTTCCAAGGCTATACCTTGGTATGGTGGGATCACGTAGTCAAAGAAAGACTGCGAACATTGGATCCTCAAATCACCACATGGGGGCATATGAAGGCACTAATGAGGGCTCGGTTCGTCCAACCTCACTATACCCGAGAGCTTCGACAACGGCTGGAAAATTTGAGATAAGGCTCTCTTAGCGCTGAGGAAGCCTATACGAATATGTAAGTTGCTATGGTGAAGGCCAACGTTCTAGAGGATGAGGAAAATACAATGGCTAGGTATCTTCGTATTCTTAACTCTAATTTAGCTAATAAAGTTGATATGTATCCATACAACACCGTGGAGCAATTACTACACTTGGCCATCAAGGTGGAAAGGAAGACTAAGGTGCGAAACCGGGAACACAAGCCGCCTTATGGGACGTCCAACGCTTGGAAATCACAAGGAAACCGGCTGCCTACCCACAGCAGGGATCAAGGAGGCCAGAAGGAAGAGAGAAAGTCGGCACCTATGAGCCAAGAAGGCCAACGAAGGTCTTCTACACCGTCCACTACACCACGATCCTTGAATGAGCCTTCAAGTGGTCATCGAGGGAGTACTCCTACCTCTAACTCTAGAACTAGGGACATTGTGTGTTTTAAATGCCAAGGTAGAGGACACATGAGTAAGGAATGTTCTAATAGACGCACTTTGATCATAAATCATCTAGGAGAATATGAGAGTAAGGATGACGTGGAATTGGATGATGAAAATGCATTAATTGATGACCATGAGCAAAATGAGAATGATGATTGCATTGAGTATGAACAAGGTGAATCTTTGATAGCTAGGAGAACTTTGCATGTACATCTAGCACCTTGTGAGGATAACCAACGCGAAAATCTTTTTCATACTAGGTGTAGTATTAAAGGAAAAGTGTGTAATGTGATAATTGATGCGGGAAGTTGTTGCAACATAGCTAGCACTGAAATGGTAAACAAATTATAACTTCTTACATTTTATCACCCTAGGCCATATAAACTACATTGGATGAATGAGTGTGGAGACCTTAAGGTCAATAAGCAAACTAAGGTCAATATAACATTAGGATCATATGAGGATATTATTACATGTGATGTTGTTCCTATGAATGCTTGCACTTGTTGCTTGGTCGTCCATGGCAATATGATAGGAAAGTTGTACATGATGGGTTTTCTAATAAATATAGCTATGAGTATAAAGGTAAAACTTTAACACTTAAACCTAGGACACCTTTACAAATAGCCGAGTATTATGAGAACAAGAGGGTAGAGCAAGGAACCCCTCAAAAGCCTAAAACGACACGGCCTAAGAGTAAGGAGAACAAAACCCATCAAACACTGTTAGTACAACCAACAAGTAGCTATCTTGACTCTAGGAATGAATATGTCACTAACTATGCTTCTATGGATGTGCTAATGATGAGTTTGTGTAAATCTCTAGTGACGGTGCCTCATGACTCTACGATTCCACTTCCTAGTTCTCTCCAGGGGCTGTTAGACGAGTTTAGGGACGTCTTTTGTGAGGAAGTTCCAGCTGGCTTGCCGCCCATTAGGGTCATTGAACACCAAATAGATTTAATACCCGGAGCCACTCTTCCCAATAGACTTGCCTATAAGATGAACCCTACGGAAGCCCAGGAAATTCAGAACCAAGTTCAAGACTTACTAGATAAAGGGTATGTACGGGAAAGCCTTAGTCCTTGTGCCGTTCCCGTCCTGCTAGTACCCAAGAAGGATAATACTTGGAGAATGTGTATTGATTGTAGAGCAATCAATAACATTATTACTATTAAGAATAGACACCCGATTCCCCGCCTAAATGACATGCTTGATGAGTTACATGGAGCATTGAATGTCTTAAGGCCAAAGCTAGGGTACAACCCCACGGGCTGTATACACCATTACCGACGCCTAGTGGTCCTTGGGAAGATATAAGTATGGATTTCATTGTTGAAATACCTAGGACTAAGAAAGGAAGAGATTCCATTTTTGTGGTGGTAGATAGATTCTCTAAAATGGAACATTTTATTCCATGTCATAAAACTGATGATGCATATAATGTTGCTAACCTTTTCTTTAAGGAAATAGTGAGATTGCATGGAATACATAAAACCATTGTTAGTGATAGGGATGTCAAGTTTTTGAGTTTCTTTTGGAAAACGCTTTGGGGAAAAATGGGAACTAGATTATTATTCTCGACCTCTAGTCATCCCCAAACAGATGGGCAAACGGAAGTCACCAATAGGACCCTAACGACCCTCCTTAGAACCGTGTTGAAATATAACTTTAAAGAATGGGAAGACATGTTACCACATATCGAGTTTGCTTATAATCGCACCATGCATTCTTCCACTTCGTTATCACCTTTCAAATGTGTTTATGGATTTAACCCTTTAAATCCTTTGGACTTATTACCGATTCCTCGAAAGGATCGAGTAGCTTTTGATGCTTTGGAACAGGCGGATTACATCAAGGAACTTCATGCCAAGACCAAGGCTACACTTCATAGGAAGGGCGTTGAAATTGCAGCTCGGAATAACAAAGGACGTCGGAAGATGGTTTTCCATCCCGACAACCTAGTTTGGCTACATCTAAGGAAAGAGCGGTTTCCGGCAAAACTCCTTTCCAAGCTAGCCCCACGGGGTGATGGACCATTCAAAGTCTTACACCGGATTAACGATAACGCATATGTGTTGGACTTACCGGAAGAGTATGGAGTTAGTACCACTTTTAACGTAGGAGATTTGAGCCCCTATGAAGGAGAGTCGGAACAAGATGAAAATTCGGGGTCGAATTCTTTCCAAGAAGGAGTGGATGATGTAGGACCATCACATGGAAGATATCAAGGGCCCATTACTAGGGCATGAGCTAAGGAGATCCAAGAAGTTACGTCAAGGGAAGTGCTATTGCTTGGCACCATGCGTGAACCATTTAACTTCCATGCATCTGTTCGCCCCTAGAGGTGTGTGCAAATAAGCTTTAAATTTATAAAACTAGAATCAAGCAGCGAACCCGCAGTGTACGGATCGACGTAGCTAAGCAAGAATTCCAGAGTATCGAACACAGGGATTTGGGTGGGAACGAACTCGATTGCAGGTTATCAAGCAAGTAAATATGAGAGTTTTGCAAATATTGGGAAAACAACAATCCTAAAGATCCGGGTATCCAGCTGTGGCAATCGATTCAAGATATACTTAATGATGTAAAGACAGAGTTGAGATATGCAAAGGTATACCAATATAAGGTAATCGTACGGTGAAGTTCCAAAAACCTTATGTAACCCACCTACAAGGCACTCTCTATACAGGTTGTTGAGGCTCAATATAAAAAGATTCTAAAGGCGAGAATTAATGTCAAATACCCAAACTTATAACCCAAAGATCAAAACTAACTTAACCGATTGAGGTTGTTGAGGCTCACAATCGAGGTAGAGGTTGTTGAGGCTCACTACCACCTAGAAAAGACAAGTCTAAACTAAGCTAAAGCCAATCTTTAACTTTAGATTGAAGTAAAAGCAGGTTCGTAGACTTAAGGGAAATCACGGTTAGTTCTTGAAGTTCCACGGCCGTGGACTCAAGAACAACCCGTAATTTAGGGTTGTCGGCGATATTTCTCTAACTCTCAGGGTCTAATCTGTTTGCGATCGATCTATCATCATCTAAGCCACAACTATCAACCTTTCACCTTAGAACTGTTAAAGGTTTTTAGCCAATAACAGTCATGTTGATATCAATTCAAGAATTAAAAGATAGAAAGATGAAAACTTTCAAGAACTTTCAATAATCTTCAATTCAATCACAAAGTCACAAAGAGAACAAGTAATGTCAAAAGATTCAAAGTATAACAAACAAATCACCACCTTAGGAAAGAAGAGAAAACGGGATGTCAATCCGTTTTCCAAATCAAACCTAATCAAGAAGAGAGATCTTCTTGCAAAATCTTCCAAGAATTCGATCTTCCGCAAATCCGGAGATCTCCACAGCAATCTCCACCCAAAGTGCGAGATTAGAGGAATTCCAAACACGAACTTCGATCTCTCTAAGAGATGTCAATTGCTTCCCAGCAAACTGAGCGAAGAGTCTTCATCTCCGCCGTGATGAATGAGGGTCAACCGGGGGTGTAAGCCCTATGTGCGACGATTGTAGCAGGCGTAAGCGAGGATGACGGAATCTCCTTTCTTCCGTCTTTTTATAATGTAGGGCAAAGTGTCGGCCCGGCCCAATCTTCAAAAGATCATGGCTTCGAAGTGTGGCGAAAAGATTCGCCAAGATCACGGTCGTGGAAGTGTTCCACGACCGTAATTTAGAGCGTGGAAACAAATACGGTTTTCGACATATGTTCCACGGCCATGTAATCCCCTGGAATGAACATGAATTTCTGACTCCAAATCCACGGACGTAATTCTGAACGTGGTTTGTGATACGGCCGTATTTTAGGGCGTAATTTAGGGTAAGGACGTGATTCTTCCCTAAACTCGTGCATTCCTCAAGCTAAGACTCCAAATTGCTTCCAAAGAGTGTCCTCAATCTATGGACAACTCAACTCAACTCTCCTTTGCTCGATTCCGTTCGGAAATAGCTCCAAATCACCTATAATCAATATAGAACTAGTGTAGACATCCATATCGACAATATAGGTAATACTAGCTCACATATGCACAAAGATCAATCAAAGACTATCAATATGAATCAAATACGTTTAGAAAACGTGCCTAAAATATCACAATATTTCATGCTAACAAATAACCCCATACTTAACACTTGCTTGTCCCTAAGCAAGGTCTTTCAAAAAGCTTTAAACAAGAGTTAGGATGAAATATGTGTACCTTCTTTTGGATGAATGTGACTTCTAAAGAATAGATCATTCTCAAACCTTGCTTCAATCGTTTTTTCAAACTTTCACACGCTTAATCAAAGAGTAGAAGGCAAAGAAAATTCATGAACCAACTTAACTTCTAAACAAGCATTATAACCTTCAAACATTACCAAAATCAATCACAAGAAACTTTAATTTAGATCACCAAGTCATATAACATTCTTTTGATCTTAAGGACTTTCAAAGAAAAGGTCTAGAATATGGAAGGGAAGGGAAAACTTTAAGGGAAAGTGGTGCATAAATCCGGGAAAGTGGACAACTACCTTCTTCTTCTTATGCGGTTCCCGCAACACTTCAACTTAGAGCTTCGCTCTCTTCCTTTCATTTTTCGACTTTACTTTTGGAGTTACGGACAGAGGTGCACAAAAACCGAAGCCTAGGAGATCGGCGTTTCTCAAATTTGCAAGAGATGCCTCAAACCCTTAGCGCACATACCATAATCCGCTAGGAATATCGCTCAATTCGACTTTGGCAAGACATAAACACCCGGCTATGTGAATGGTGCCGAGTTACTCATCGTCATGATCGACTTCCCCAAACCTACAATTTCTTTCTATTCAATTGATTGCAAATAATTGCTCTCATGGCCCTCCCACATCAAACATGCCTTTTTCTCATTCACTTCTTCCAATTTCCCGGATAGGTAAAGGAGGCTAATATTTCAATGAGGAGTTAGATGATCAAAGAAAGAAGAAAGAAAGTATCGAATTGCCTTAATCATTTCAACAAGAAGTATAGGAATTTATAATGTGATTTCAACTTCAATTTCCTAGCATGATTTAGGTAACATTTTCACATTATAAAACTTGCAAAAGAGGTAAAATTTATTCATTCAAATCCTTTTCAATTCACAATCTTTTTAAGCATGCAATTGTCATCAAATTCAATTCACAAGCAGTGATTATCATGGAAATCATCTCAATTCATTAGAAGCACAAAATTTTCAAAATTTTTCAATTTTTATGGGTTTTTCAAGTCATTTTTCATGCAATGCAATAAGGAAACGTATAACACATAATGAAGATGCAACAATAGTCTCAAATGAAAGCGAACATAGAGAGTAGAGTTATTACAAAATTTTAGTACATCCCACCCCATACTTAGGACGAACATTGTCCCTAATGTTCAAAAGAAAGAACAAAAGAAAGAAAAGAGAAAAAAAAGAAACTCACAAGTGGTGGCGGGAATGTCTAAAACAACGATCATGCGTCCAATCACTGCGGCGGCGGTGGAGGTGGGAATGGAGAGAAGCTGGAGTCGTATGGCCGCCCAAACTGCTGGCGGTAGACGTCCCTCATCATGTGGTCGAGGTCGTCGAGGCGTCCGTCTCTAGCGTCGGCCCGGATCTCTAGCGCTCCAACTCTCTCTGAAAGTCCGGTAGCCCAATCCGGCATCCTCTCATACCATCCCGGGGCGTGATCATACCATGCGGGGGCATCGGCTGGTGCTGGTGCTGGTGGTGGTGCTGCTGGCTGCTCCGTGGACCAAGGAGGGGGAACGCCATACCAAGTGGGAGGTGTAGTCATCCACGTGGGCCTCTCACTCACGCTAGCGCGGCGAGATGACGAGCCTGAGGCTCTAGCTGGACGTGGAGAGCGTCTCGGTACATCTGGGGCCGCCTCCGGGTGATCCGGAAACGTGCCAAACTCCTGCTCCGCTCCTCTACCACTCTCGTACTGATCTCCCATGTCCTCCTCCTCCACAACCGGTGGTGGAACGTAAGGGGGAGCTACTAGCCTGTTCGCATGCATCGTAGTGAACGTCTCCTTCCAATTGTGGCGTCCCGCCACAATGGAATACTCCGGCAGCCACTCAATCCCCCTACCCGTCCTAGTCTCCCAAGGCATGCCCGCATAAGGCGGACCTCTATGTGTGGGGAAGATGAATCCCCTAACCATAAATGCATGTAGCCCTAAGGGAACCGCCGGTATACGGGTGCAAGTGGAGAAATCTACACCAAACGTCCTAGCAATGTGGGTCACTATCCCACCATATCCAATGTTCCCCTTCTTCTTGTTCTTGAGTTTACTCATCGTAGCCGCCAAAAGAGTGGCACAATCTGCACGGCGACCATATAACATACTATAGAGCAGGAATAGCTCATCCGTCTTGATCTTTTGGGGCGTCTCCGTCCTAGGAAAGAGACACTCCGAAAGAACGCGGTGTGCTATCTTCAAGGCTAGATGGTACATCAATCTAGCCTTGGTATCGGCGGGTTGCCAACGGTCCTCGTCGGCGTATATCATCGCAACTTCCTCCCAAAAGTCCTTAGGGTAGACACCACTAGGGAATCGACCATTGTAGGTCTCATGGAACCCGAAAATGGTCCCAAACTCAACAATACTCAAATGATAGTCTCGTTCCATGAGACGGAAGGAGACGGTCCTATCAACGTGGCTGTGCTCGAAAGACGTCACAACCTCTCGGGTGATCTCCTCATAGGCGTCTTCACGAATGTTCGTGAAGACAAGCAATCCGGCTCTATCCAAGAGCCATGTAAGATCATCAACAATGTTGAGAGGATGTAGATCCTCCAACAACAAATACCTAGGACCTATCACTTTCCTCTCCTTGATCCGGTCTAGTGCAACAAGGTGGTTCTCATGTATGGTTGGGATGCTAAGGTGAGGAGGTGAAGATGGGGGTGAAGGTGAGGATGGTAGTAAGGGAGATGAGGGTGGTGGTGCCCTAGAGGTGGAGGGATTGCCCTTTCTTTTCTTATTTTGCTCTCCCTTTTTCTCTTTTATCCTTCCCGACACTCTCCTTACAAAGTCCATTTTTCACCAAAATTACGGTCTGTTCTTCAGGTTCCACGGCCGTGGTTTACCCAGAGACCGTGATTCGTCTCAGAATCTCGTAAATCTCAGCAAATTCACCAACAATCACCACAACAAGCAATCCTAATCTAATTCTTTCCAGTCTTTGTGATACGGGGTTAATCCGTGTTTGATTCGATCTAGGCACAATGATCTCAAAATGGACTGAATGATACGAATTCAGTAGGCGGAGTGAAACGACGATGATGAATGGCGCAGGAGGGTGAGAGAAGAACCAAATAGAAGGCCAATGAAGGAACCAAGGCTGAAGAGCCAAAACCCCAATCGTGACTGCCCTAGACCCGTCTTCAATACAACGTTACACTAGCTCCTGCTGGACTAGCACAAAGAGGGACTCGTGAAGGCTCGAAGCACCAATCCGAAGGCGGTTTGACACAAACAAGCTCAGCCAAGCAACAACATCAATGCCAACCAAAAACTCTCTTGTTCTTTGATTGATTTTGTGAAAATGATTACAAATGCAATTCTAGCAATGGGAAAATAACGTAACTAATCTGCAGCTAATAAGAGGCTATAAATAGACTCTTTTATCTAGACAAAATAAAGAAAAGAAAATCTGAAAACATTAGTGGGAAGGTGGTAATAAAAGAGCTTCCTCTAATGTAGCTAACAACCTAACAAACAACTATTTCAGCACAAAAATAGGCTGAATTATTCAAACTTATCCTTGGAGTGCAAGCTGAGTGTGCTGGACGTTTTTAAGAGCCAAATGGCCTGTCCGGATGGGCTGCATTGTTCAACAGATCCATGAGTGTTTTGGATGTATTTAAAGAGCCCAAATGATGATCCGAATGAGCTGAATTGTTACTCTCTTGGGCCTCTTTGAAAATGATCGGCGGGCTCTCTCATTGGGCTGCATTGGACGTGTTTGCTTGCCTCCCTCTTGGGCTACCTTTGACATGATCAACAGCCTCCTCTTGGGCCTGCTTTGGACGTGAGCATGGGCTGCATTGGGCGTGAGCATGGGCTGCAATGGCGTGAGCAACAGGGCGTGAGCATGGGCTGCATTGGGCTTGAGCATCGGCTGCTTTGGCGTGAACAACAGCCTTCTCTCCTAGCCTGCATTGGACGTGAGCAGCATCTCCTTCCTTTGCTCTTTGGCTGCCTTGGACGTGAGCAACAACAGCCTGCATGGTCTCCTCGAGTTGCATGGGAAGTGAGTACGTTGGCATGGTCTCGGGCTGCATTGGTTCACTTGCTCCTACATTCATCAAAAGATTAACACATGATGTATGGAAATACAATGGTTCACGCATAGTGTCAAGCAATAGCACTTCCCTTGACATAACCTCTTGGATCTCCTTAGCTCTTGCTCTAGTAATGGGACCTTGATAGCTTCCATGAGATGGTCCTACATCACTTTGTCAGTTCTTCCTAATATTCTATAGCAAAAACGAACCAAATCCGCGAAATTTCAAGAAGAAAGAATAACCTCTTTTTCGGATTGAAAAATCCGAAATGCGCGTTTGTTGATGGATTTCCGCTCGGTTTGTTGCTTGGATCTTGTTCGTGGTTGGATTTGCTGCAGTTTAGGATGAAGAATCGTTGAAAACGATTAGAAAACGAAGAATTTGGAGAGGTCGTGGGATTTTCGGCGTTTAGGTCGTGGAAAGGGGTAATTTTGTGGGTAGTTTTGTGAAGAATGTGGCTTATATACTCACAGGAAAAATTTTGAAAATCACGGTCTGTCGGGGTGTTCCACGGCCGTGGAAGTGTACGGAACTGTGGTTTTGGTGATTTGTCAAAGGCTTTTGAGAATTACGGCCACTGTAGCTATGACGACCGTAATTTAGACCGTGGAACCTTCTGTAAAGCTTCAAAGTCCAAATTTCGTCACTTTTCTTCGACATTATCTTCCCTTTCTCCTTTTCCATCGATCCTACAACCAAAAACACGAACATACCGGAAGAAATCGAGGCAAAACAAAGCAAAAAAAAACGTCTATTCGAAACTAGTCTATGAATTGAAAACAAAAACGAAGATGCAATACCTTGGGTTGCCTCCCAAGAAGCGCTTTGTTTAAGGTCCGTAGCTAGACCAGTCTCGCACTTATTCGAGTGCGGTAGGCGCGAATTCCTCAGCTTGGAGTTCCGGCGTATACTTCTTGAGTCGTTGGCCGTTCACCTTAAAACTTCCGCTAGCTTCACCCCATACTTCAACTGCACCATGGGGGAAAATACGCTTAATTAGAAAAGGTCCATTCCAACGAGATTTAAGCTTACCTGGAAAGAGGCGAAGTCTTGAATTGAAGAGGAGAACTTGATCTCCTTCTTTGAAGTCCTTTGGAATGATATGCTTATCATGCCAATGCTTTGCTCTTTCCTTGTAGATCTTAGCGTTTTCATAGGCGTTCAAGCGAAGTTCATCCAGCTTGTTGATGTCTAGGAGACGCTTCTCTCCCGCTTCCTTCATGCCGAAATTCAGCCACTTGATAGCCCAAAACGCTTTGTGCTCCAGCTCTACCGGCAAATGACAAGACTTCCTATACACAAGGTTGTATGGTGTGGTTCCTATGGGAGTCTTGTACGCAGTCCGGTACGCCCATAATGCATCATCTAGTTTCAAGGACCAATCCTTCCTAGTCCTTGAAACCGTCTTCTCTAGAATTCCCTTGATCTCCCTATTTGAGATCTCAACTTGTCCACTCGTTTGTGGATGGTAAGGGGTAGCGATCTTGTGAGTAACCCCATACTTGGCTAGAAGAGCTTCAAAGCGACGGGCTATGAAGTGAGAACCTCCATCACTAATGATCGTCCTTGGCGTCCCGAATCGTGGAAAAATGGTCTTGTTGAAGAACTTAACCACCACCATGGCATCATTTGTGGGAGAGGCAATTGCTTCCACCCATCTAGAAACGTAATCTACCGCCAATAGTATGTATTGATTTCCACAAGAAGATGGGAATGGTCCCATGAAATCGACTCCCCAAACGTCGAAAATCTCCACCTCTTGGATGTTGTTGAGGGGCATCTCGTTCCTTCTAGAAATATTGTCTGTTCTTTGACAAGCATCGCAGCAAGAGACAAAGGATTGCACATCTCTAAATAAAGTTGGCCAATAGAATCCAGATTGCAATACCTTCGCGCTAGTCTTGTTCGAACTAGCGTGTCCTCCACAAGGTAGTGAATGACAATGGCGGATGACACTTTGCATCTCATCTTCCGGCACACATCGCCGGATGATGCCATCCGGACCTCTCTTAAAGAGGAGAGGCTCGTTCCAATAGTATTCCCGGACGTCCTTAAAGAACTTCTTCCTTTGTGCGTAGGATAGTCCGGGCGGTATCTCCTGGCAAACCAAATAGTTAACAAAATCAGCAAACCATGGTTCGTTACCTTTGGAGATCTCGTTGATGCACTCCTCTATGATGTGTAGGTGTTCGTCCGGAAAGGAGTCATCAATGGGTAGATGGTCGTCCTCTAGATGTGTGAGGCAACTCAAATGATCCGCAACAGAATTTTCTGAACCTTTCTTGTCGCGGATCTCAAGATCGAATTCTTGTAGGAGAAGAATCCATCTAATTAGCCTTGGCTTCGCGTCTTTCTTTGCAAGGAGGTATCGGATCGCAGCATGATCCGTGTAGACAATTACCTTTGCACCTACAAGATAAGAGCGGAACTTGTCAATAGCGTAGACAATGGCTAGAAATTCTTTTTCTGTAGTGTCGTAGTTGAGCTGAGCTTCGTCTAGCGTCTTGCTAGCGTAGTATATGGCGTGGGTTCGTCCTTCCTTTCGTTGTCCAAGAACAGCTCCAATAGCTACGTCACTAGCATCGCACATAATCTCGAAGGGGAGAGTCCAATCTGGGGGTTGGATAATAGGTGCTGAAATTAGAGCTTGCCGAATGGTGTTAAACGCATCCAAACATTCCTGCGAGAACTCAAAAACCGCATCCTTCATCAATAGATTAGTGAGAGGTTTTGATATCTTAGAAAAGTCCTTAATGAAACGTCTATAAAACCCAGCATGTCCTCGGAAACTTCTTATCCCTTTCACCGAAATTGGGGGAGGAAGTTTCTCTATGGTCTCTATCTTAGCCTTGTCTACCTCTATCCCTCTACTAGAGACTAAGTGACCTAATACGATTCCTTCTTTAACCATGAATTGACACTTCTCCCAATTAAGAACTAGGTTAGTGTCTTGACAACGTTGTAGAACGAGAGAAAGGTTAGAAAGGCAATCGTTAAAAGAGGAACCGTATACGGAGAAGTCGTCCATGAAGACTTCCATGATTTCCTCTACGTATTCGGAGAAGATGGCCATCATGCACCGTTGAAAGGTGGCCGGGGTGTTGCAAAGCCCGAACGGCATTCTCCTATAGGCGAACGTACCCCAAGGGCACGTGAATGTGGTCTTCTCTTGATCATCCGGATGTATCGGAATCTGAAAGAAACCACTGTAACCGTCAAGGTAGCAAAAATGTGAATGTTGTGCTAACCTTTCAAGCATTTGATCGATGAAAGGCAATGGAAAGTGATCCTTCCGCGTTGCGTTGTTGAGCTTGCGGTAGTCTATGCACATCCGCCATCCAGTCACGGTTCGGGTAGGAATGAGTTTGTTGTTCTTGTTGGTGATGACCGTCATTCCTCCCTTCTTCGGAACTACTTGAACTGGACTCACCCATTTGCTATCGGAGATAGGATAGATGATACCTGCATCAAGAAGTTTAAGAATTTCCTTCTTGACAACCTCCTTCATGGTCGGATTCAACCGCCTTTGAGGTTGTCTTGAAGTTCTAAAGTCCTCCTCTATTAGTATCTTATGCATGCATAAGGAGGGTTTAATTCCTACTAAGTCCTCGATAGTATAGCCTATGGCTTTTCTATGTTTCCTAAGGACAATCATGAGCTGTTCATGTTCATCTATGCTTAATTCGGAGCTAACGATAACCGGAAAGGTAGAATTAGATCCAAGAAAAGCGTACCTTAGATGAGTAGGAAGTGGTTTGAGTTCCATCACTTTCGGAGCTTCCAATGATCCTTGAGGAGCATCCGATGTTTCCTTAGAAGTTTCTAAGGGTGTTGAGTGGTTTGGAGAAGAATTAGAGGAAGTTGAAGAAGTTTGCCGGTTACCCTCTTCCACGGTCAGAATTACGGCCTCCTCATGTGTTCCACGGCCGTGTAATCCCCTGGAATGGAGGTCGAATTTGGTTGTGAAATCCACGGTCGTGGAATACAGGGTGTGACCGTGGATTCTTACATTCTCAGCCTCATCGTGGAGTTTCTCAAACTCCAATTCATACATCTCTTCTTGTGCTTCCAAGGCTTCAATTTCCTCTTTGCACTCTTCTTCTTCCCCTACGTTGGTTAGACTCATAGTGATAACCTTTTGTAAAGGATCGTTAAAGAGAATCGCACTTACCTCCTCCCTAGACAAACCTTCTTTGTCTTGGTTATCGTAGATATCCTCGTCAAAGATTGGCTCCTTCACTAGAGTGGAAAGAACGAACTCTACTTTCTCTTCTCCAATATCAAAAGCGAGTCTTCCATTCTTGCAATCGACCATGCAGCCGGAAGTTGCAAGAAACGGTCTTCCGAGTATAATCGGGACCGGACTATCTGCAGGAAAGTCAAGCACGACAAAATCAATGGGAACAAAGAATTTACCTAGCTTGACCGGGACGTCTTCTACAATACCGACGGGACGAGTAATGGATCGATCCGCCATGTATAACGTCATCTTTACCGGTTTAGGATCGCCTAAACCGATCTTCTTACATAGTGCAAGTGGTATGATGCTCACACTTGCTCCTAAGTCACATAAAGCGTCATATGTGACATCTCCCACTCCAATGGGAATGCAAAATGACCCCGGATCCTTCAACTTTGGGGGCATTTTCTCCTTCATAGTCTTGATGAGATCCGAAGAATCCGAACTCATCTTGATCTCACCGAAATCTTCTAGCTTCCTCTTGTTAGAGAGAAGCTCCTTCAAGAACTTGCCATAAGCCGGCATACCTACAATAGCATCGATGAAAGGTATATTAATATGCAGCTTACTCATGAGTTATATGAACTTACCGAATTGTCTATCTAGGCGCGCTCGCGCTCTAGATTGAGGGAACGGTAGGGGAGGTTTGTAAGATGGAGGAGGAACATAGACATCTTCCTTCTCCTTCCCCTTTCCTTTGTCCTTCTCTACGGGGACTTCAACGAACGTAGGCTGCGGATCGGTGGTAGTCACTCCGCTCCTAGTTGTAATCGCCATTACCCTTCCTTTAGGGTTGTCCTCCGTCTTTCCTGGAAGTTTCCCTTGATTTCTAGGAACTTCCTCCGCATGGTTGAACATTTGGTTTTCCAAAACTTTTTGAGCTTTGTCAACCTTAGAAACTTGATCATCAACCTTGATGAGGCGGTTCTCCAACCCTTGAAGCTTTCCCAAGATTGTTTCCAACATGGGATCGGGCTTCTCCTTTCCCGTATTGTTTCCTCCATTAGATGATTGCCCCTGGCTTTTCAAAGGAGTAGAGGAAGAGGAAGGTGGAGTTAGTGAATTAGAATTGGAAGGATAAGAGTTACCGGAATTTTGTTGATTGGAGCGCCAATTGTTGTTGCTTGAACCCCGATTGTTGTTCCAATTGTTGTTCCGATTGTTGTTGTTTCCATTCCAATTGTTATTCCGGTTATTGTTGTTGCGGTTGGTGTTATCACCGCCATTGTTGTTGCCCAAATAGCCAATGTCCTTTTCTTGTTGCTTTGGGAAGTTGGTCTTGATAGTCTCCTTCAACTCTTTGATCTCATTGTTGAGGGAGAAAATCTGATTTTGAGCTTCATGTGTGAGCTTCGCTCCTTGCTCCACACGATTTCCTTCCACTTTCCGGTGGGAATACTTCTCTATGACTCTTGTTTGATTCTCAATGAAGTCCCAAGCGTCATCTTCTCTCATGTCCATGAACGTTCCACATGAGAGGGATTGGAGGTTGAATTGCGTTCCCGCATCCAGCCCCTTGTAGTAGATTTCCAGCAAGGCAAGCTTGGATATGCCATGATGAGGGCAATCCAAGAGTAAATCCTGAAACCTTTCCCAAGATTGAAACAAACTTTCGTTAGGTCTCATAGAAAAAGCATTAATCTTACCTCTAAGTTCCGCCGTTTTGGAAGGCGGAAAGAATTTGGTGAGAAACTCCGCGGAAAGGTCTTCCCACGTGTCTAGTTTCCCATTAGGAAGAGCTTGGTACCAAGATAACGCTTTCCCTTTCAAGGAGAAAAAGAAAGGCTTGAGCTTATAGCTGTTGGTAGTAGCGTTCTTTGGTCTCATCGTCTCCATCATACACTCAAAGTTTTGCAAGTGTTGGTGTGGAGATTCAGCACTTGTACCGCCAAATTGGTTTTGGCAAACAAGAGTGATAACTTGAGGGTTAAAGCTGAACCCTTGCACATCTTCAACATCAAAATTCACACCCAAGCGGCGTGGTTGTTGTGTTGGATCCATCCGTTGGCCAAGAGTTCTTGGCTCATTATCCACACGTTCGATCCTCGCATTCCTAGGTGGAATGCGGCGATTAGCAGCTCCTTGTGGATGGAAAGGATTCATATTGATCGTGGGATCAATCTCTTCTAATGGTGGCATGGAAGAGTCACTATCATCAGCGGATGAGTGACTTTTTCTTCTAGACCTTGATCTCCTTCTTGAGGACTTCTTGCTTCCCTTATTCTTAAGGTCGCTCATCTCTACCCTCATCTGGAAGATCATGTCTTGTAGACCGTTAACTTGAGATTGATGACGATCCATCTCATCTTGGCGGAGAGTCTCATTCCATCGGAGTTGAGCTTCTTTCTCCGCCAACTCCGTTTGAAGATTACGTTCGTTTTCTTCAGCCATCTTTCTTTCCTTGTGCTTTTGCCTCAGGGTTTTCTCTAGCTCTTGATCAAGAGGTAAGAGATCTTCGGTGTTCCTAGACCTGCGCATGCACTCAAAGCAAAATCAAACAACGAGAGCAATCTCCCAAGCTCGACAACCGGCTACCGGATTCGGCCGAAACCAAATCCCCGGCAACGGCGCCAAAAACTTGTTCGCCCCTAGAGGTGTGTGCAAATAAGCTTTAAATTTATAAAACTAGAATCAAGCAGCGAACCCGCAGTGTACGGATCGACGTAGCTAAGCAAGAATTCCAGAGTATCGAACACAGGGATTTGGGTGGGAACGAACTCGATTGCAGGTTATCAAGCAAGTAAATATGAGAGTTTTGCAAATATTGGGAAAACAACAATCCTAAAGATCCGGGTATCCAGCTGTGGCAATCGATTCAAGATATACTTAATGATGTAAAGACAGAGTTGAGATATGCAAAGGTATACTAATATAAGGTAATCGTACGGTGAAGTTCCAAAAACCTTATGTAACCCACCTACAAGGCACTCTCTATACAGGTTGTTGAGGCTCAATATAGAAAGATTATAAAGTCGAGAATTAATGTCAAATACCCAAACTTATAACCCAAAGATCAAAACTAACTTAACCGATTGAGGTTGTTGAGGCTCACAATCGAGGTAGAGGTTGTTGAGGCTCACTACCACCTAGAAAAGACAAGTCTAAACTAAGCTAAAGCCAATCTTTAACTTAAGATTGAAGTAAAAGCAGGTTCGTAGACTTAAGGGAAATCACGGTTAGTTCTTGAAGTTCCACGGCCGTGGACTCAAGAACAGCCCGTAATTTAGGGTTGTCGGCGATATTTCTCTAACTCTCAGGGTCTAATCTGTTTGCGATCGATCTATCATCATCTAAGCCACAACTATCAACCTTTCACCTTAGAACTGTTAAAGGTTTTTAGCCAATAACAGTCATGTTGATATCAATTCAAGAATTAAAAGATAGAAAGATGAAAACTTTCAAGAACTTTCAATAATCTTCAATTCAATCACAAAGTCACAAAGACAACAAGTAATGTCAAAAGATTCAAAGTATAACAAACAAATCACCACCTTAGGAAAGAAGAGAAAACGGGATGTCAATCCGTTTTCCAAATCAAACCTAATCAAGAAGAGAGATCTTCTTGCAAAATCTTCCAAGAATTCGATCTTCCGCAAATCCGGAGATCTCCACAGCAATCTCCACCCAAAGTGCGAGATTAGAGGAATTCCAAACACGAACTTCGATCTCTCTAAGAGATGTCAATTGCTTCCCAGCAAACTGAGCGAAGAGTCTTCGTCTCCGCCGTGATGAATGAGGGTCAACCGGGGGTGTAAGCCCGATGTGCGACGATTGTAGCAGGCGTAAGCGAGGATGACGGAATCTCCTTTCTTCCGTCTTTTTATAATGTAGGGCAAAGTGTCGGCCCGGCCCAATCTTCAAAAGATCGTGGCTTCCAAGTGTGGCGAAAAGATTCGCCAAGATCACGGTCGTGGAAGTGTTCCACGACCGTAATTTAGAGCGTGGAAACAAATACGGTTTTCAACATATGTTCCACGGCCGTGTAATCCCCTGGAATGAACATGAATTTCTGACTCCAAATCCACGGCCGTAATTCTGAACGTGGTTTGTGATACGGCCGTATTTTAGGGCGTAATTTAGGGTAAGGACGTGATTCTTCCCTAAACTCGTGCATTCCTCAAGCTAAGACTCCAAATTACTTCCAAAGAGTGTCCTCAATCTATGGACAACTCAACTCAACTCTCCTTTGCTCGATTCCGTTCGGAAATAGCTCCAAATCACCTATAATCAACATAGAACTAGTGTAGACATCCATATCGACAATATAGGTAATACTAGCTCACATATGCACAAAGATCAATCAAAGACTATCAATATGAATCAAATACGTTTAGAAAACGTGCCTAAAATATCACAATATTTCATGCTAACAGCATCATGTGTTAATCTCTTGGTGAATGCAGGAGCAAGAAAGCAAAGGGAAGAGACCATGCAGACGTTGGACCAACAAGAGCTGGATCATATAGCCACGCTAGCCAATAAATCAAGCAAACAAGACAAGGACAAGGTGGGGAAGATGGACGAGCAAGCAAGCATAGGAAATGGGACAACAAGCATGATGCCATCAAGTCCGGAGTGGCTGGCAAGCTCGACGTTGCTCACGTCCCAGGCAGCCCAAAAAGAGTAACCATTTCCCTCAGTCGGATCATCCATTCGGGCTCTTAAAAAACGTCCAAATCACTCATGGATTTGTTTTGAACAAGTCAACCCATTTCCCTCAGCCGGATTATCCTTTTGGGCTCTAAAAAACGTCCAAACCCTCATGGATCTGTTTTGAATAAGTCAGCCTATTTTGATGTTGTTAGTTTGTTTGTTAAGTTGTTAACTACATTTGTGGAAGCTCTCTTGTTACCACCTTCCACCAATGTTTTAGTTTTCTTTTCTTTATTTTGTCTAGATAAAAGAGTCTATATATATTCTCTTTAGCTGCTGAGTAGGGTACGTTTTATTTTTGCTAAGAATTATCATCTGTAATCATTCACAAAATCAATCAAAGAACAAGAGAGTTTCTGGTTGGCATTGTCGTTGTTTGCTTGGTTGAGCTTGTTCGTGTCAACCGCCTTCGGATCGGTGCTTCGAGCCTTCACGAGTCCCTCTTTGTGCTAGTCCAGCCGGAGCTACTGTAAAGTTGTATTGGAGACGGGTCTAGGGCATTCACGAAGCGGGGTCTTGGCTCTTCAGCCTTGGTTCTTTTTGTTGACTCTCTTTGGTTCTTCTCAACATCCTCCTGCATCCATTCCATCTCCACGTTTCATTCCGTATCTGGATTCGCTTCATTCAGCCGGATTCGGATCATTGTGCCTAGATTGACTATTCCACGGACTAATACCGTATAAGTTGTGGGTGGTTGAAGAGGTTGATGGTGGTGTGTACGGTGGAGGTGGTGGTTAGGGTTTTGCTTGAAGTGGAAGGAAAGGGAGGAGAATTGATGATAGGAGACGGAGGTTCTGCCGCAGGGGCGCGTCGATGGGGCGGTGGTGATTGCGCTGGTGGTGTTGGGGCGGCGGTGAGGGTGTTGAGTAAGTGTGAGAGTGAGAGAGGGAGTTTGAGCGTGAGAGTGAGGGTGAGAGGTCGGGGAAAGAGTTAGGCGAGGGGAAGAGAGGGAGGGGTGGTGGGTAGGTGTAAAAGGTTTTTTTTTTCTGATTTTCTAGTTTTTTTTTTCTTTTTTGGGTAAAACCGTGGAGGCAGGGGCTTGTCACCGCGGAGGCGGTGACAAAGTAGGGGTAGCCACTGTCCCAGCGCTGGGGGCAGTCTTCTTGACAAAACCTCGTTCTTTTTTTTTCTTCAAGTTGCCTCCCGAGTAACACCTTTATTTTACGTTCTTGGCTCGATGTAAGTCCTTCACTCCTCAACTTGGGCTTCCTCTAAGACCATCTCATCAATTGGATCATTTGTCACTCCTTCATGGTACAATTGAGCCTTTGTCCGTTGACTTTGAAAACTTTGTGTGATTATGGATCATAGAGATCCACAAAACAATGTGGATGGACTTCGGCAATGACTTATGGGCATGTCCATCTTGAGCGTAGTTTCCCTGCAAAAAGATTTCGGCGCGATTGAAACAGAAGGGCTTTATTACCTGCTTGAAAATCCTTTCGGAGCATGTTCTAGTCATGCCACGCCTTGGTTTTCTCTTTGTATGCAGTGGCGTGATCATAAGCGTCGAGCCTCAGTTTCTCTAGCTCTTGTAGTTGGAGTTTTCGAAACTCACTGACCTCATTCAAGCTCACATTGCACTTCTTTACCGCCCACCAGTCTTTGTGTTCAAGTTCCACCGGTAGGTGGCAAGCCTTGCCAAACACCAGCCTGAATGGTGCCATCCCAATGTGGGTCTTGTAAGCCGTACGGTACGCCCATAAGGCGTCATTGAGCATTAGACTCCAATCCTTCCTTCCGGGGTCACCCTCTTTTCGAGAATCGTATTGATCTCTCTGTTTGACACTTCTGCTTGCCCATTGGTTTGTGGGTTGTATATTTGGAGACTCTTTGATGGACATGGTACTTGTTAAGGAGGGTGGTGATCGTTTTGTTGCAAAAGTGCGTTCCCCTATCACTTATAAAGGCTTTAGGAATCCCGAACCTTGCAAAGATGTTATCCTTGAGGAAATATACCACAACCTTAGTATCATCTTTTTTTGGTGGCCTTTGCTTCCACCCACTTGGAAGATGCAAAAGGCTGATATGGACTCGAAAAGATGGTAAACTCAAGATATGATAGAATTAGAGTAAAACAAGGAAGATAGACACACAAGAGACTAAGAAGAGAGCTTCACTTACCTTGTCCTTATGCAATGGAGAGAGATATGACCGGTTGTGGTGTTTAAAGTTGGCTTTTGGGTAATGGTGATGGATAAGAAATAAGGTAGGTAACTCTTGTTTGTAGTCTCAATGATCCTTTCACAATCAGATTGCAAAAACACTTGTTTTTCTAACTTCTACACAACTTAGGTTAGTATAGAATATGATATGAAATGTATGATATGTAGGATGATGAAAATATATGAGAAAATATTTCTTTTTCTTTGTTTTTCTTTTGTGTTCCTTGGCTGACATTTTGTGGAAGAAAATAGGAGAGAGGAATGAAATTAAAAATTGAAAAGAAATAAGAGATAACTAACTAGAAGTAGTCTCTTGTTGTTGCTACAAATAAGGAGCTTTTGTGGCCTCTTTCTCCTACTTGCAACGACTGATTTGTTTTGGAGAGTGGTCCCCCTTCTCTTTTTTTTTGAACGGTTATTTGCCAAGAGGATGCAGCTGGACGTTTTTGATGAACAATGGCTGATGAAGGTGATGTAGAATGGCTGGCTTTCTCTCTTTTCCAATAAACACAAGAAACAAAGCAAATTAGACTCAAATAGACTCTTAAGATGAAGCAAATGACTCAAACAAAGAAAAGACTCAAAGAAGATACTCAAACCGTCAATGGTGATGGCTGATTCCGGACTCGCAATCAACTAGCTCTGATACCACTTTGATGCGGGTTGGGGCCGCAAATGACTAGATCTAGATTGGGAATCCTTGAAGACCAACAATGGACGTTTTCCTTGACAAATGGCACGCAAAATCAGATTGTTTAGAACCAGAAATGACGTTGGACAAAAGGGAAGAAAGAAAATGAAATGGAACGTGGAATGTTTGGTAGAAGTATATCCAAAAGAACCAAACGACTTCCTTACAAGAACCTTGATCAGATTGATCAAAACCCAAGCAAGATGATGCCTTCAAGCCTTTCTTCTATAACCTTACACAAGCCTTCAATGGAGACAAGCACAAGGAGGGACTAGTATTGACTAGTAGCACCAATCTCTGAAGAGATTAACACACACAAGAACAATCTAGCAAGGATTCACAACAATTCAATCAATGGCTCACTTTATTGATTGAATTTTCTGAATAGGAACAATAGCTCTCAACGAGACGGTTTATCAAGTTTTGCTAAAATCTATCTAATCTGGAAAGAAGCTAAGGGAGGCTTTTTATATGCCTAGAAAGCCTCCTATCTAAAAAAAGTAAAAACATTTGTCAAAAAGACAATAAAACAAATAAAACAACTAAAACAAATAAAAATAACCCTTAAAATGTTTTGAACCTAAAGGTTATAAAAAGTCTTTCATTTTATACCAAAAGATGATATAAAATACAAAAGAAGCTCCAATTGCCTCAATCTTCCATTTCTTGCAATTCCGGAACAAGTGTTTGTTCTTTGCTTTTGCATGGCTCCAAATCACCTGTGCATTGTCTTCCTTCCACGTCCAAGTCATCGGGAATCGTCATTAACGTGACTAAGGAAGCCTCAGTCAGCAATGGATCGTCAATGGTCTCCTTAGGAGCTAAGGATACCAACAAGTTGGACACCTCCTCTTGAATTGCTCTTGCCCTTGATCTAGTGATTGACCCTTGCATTGTAGGACTAGTAGGGGCTGTTGGTGATGGTCCCTCATCATACTCCCCTTCTTGGGAAGGATTCGTCCTCGAATCATCACCATCCGCATCACTTGACTCAAAGGGACTTAGATCTCCTACGTTGAAAGTAGGGCTCACTCCATAGTCCTCCGGAAGCTCTAGTACATAAGCATTGTTGCCAACCTTACGTAGTACTTTGAATGGTCCGTCTCCCCTAGGTGATAGCTTGGACTTGCGCCTTTCCGGGAACCTATCCTTCCTTAAATGCAGCCACACGAGGTCTCCCGGTTCGAACAACACTTGCTTGCGGTTCCTATTAGTTACTTCGGTTTGACCACCTGTTTGAGGATGACTAAAAGTCGAAAATAGCAACTTCGTCCCTAATTTACCCCAAAGAGTTTTCCAAAAGAAACTAAGAAACTTAACATCCCTATCACTCACTATAGTCCTAGGTACTCCATGTAATCTAACAATTTCCCTAAAGAACAAGTTAGCTACATTATAAGCATCATCAGTCTTATGGCAAGCAATAAAATGGGCCATTTTAGAAAATCGATCTACTACCACAAAAATCGAATCTCTCCCCTTCTTAGTCCTAGGTAACCCAACAACGAAGTCCATACTAATATCCTCCCAAGGTGACTTAGGCGTGGGTAAGGGGGTATACAATCCATGAGGTTTCAATATAGCCTTAGCCTTTAAACACACAAGACATCTCTTAAGCAAGTTCTCTACATCTCTAAGCATATGAGGCCAATAAAAATGTGAATGCAATATATGATAAGTCTTATCTCTCCCAAAATGCCCCATTAAGCCTCCCATATGGGCTTCCTCAACAAGTAATAACGTAAGGGAACACTTAGGAATGCACACTTTATCAACTCTAAATAGAAAACCCTCAAACAAGTAATACTTATCAAAGGCTCCTCTAGATGCACATTGCTTAAATATGTCTCCAAAATCAGAATCATCAACATGTAAATCCTTAATATAATAGAAACCTAAGACCTTAGATTCCATAGTTGTGATTAAAGAATGTCTCCTAGAGAGAGCATCCGCTACAACATTATCCTTGCCCTTTTTATACTTTATGATATAAGGAAAAGTTTCTATAAACTCCATCCATCTACCATGTCTCCTATCTAACTTATCTTGACTCCTAAAATGTCTTAAGGACTCATGATCGGTATGTAGGAAAAACTCACTAGGCCATAAATAATGGTGCCATGTTTTTAATACTCTAAACAATGCATAAAGTTCTTTATCATAGGTCGAGTAGTTTAAACATGCTCCCTTTAATTTCTCACTAAAGAAGGCTAGTGGCTTACCCTCTTGCATGAGTATTCCTCCAATGCCAATACCCGAAGCATCACACTCGACCTCAAAAGGTTTGGTGAAGTCCGGAAGAGCTAGGAGAGGTGCATGGGACAGCCGCCACTTCAACTCCTTAAACGCCTTCTCTTGAGCATCTCCCCACACAAATGGCACCTTCTTCTTTGTCAAGGACGTGAGTGGGGCTACTATGGTGCTGAAATCTCGCACAAAACGTCTATAGAAGGTTGCTAGGCCGTGGAAACTCCTCACTTGACCGACGGTTGCGGGAGTAGGCCATTCCTGGATTTCCTTGATCTTCTCTCCATCCACCTCTAGACCTCTTGTGCTCACTACAAAACCAAGAAAAACAACTTGATTAGTACTAAACTCACATTTCTTCAAATTAGCATACAAATATTCAATTCTAAGAGTTGCAAGTACTTCCCTCAAATGTTCCTCATGCACTTCAAGTGACTTACTATAGATGAGGATGTCATCAAAGTAAACCACAACAAACCTACCAATGTAGTGTCTCAACACGTGAATCATCAATCTCCTAAATGTGCTAGGAGCATTGGTTAAACCAAATGGCATCACTAGCCACTCATAAAGGCCAAACTTGGTCTTGAATGTCGTTTTCCACTCATCTCCCTCCCTCATTCTGAGTTGGTGATAACCACTCCAAAGATCTATCTTAGAGAACAATGTGGTTCCATTCAACTCATCTAACATGTCATCTAAATGTGGGATAGGATGGTCGTACTTAATGGTGATGTTGTTGATGGCTCTACAATCAACACACATCCTCCATGTATTGTCCTTCTTAGGCACTAAGAGGACGGGAACGGCACTAGGACTCAAGCTCTCCCTACATAACCCTTATCTAGGAGTTCTTGGACTTGGTTTTGGATCTCTTGGCTCTCCTTAGGGTTCATCCTATAGGCTGGACGGTTTGGGAGTGTAGCACCGGGAATAAGATCTATTTGGTGCTCAATACCTC
Organism: Fagopyrum esculentum; assembly: GCA_033239045.1. NCBI lineage: Eukaryota > Viridiplantae > Streptophyta > Magnoliopsida > Caryophyllales > Polygonaceae > Fagopyrum > Fagopyrum esculentum. Next base: position 81,046,655 of record BSUD01000006.1, on the reverse strand, counting down.
TAAAAGGTGGAAGGCCAGCCGGAATCTCGTCAGGTAACACATCACTAAACTCATCTAGGATAGCTAGGATGGGCTTAGGTAGGGTGGCCTTGGCTTCATCACTCAAAGTCACAAAGCTCTTGCACAAGCTCACAAGAATGGCATCTAAAGGGGTGTAATCTAGGATGTACTCCTCCTTGGATACTAGAAGGACACTACAAGGTTTGGCTAATAGGGTGGTACTAATCTTGGCCGTGGGTTCTGTTTTAGACCATGAGCTATCCCCCTCTCTTTTTCACCTCATTTTGCTCCACACTCAACTCCTTCTTCTTCTCATAAAATTCAGCAATCTGCAAGGGTGTCATAGACTTAAGAGTTAGTGTTTGACCATTAAATTCAAAGGTATGCCTATTAGTAAAACCATCATGCTTAACTCTCCTATCAAATTGCCATGGACGTCCCAAAAGAATATGACAAGCTTGCATGGGAACTACATCACAAGTAATGGTGTCCTCATAGCTACGTAAAGTGATAGTAACTCTAGCTTGCCTATTTACTTTTAATTCTCCACAATCATTCATCCAATGCAATTTGTAAGGCCTAGGGTGATAAATTGTGGTAATTTGCAACTTATTAATCAAATCAGTGCTAGCTATATTGCAACAACTACTTCCATCTATGATCATATTACGCACCTTCCCTTTAATTAGGCATCTAGTATGAAAAAGGTTCTCTCTTTGATTATCCTCACACGGAGCTAGCTTAGCATGCAAAGTTCTTCTAGCTATTAATGATTCTCCATGCTCATATTCAATGCCCTCATCACT